>LR989854.1:12400000-13000000 GCA_905146925.1 Autographa gamma
GCATAGTCACCCTAAAATAACACTTACGTCGCATTATAACGATTGAATGATTTCACATTTTGCCTTCGGCATATTACATAACCGCAAACGTTTTTAAACTGACGACGCCGTATGTAAAATGCCATATTATACTATTTGTCTGCGACAGATATATAGTGTAGGTATCAGCGTTGCACCCGAGCAAAGCCGGGGCGGGCCGCTAGTCGTATAATAAGCTTTTATAAAATCTCATAAGATTAAGTATCCTTAAATATTATCAATAAATCTAATAAACACATCTGACCCATTTATGACTGAAAGTTTATTTACTATCAATACAGATTAAAATATAACCATAAAAAAGTCATAGCTTTTCAACAAACAGCTCCGACTATCACCGACCGGATCGTGTAAATCAATTCGGACTCTGTTGTAATAAACTTATGGTCGTTAATCCCGCGTGTACATGACGCGGTATTAGCATCTCAATAGCGAGGGACGCGTTCACGAAATCAATAAATTGAAACGCTGCGTGATTTAGGCGGTGAGGGTATGGTCACACTATCCGCGAGTTATCGATGAACTTTGAAATGACGACCCACCGCGCATTTACTACACACGACTTTATTTAATCCTTGATAGAATAATCTTCACTTCAACTAAAAACTTTAACTTTTTTAATGAGTAAATTTTAATGGGTAATATTAAGTACTTATTAACAAAAATGTAAATGTAAAAAATGTTATTCTACTGGTCAGTTGTTTGGTGCCTATTAAGTCGACCCTTACGAACCGGTTTATTTAGGTTTTATTGAAACATCCGAATTACGGCATCGTAACACAGACATACATCTACAGTCCAACAACAACTATCTACCTCGTAAGGCCAGCAATAGCCATTCAGCCCCAACATTTACCTCGATAACCTGGGAAATAGGCACAATTTCAGGCCAATAGCTGGAAAGGCCTTTTTATCTGGCTCCTGATTTATCGCTACCGTATTATCGCTATCAATCGCACTAAACCCTAACGTTGGGCTCCGCACATCGGATCTACATTTCGGGAATAGATAGCCAGAAATTGGCATAGCGGTAGTGTGGTCTGTAATGTATTATGTGTTTGTGCTGATATCTTACAGCATAAATTTCAGTTTACAATTTAATGGTGAAGAAATTTCGACCCTCAGAGGTTACCATAAGGTTGAATTTTGGTTGGTGTTAGTTAGATCTGAATAGTGATGGTCAATTGGCAAGATTGTGGGAAAATTATCACCGGTTGGTGTCGATAGGGATTGTGGGATACCTTTCTGAGATGCAATATCTAAATATAGAGCATGTCTTTGTATGGCATGGATTAATCTGCTTTGTAGGCATTCATAGAAATGTAATACTTTGTGACTCTGATTATGTTTTATAAAGGAAAATTCAATACCGTCTAAATACTATATCAATGAACCAGATATTTGCGTCAATAAAGAAAATTGAGATTTGTCATGCTTAGGGGTGTCAGAAAAGCCCCCATGTAGTATCCCAGAAAAGAAAATAAAACCATGTTATGAAAATTAACATAATATAATGAAAAACAAATGACGATCACAATTTTTCATTGAAGACTTATAAATGTTTTCATAAGCCTCTCTACAGCAACCTACAACGTTATCAAGATTACTAAATAGCAACCCTTTCACCAAACTCCGTGACATAAAATATTCGAGTCCCACCGTTTAACGAACATACGTAGCCTGCAGAGTATACGGAGCCTGAGCCAGAATGCGTGAAGCTCACCGAGGCATGGAGCTCTCTTTACGAGATTTTCCGCTCCTCGGATGCGCCACGTCTACGCTAATTTTAAGGTGGAACGCAAAAGGACGAATGAAATTGTTGGCAACTGGAATTTAGGATTGGGAGTGGTGAATTAGGTAGATAGATATTTTGCTGTATCTAAATTCGATTAATTTTGCATTTAATTTTAATGTTAATCGATAAAAAATAGGAAAACTATTAATTTAATCACTTAGTTTCTTAAAAAAAAAAATGAAAATACAGTTTTTACACATTTAAAAAATATCAGAGTATGGTGTAATTTATTTGGTTTGACATACGAAAAGCATTTTAGTAAATTGTTACGAATCTGTGTAGAATTTGACATACACAACAGTGAGTGATCGTAAAACAAAAATACTAAAATTCCTACTTGTAAACATCGACTTAACTGTAAAACATCTAACATCAAACAAACCTAAATAAAGCAGTAACAATCCATAAAAAGCTTATCAAAACTCCCAAACGACACCCACGAAACTGCATCACCGATTCATATTTAAAAAACATCCGTATTCTGTAACTCGACATCACCTAGCGACATCGAACGCCATCTTGAAAATTTACATGTCAATGCGTTCGAAATGGAAATTCATACATTCATACACGGTGGCACGCGCCGCCGGCGGACGTGACCCGTGCTCTAATCGATTCTGAATCGGCGGATCGACGGAATAAGGATGTATTATGTGTAAGCGATTTTTTTGTAATTGTGTTACAAGTTGCTTCATTGATCTAGTTGTAGGGGTGTCTGCGAATGTTCTGACATGTTTTTTAGGTTAGTGTGTGAGATATAGGAGCATGTTGAGTGAAAAGAAGTCTGGATATATTTTAAGTTATGTAACAAAACATGTTCAAGTTAGATCATCAAAGGATTACCTTTTCTTTCAAAAAGCTTTGTCACCTGATGATTAGAATTTTAATAAGCTAACTTTCAAAATTATAGTATCCGATATGTCCACCAAAAGTTGGGTGAACTTTATGGTAATTTGCTCATCAATAATAGTATATTTGTCTACATGAATCTACTGAAACTAAATCAAAGTAACGATAAAAAATCACTAACGGTTAGGTCCCCCAAATTATTGTCAGTTATGTATGCAATTAATAATTAAGGCAATAAATTATTTTATTACACTATATTACACGAAAATTTACATTTTAGTATTGTACTGTTTACAAAACAGAGCCTCCACTTAGTCGAGTGTGTCACGCCTATACCGATTGCTAGGCTTGTTCAGTAGATTCGATTCCGAGACAATCTCGGAGGTAATGCGATACGTAATAGCTGCGATAAACTCGTGCTGTTTTCAGTTTTCATAATATGTACCGGCAGCGACTTAAGATGGGGTCTTATGCGGTTTGTAGTAAGAATTTTCAAGCAAATGTAGAGAATCGGATGGAATTTTTTTATTTAAATTTGATTGGAATATGTAACACAATAAAGGGTTACATGTTATATTCGATATGTTAAATAATTACATGAAAAAAATCTCCTTCTTATTTTAGGTTTAGAAATAAACTGTGGTAAATAACGATTGATTTCATGAACAACAATTAATTAAATCTTATATGAAGTGACGCTGTAAGCATAGTAATTGGCACTTTGTGAGCTCCGTTAAGAGAAGCCTACATATACTTATCAATTACTTAACAGAGTCCAAACCTAATTCAGTTACTACAACAGCTACTACGGGTTAGCTACGCCGTAGCACGCCTACGCCAGATACACGTTCGTAGCAGATGTCTGTGCTACGTGCTCGAATACTAATTTGTAAACAATATTAGGTCTGGTTTTGGCTTTGGTCCGCTTCTGCTACAATTATTTTGGTAATATAAATTATTTTATTTCCTGAACAGCAATGCAGCGTATTGTAATTACCGTTATAGTGATAATTGAATATTGCGTGTCCGTGTTTCTGAAAGGTATAATTTGAATCTGTATGATATTGTATAGATATTTATTTTGTAAAACGATCGCCTTAAAAAAGTTCACAAAAAATACGACTATATTCTTTTCCTCTATTAAAACCAAATTCAAATCACAAAAAAAACATACAAACATCCGAATTGAGTACCTCCTCCTTTTTTTAAAGTTGGTTAAAATAACATTCAACATGCACAGTATTTCTTAACAATAGAAAACTCTTTTCACTCTGCTTTTAACTTGCACCACCGCCCGTGTTCCGCCGTGTATTGGAATGTCCCATCGAGAAACTGTCGCGCGCATGCAAACGACTTGATTCACATCTTCCGACAGCAGAACAAGAATACTGCCTTTATACTGGATGTAGGTTTGGATGACTTAACAAGATCTTTTGTTCGACTTGGTGAAACTATTGGATTTTGGTTGGATTGGAATAATCTGGGTGTTAATTAACAGCCTTCAATTCTGTTAAGACAGATATTTAGGTATTGTAAATTTTAAACGGAAAATGTAATCATACTTTTTCAATCTAGACTCTACTAAGATTTGATTTATGATTACCAAACTAAATGATAAAATTAGCATATTAAGAACTTGCCAACTTTTCTGTAAAACTGAAAGAAACACCTACATAATACCAGGTCCATATAATGTTCCTTATACCTACACAATAAATACATAACTCAGTTTACTGATCGCTCTTCAAACTTCAAAGTTTGGACTGCTTCCAAGGCTTTTATAGAACATCAATAATACACAAATACTCTTGGCAACTGACATTGAAAGGTTTCCTTCAAAACACGCTCAGAAATACCCGACAATAAATAACTGAGTATATAAAGAGTATTTTGAAAAGTAAAGCCTTTTACATACAACAATTTCTAAACAAAATAATATTACGACCGCGGCCGCACCTCAGTCAGTATGAAGCCGACTAAAACCGGAATCGTTACCGCTTCAAACCAGTTCGGAGCGGTTCAAACTAGTTTCGCAAAATCAAAACTGCTTCGATCCGCTTTGATGTGGTGGGTGAAATTTTAGTTTGTTACAAATGAGTTATTTAGTGAAGTATGTCGGCTATCCCTTTGTTACAAACGTTTGCAATTCATAATGGAGTGATCAAATATAACATTCGATATACAAAGCTACGTATCGGGTATACATTTCATTGATGGAACTTGCGGCTTTCAATTCTAAACACACAAATACTTCTGTGCTGCGTTAAATATAGTGTACGAGTATTATTTGGACAATTCGTAACTCAAATCACCCTTTATAAATTAAATATCATTCGTCAGTATCTTAAATTATGTATTGTATTAATAGACACTCGTAGCTTATAGTAAAAATATGTTTTTATTTTGTAATTAAATTTGGTAAAGTTCCATCTAATATTCTAATAGACAGGAAAAACAGTAACGGGAACAAAAGGATGTCAATACAATAGAATTGCTCATTGAGCACAAACAAGAGATAGTTCACCATTGACCCACTGACCCCACATTGGGCTTAGATTTTGACAGCATATTTATTCTATGCATATTTCTGTACATCAATATGCCAGTTTAAAAAATGGTAGGTAACAATAGGAAAAGGTAAATTATAATAACCTCAAATAAGGATGGTTTTAAACGTTATTATTCATAGTAGTACTTTAAATATTGACCAATAAATGATGACTCGGTAGTGTACTTAGTTACCTAAGTGATATTAATCTTAATCTAAAGAAGCTCTCTACAAGCACAGTTTGCACACGAACGCATGATTGAAATCAGAAAAACACCAGTAAAAAACCGTTGACGCAACATTGACAAAACAGTACACATCACTTCGCAAAATTAATAACGAAAAACAATGATAATTTAACAGGTACTGCCCAAAAAATGGATCGTAAAAATCATCAAAAACATTGTATTCGAATACTGGTTATACCCGGCTATACCCGGTTTTTACCCGGTTTTTACCCGGTTGTACCCGGGTCGGTACGATGTACGGCCGCCGCCGGATATCCGGATGACGGCGTTTTTACATCTCGCTAGTGACAAACATGGCCGAGAGGAATTCATGTCGAAGTTTGTGAATGCTGAATTTTTGTACTCATTTAAGAACGTATCATTAGTGTTTTTGTAAATGTAAAAAAATGAAAAATAACAAACAAACAAAATCTTTATATATACAATTCTTCTGTGAGTGTGTATGTCACTGAACTTCTCTCAAACGACTGCACCGATTTTGATGAAATTTTTTGTGTGTGTTCAAGGGGATCTGGGAATGGTTTAGATTCACAATTTTGTCTGCTGGACAATGTTTTTTTAATTAATTTTTAATTAATTAGTAGTTGTTGATTTTGGAATGTTTTACATTGGATCCGACAGACGGCGCTACCATCGCAGTGTCAAATTTTAAATAATATTCGAATTTTAATTTAAGTCTGTCCCGACAGTTAGCGCTGCGATCAAATTAAAAAAAAGTTTTGTTATCATTGTGTTATTGTAGACCATGTAGACAGGACAACGTCTGTCGGGTCCGCTAGTATGTATATATAAATATACTGATGTAATTTAAATATGAATGTGTAAAAGAAAATGTTCTAGATCAGAAAATACGTTTTTTAGAAGACATTATTTTTATGGACCGAATTGAAAAATGTGTTAATTTATCCTTATAGTGTAGTTTGAGTAATTTGTATGCATGTGTGACATACTACTGCCACGAAGTATAATTATCTGCACTAAGGACGAATAACAGGAATAGGTCTGAACCCTGAAGCCGGATAGTAACAAGCCGATATTAATATTGAAATGAACGTATATAAGCACAATAGGCACTAGTACTTACCGACTGGGCTTTCCTCATTCCAAAATGAATCATCCAGTGTGTAATCGGCTTCTGTAACAAGTAAAACATATTTCAATAATATGTTTACGAATTCACAGAAATTACTGAACACTGATTGATGCTGCTTTATGGCATTAATTTATGATATTCACGATTCAATTTGCAAAAGCAATGCTAATTATTAAAATAAACGTAAATCTTTTGTAAATAAATTAAATTAAATCGAGATACAAAAATATAGATTATTACGTTAATTTGTTTATTCGTATGTAACTTAATTTGTTTATCTGTGTACATAAGATAATTAAATTTTAGTAAATTCCTTTTTTAATTAATACATAGAATATTATTATTTTACTATGGCCTATAAATTCTCTACATTTTTCATAAAATATTTTCGAATCAAGTTGTCTAACAAATTGTCATGTTTTTCGATATATAAAATGAAATGGAATAAAATACTTACACATAATAATGTTAACTCTACTTATTATACAAATACATACATACTTAATTTTAAAAATAAAACACGATAATCTTAAAACATACTAATTCAATATGTGATAAAGATGTTGTAATGTGCCAAACCATAAATTGGACTTAACTTAAACTTAACTTGCAATGAATAATTCACTGCAAGCAGACTATCGGCCTACCTTTGGATATACAACTTTGATCTGTCTTATCAATCTAACCCTCCAACTCCTGAAATATCTTTTATTTTAGTGCTTTCTAATAATTCTAGGTAATACTTTACTACCTTTCCCTAAAACTAAGCGAAATCTTTAAAAGTAAAGATATCGGGGGATAAATCTCCAACATCGAAGTAACTTGAAGCAATAATTTTACAAGTCCCGGCGTTATCTACCCTAGTTACGGAGTTTGTCAAATTTGCCCTCGATGCAAAATAATCTGTCTGAGAGCGATTACCGGAATCAGTCGCTTATTTCGAATTAAACTGAGTAGTTTGTGGTACGCTTACTCTTTAGATAAAATTAATTAATTAGGTTACGTTTGAGATAGCGATCGATCATTTTAAATTAAAACACTTTTAGTAACGGTTGATATATTTTTCAATAATGATTGATTGGATTTTATTGAACGTTGGTTATTAGACCAAGTAATTATAGTAAGAGTGTTGTTGGAGTATTGAGGTTTAGATTTGGCACTTTATTAATATAAGAACAATATTAATTTCTATCTGCATCAATAATTAACATGTAGATGTATTTAATTTAAGACCTGTCTGTTCTGATAGAAAAAGAACAACAAGTACCCACGGTAAGGTTTCTTTTAATTACCAGCACTGGTGTCCGCTTGTAGCTGAGTGATCAAGACTCAGACTCCTTCGAAATCCAAGTTTCTTTTCAAGTAATAATGATTTATAGAGTGACCTCATGTTAAGATGATATAATAGACATACTTATAAGGAAGTAATCACTATAGCTGATTTGAAATCAACCAAGCAAGTAATACAAACACAGGATGAGCTTGATTGCGAATTAAACAGGCGACCGGTAAGCAATCAGCGACAAGTGATTGCTTGCTAAATCAATAACATCAGAAAAACATATTTTCTGAAAAAAAAAAAAACAAATTACTTTTTGGTGTCATAAGGGTTAAGATTTTTGTAGTCTATAAAATAAAATGTGTGGTTGTCTTTTCTTTTGATATTTACAGAAGAAGAGTGATGAAGAAGTTGGAAATGGCATCTTATAGTACGAACTTTGACAGTAAATTACTTTGAGGAACCCAGTAGGAATAGTATTTGAGTTATCAGGAAATATTGTAGTTTGAAAAAAAACCGTACATTTCTTTTGTACAATTTAAGAACACTGATGAGCAAATCATGTACCTATGTATTGGTACAAGATCATGTGTCTATAATTATTCTAAGAAAATATGAGTTAATACGAATGCAAAATGAATACATTTCAATTGTACCTACGTATCCCTTACGTTACTTAAGTGTTATGTTAATAACCTAATTAACATGTACTTTAATCCTGGAGACATCATAAATCAGTGCCTGCGGAAAATATGCAAACACACACAAGAATAATGACCGGTAGTGACGTAGCCACAAATATAATATATACAATGGTCTTGTTTCAAGGGGTTGGTTTTTTTCGCCCATTCATTGCGGATACAGCCATTGTTATTGTAATTAACTCGTTTTTCGCGGCGGGAGTTCAAACAAAAGGTACGCCGGGTTTGTATGTGTGCAGGGCTGCTAGATCGAATTGGAAGCCATATTGGTACTGTCGACAGTGTTATATTTTGTAAAATATAATTATTATTAATACGATGTTATGGGTATTATGATTATTGATAATACGATATTTTCGTCAATGTTCTTCTTCTTTCTGGTCGTTCCCTCAATGCTGAGGATCGTGACTGTATCAATCTTCTCCATTCGGTCCGGTTCTGCGCCATACGTACCGCTCCCTGTATCCGCTAGAGGAAGAGCGCCATCTAGATAGGTGGACCAACTCAAGGAGGTGACTGGAGGCCTGATACAGGGAGTGGTACCTAAAGCAGAACCGTCAATGTTCTAAAGCAGGTAAAATGTTTATCAAAATACAGAAAAGAATCGTCACTTGGTCACAAAGTTTGCTAATTTTGACCAAACTTTCCGTCGTACATGAACTTGTATATTCGTAAGAGATACATTAGTTCTACAGTTTGTTTCAATCAATCTATTTAGCCGAACTTAATGAATTAACATAATCATGTAACTTACTCCAAAAGGCTTAAAGTATTACAAACGCTTACATCCCAGAAAGCCTTTACATACATTATGTAACACAAATATTATTCTAACTAATAACTGTTGGACCCTAATCCATCAGTCTGGCTAGATATTAGACACCTAGCAACAGAACCAGCCTGAATAGTTAACTAGGTACTAATAAAATTCAGACAGCCTTCCAAGGAACGTGATGTGTCGTAAGTCAGTTATAGTGGAACTAACTAAGAAACCTAATATATTTTTGTACTAAATGGAAGGTATTGTATGTAACCTTTTATTCATAAAATGAAATACCTACTAAGAAACAGAGCCTGAATATAGTGTTATATTGTATACATGTATGTATGCTATCTTTAGTTTTTTTTTTCTTAACAGTTTAATGGTGCTATGTAAATATATCTCAATTCTTTACATAAGTTAAAAAACAATGTATACTAAGTTAATGTTATTTTAGCTGCTAAATTATGTACCAAACACAAGGTATTTACTGTACCTACGAACGTCAGTTACTCTCAATTATATCTACATTGTACTCTATAGCCTTAACAACATGTATGGAACAACATCCTCAGAAAGGAAAATTTATATTTGAAATATATTTCAATGCACTTAAGTAAACCAAATCAAAGAATTACTATACAAAATGCAAAATAAGTAAACAGTGTAGGTGTAATAATATTTGTGAGTTTGTAAAATAAGATTTCACCAAAACCAACCTTAAATTAAAGAACCTACACAGACTTTTATTGTTAGTGATTCGGGAACTTGGCAACCCTAACTGGTAAATTGCGTAATATTAAAATGCGGTAGCAGAGTCAATTATTTCCAATGGTTTCTCTTGTTTTATATTTTCTTCAAAATAATATATTTTAATTCAACTACTTAAACTTGTTCTACAATTTGATAAAGGTACTTTAGGCATTAAGTATGGTACTACTTGTCGACTGTCGTTGTCGTTGTCATATATGTATTTAAGCTTCTTTCGGTTTTTAGTATTTTTTTATCATTTATTTTCTACCGTTTCATTCTCTAGCTTTGTACCTATTTGCAGAACTCATATTGGATTGAGATTGGACTCTCTAGAACGTGATGGAGGCCAGCTACCGAGTCATCCAGGTGTAATCCTTTGGGTCAGACAGAATTTGAAAGTTGGATTTTTGACTCGAGAAGAAGTACTCATATTGTTTTAAACTGTAACTGAATTTTGAATCTCAGTATTACTTTTTAAATAAATATAGGTCAACCTCTTAACAATTTCCTTTTTTCTTTCTTTTTATTTTTTTTGGCCAACACAAACAAAACCACAGCATCAACACAGCCATCACACATAAGAGGCAATAGCAATATAAAGGGACTTACACAATGATACAGGGGGCGCCACCATTAGCTTTTACGATACTATAAGGGAGGCTTCGCAAATATTGCGGACAGTAAGTAGATTACACTCTCAATTCCAAATTGTGTTATCAAAACATTTTTGTAATTTCATATCGTTCTAGTCGGAGAGAAATTTATAATGTTGGCTTGTGTACCGTGAATATCGTAGATTGTGTTTTGTTTCTGTATTAGAATTTAAGTTTGGTTTTAATTTGATTGTTATTAGTGTTTGTTGTTGTACTGGTTTATACGATGGAAAATTATTCAGAGGATTCTAAATAAAATCATGTGATAAAGTGTTATGTAGACAAGCGAAATAGCTTGGTCTAAAAAAAGAAGTAATGCTTTGGATGAAGACAGTAAAAGATGTTTTGAAACAAAATATAACTGTGGAATTGAATGCTAAAAAAATTAAATGAAACTAAATAAACAAAAATGAAAACTAAAATTGAAAATAAAGTAATCTTAAGTTATGACAGCACAAAAATACTTTTAAACTTCACTCACACATTTAAAGTTTCATCAGAAAAATAACACAACACACGAGCTGAACATAACATGAGCAGACAAATACTTCTAGAATATCCGAGCCAGTACTTTTGAAGTCATAACAACGTCGTTATGCATTGTTGGGATATATTTCTTAAAGTTTTGCTCGACAACGTGCGAGCATCAACGAGCATGCGTCTAACTTTGACTGCAGACACTTAGGTATTTAACTCATGGTGGAGAAAGTTTTTAAGAATCTTAGAATCAACAAAGATTAGTGTCATGAGAGTTATAAATAAAATTATGATAATTGTTGGTTGACTCATTTTCTACATTATGGGCAAAAATAGCACAGGACCGGGAGAATTGGAAGAAGGAAAGGGAGGCCTTTGCCCTGCAGTGGGACGATTATGGCTACTAATAATAATAATAATTGTTGGTTTGTTTGTATTAAAGTAAGGTAAAAATATTTGGTAAATAAATAAATTATAACGTCTCACTTCAGTATTTTATTCCTTGGTTATGATTTTTATTTTATTTTATGGTGTATGTTCTAAAAAAATATATATATTTTACAAAACTTTCATAACCCGAAAGTAACAATTGTTTTCTTTAATATTACTACTTGAACTATTTTTTAAAATAATAATAAGGTTATTATTTCTCTTTATTGTTCTTTATAATTCCGCAATACCACCGCACAGCTTATCAACACCACAACAGCTGAACCTCGATTGAAACTCAATTAATCGATACATATCGATAATTCTCGAGCAGACAGTCGATCCGGAAATGCGACGCCCATTACTGCAGGACACCGGATGTAATTTAGAGGTGGGCGGTGTTGGCGCCCAACATGGGACTCGTGTGTGTCACCTTTCATTGTTGTTACTAACTCCAAATGATCTAATTGAGACAGGTATTGTGACATATAGGTCATTGGTTTAGTGAACTCACGAAGAAGAACTGAACGGTATTTATTAATTATTAGTTCTAAATTTTTAAGAAACTGCATCCTTATGATAAGCTTCAAACAAAAACATATTCGAAATAACTAAATCGGTTTTGAAAATGATTAAATATATTATCTCAAAAAGAATCCAATCATTTCAGTTTAAAACTACGTATTTGAAGACTATTTTAAACCTTCAACCCTGTCACAAAACCAATTCCAAGCGCTATGTTTAACCCCAGGTTCGGCCTCGCTTGTTTTCTTTATTTTTTCTCCCTTAAGTGTTTCTGATTAAAATTAATTGCGTTCGAAGAAGTTAATTGTAACGCGGAATGAACGCTCGAACATAAATTGAGTAACAAATGGAGACGCAGCGGCCATTATTTGTTAGTTCACCCTATAATTACTTATCGTAGACTTAATAAATGGAACAGGGTAGATTGTGTACTGATAAATTGAAATCCAAAGGATTTGGAAAACCTGTGTTTTTGGACAGCTTAATAATATGGCAGGTCTAATTCGTTAATTATACGCGGAGGGTTGTTATTTTAAAATGTGTATGTGGTGTGGTGAGTGACCCGTCCGTGTTTCGGAAGGGTTGTTAAGCAGTAGGTCCCGGCTGTCATACATAGATCTTTGGCAGTCGTTAAGTCAATTTTGACCAGCAGTCTTACCATAGGATACTATGTTTCCCAGTCAAATGGGTTGTGGAGGTAAGATAGGCAGTCGCTCCATATAAAATACGGTATTTAGCTGAATCCAGTGAGGCTGGTGGCCGACCCCAACATAGTTGGGAAAAGGCTCGGGTGATGATGATAATGTTGTGTGGTAAGTGAATTTACAAGTTTTGTCATTCCTATCTTTTATATGACTTTTTAGTAATTAATTAGTACCTCAACAAAGGAAGTTTCAAAAGTAATTCTAAGTACAATATTATATGTAACTAGGTCCAATGACGGGCCTGTTGGTCTAGTGGTTAGAGACCCTGACTGCTATACCGGAGGTCGTGGGTTCGATTACCACCCGGCACAAATGTTTGTGTGATGAGCACGATCATTTGTTCGGTGTCTGGGTGTAATTTATCTATAATATGTATTTATTTAGAAATATATAAGTATGTTGATCAGTTGTCTGGTTACCATAACACAAGCTCTGCTTAGCTTGGGATCAGACAACCGTGTGTGAGATGTCCCGGAATATTATTATTATTAAAGATTAGTCATGACACAAAACTAATTTTACACATCACACGTAAATTACAACTCTCAGTAAATCCACTGCATCACACTATGACAAGCAACAACTTAATTCCTAACTTAACGCTCTATAATTACAGCAAACATTCATATCTAACTAAAACAGCATAAACCTGCACTAGAATATAAAACGCAATACTAACTGCAATTTCTACATTTTAAGCCGTCAACTCTGAATACAGATGAGGTTTTGCGTTTATGCGGCAATTACTAATCTAATACGCACATAATACATACATAATTATGTCATAGTAGAGTCGGACGTCTACGTGTAGAGAATGTGCAACATTTTAGAACATGAAACGTTAATCTGTTGCATTTTGCCCCCATAATGAAGCATGCTGTTATTAAACAATGCGAATGCTGATTACAAATTTAAGTATTGTTACTGTATTTCATTGATTATTTAAATGTAATGTCATTTACTATTGATTGCGTCCGATATAATTTTCATATCAGTTTTCAGTGACTCATTTGGATGGACGTCAAAAATCACAATTGAAAACGGGTATTGTTTTTTTTTTTATAAATACGGACAACACATACGTTGTTCTGAACCCAAAGTAAGTAGCTAAAGCACTTGTGTTTTGGGAATCAGATACAACGAAGGTACCACAAACACCCAGACCCGAGACAATGTAGAAAAGTGAGTTTCTACATTGACCCGTCCGGGGATCGAACCCGGGACATCAGAGACACCTTGAAAACCGGTACGCCTCTCGACCACGGAGGTCGTATTGATATTTTACTGATCATTTCCAATTAGACGGTATCAGTATACCTAAGTAGGTAAAGGTCTTAAACCTAGATTACTAGTATAGGTTTACTAGTAATCTAAGTTTAAGAATTAGTAAGAAGTAAGTAAGAAAAGTCAACCGAAGGCAGCTACAGCAGCATAAAATGTCGAAGGGAAAGTGCTAACAGTTCTACCGTAACAATAAGAACCCTTGGGGAATCCGACACTAACACAATATTTTCTATCTTATTCATTTCCTCAATGTAAATCATGTATAGTGACGACCAACTTATAGTCCAACATTAAGAGTTGTTTTTGATTATTTGTAATTTGATGTGCAGTACATAGAACATTCGTTACAAGTAAATAGAATAGAATAGAAAAACATTTATTTAGTACATTACACAAGACAACACACAGAACATAAATACAAAACAAACGAAACAACGATAATAAAAATAATTAAAAAAATAAAAAAGAACACAATACCAGTTTAGTTGTCGAGCATACAGTACCAAAAAGGTTACCAACTCAGCATATGAGCAAAACAGAGTCAGTTACTGCAACAAGTTACAAAGCGCTTCCTTTTCGTCCGTCTACATCACCCACACCTGATACACTCCACTTTTCATTCATAGTCAAATCAGTAAGACGTAAAGAATTTAAATTCACAAAACACAATAGAGTGGGAACAATCCTGGAGATGGTAGCATCAGATCTCTTCCGGACTCTCGCGTCCCAAGCAATATCTTATATATTTTGACGCGCCCTCCAAATGGAGATTATTCTAAAAGAATTGCTCGCCGCAGCGGTGTTGTGGATAAAAATGAGAAATCCTAGCGTGATTTTGAAAGCACAGAATGATATTTCGAATAATACGACCGTTCTTCATTCCTTGATGAAATATTGTGTACAGAATGTTTTGATAAATGTCTGCAGTTATTCCGAAAGTAATTTGATGGCTGCGATATGTTTTTGTTTTTATTAAGTACCTGTTTGTTTTATGAGTGTGCTTTTGTTATTTATAATTCCGATGTTTCTTGACGGTACACATTGTCTCAAGGCTTAGCGTTTACGCAAGAAATCGCTCTTTGTATTTTTTTTGGAGATTTGCTTTTGTTTGCTAGAGGGGCTTTTCCTGTTTACCGGTCAAGACGTTATTGTTTGTAATGTCCTTTCTTGTTTTAGTACGTTGTCTGATGTAAGTAATTAAAAATAGTATTGTGTATTGAATACATAACAAATAATTTAAATTAACGGCGAAAATTGCAAGATGAATAAATTCCATGAATATTATGGAGCAAAAAATTTGTATGTTATATCTTAATTGTACCACATTCTAATAAATAAATATATCTTATCTTATCTTATCTTCAGAATAAAATTAACTGATGAATTAGTTATGACAATTTTCATTTCCTCACTCATCTTATAATCACAATTCTTTAATTAAATCAAATCGTATCGTTAAAACACTGAAATACATTATTCATCTCGATACAATTATTCATCCGCTTTCGACCTAAAATAAGCTTTAAAGCTAAATCTCCTTTTACCGCATCAAGGAGTATCCACTATAAATGGAATTACTGGCCTTCCTGTAGTTATGTCAAGTTCGTTTTGTTGGCACAATTGTATCAATATTGGACATCGTAACTCGATTTCTGAACGGAGTGCGCTGTCAAGTGACGGTTGACGTCACCAAAATGGCGGAAGGTACGGTTACAGGGGATACTGGTAAATGTTATTAATTTTATAATTGATTTTTTGGTTGTTAAGATTTAGCTACGTAAGCTACGGCGTAGCATGCGTAGCTGCTACGTCGTAGCATTTACGAATGCTTGCATTAATGTTAGATTAAAATTTTCAAGACTGCATTATTGTCACATTTTGTTTGTTATTCCTGTTGTTAATACAGATGTCAATAGTAGCTTAGATAATCATAGCTGTGCAAAGTATATAGATTCGTAAACACATATTTTGCAGCAGAAATCTTTTTTAGTTAGACCAAAATGATAAAAAGCGAACCGAAAAAGCTGCTTTTTTCTTACCGCGTATTTCATACTTTATTTACTTTGATTCACTACCTTAACTTCAAAAGCCTAATGAGAAAATACCCATAATCCATGCAACACCTACTTTATATTAAAACAACATTTGATGAATTCGTCCCAGTTTACATCGCACGTCCTTTGTGGTCACGCTCCGTACACGTTTGCGTTTAATTATTTTAACGTGTCCCAACGAAATTGTAACTTAATTTCTATAATTAAATTTTATTCATCGGATTTAAAGTGTGCGTGAAATTTTCTGGCGGATTTAAAATATGGTGGATGAGGTTAATATTATATTATACGTTTTTAATTTTATTGTAGACTGTACATTTTCGTTAATCAGTTAATAATTATTGTTAATGGGTATGGTTCTGTTATTTTCAGCGCCTGTTAAGATATTAAAAAGTGTAATCAATTTGATGTCTTATTTAAATTTTGTAATCTTTTCGTGATGTTGGTTTTATATAATTACTCAAGATTAATTAATAATCTTAATTTTACATTATGTTATTGTTTAACCTTAAAATGTTTTTTTTTTATTTTCAAGTAAACGGACTGCTCATAAAGGCAAGTCGTAACCGATTCCAACTCAATTACCTCTAGCATAAGCTATTCACTTCCGCAACAGCCTCCCAATCCCTTAAACCTAACCGATAAACCTTAACCCTATCACCGGCGCTTAGGTGTCAAAAAGACCGTACAATACATTTCCCGCGAAATCCGCTCAATTCACAACGACGACGCGGATCAGGTAACAAATCACTGGACTTCCCCCCCCCCTCCTCCACCGTTCCCCTGGTGACGTCACCCCCCTCCCCTTGCTTCCTCTCATTTGGCCCCAAATCGTGTCACGTATCCCGGCGTATAATTACAAAAACGAGTTTCTATTTTGTAGCTGTCTGCGCGCATATGCGCCCTGAGTTACGACTGTTTCTAACTACTTAGATATTATTTTACTTTGGAAGTTTGGTGTTATGGCTTGAACTAAAAGCTGGTAGGTGAACTTAGTATGTGCTTATATATACTAGTATAATACGTATATTAAATTGTATACATGTGCACTAAATTATTTTTGGTAAGTGTTGTTTTGACTTCGGACTTGTGCTACTCATTTGCCAAAAAAAAATTACAAGAATTAAAATTGCTGATTTCAGTTCTATTTTAGTTCGAAAATAATATCTCTAAGTGAAACATACTCGTATGAATATAACGAATAAACAATATTTTTTTTCAATAGCACAATATACCAAATGTTTTCAATGTACAAAGTCAATATAGTTTTGTACCAACTATTTTTGTACCCCACTACAAGAGATCACATAATTCAGCTGAAAAACGGCTGACGAAACAAAAGTCCACTGTAGTGCGGCTCGATACGCGTAATTGAGCATGTATTAAATGCTCGACACTCAACTATCACTCAATTGAAGTGTTACACTCAGCGCTCGATGTGCCCACTCCCCTTGTTCACACACTACACTGCTCGATTTTATACAATAACTAATTTAGGGGCTGACAAAATGTATCGATGTTACTTGGTAGTGGGTCAGCTACCTGTTTTGATGGTATGAGACAAAGTGTTCTTACCAATTTTATTGTAATTAACATGTTTGGGAAAAGACTATCCTAGTTTTTATAACATCATGTATACACTCTTTTTTAAGCTTTCAGATAACAATATATTATAATCTGAAAGCTGAATGTAAGAGTACATACCTTTAAAAACAAGCTACGATGCGGTCAATATTGAAGTGTCCTTATTTTTGCATGTGCATCCTTTAGGATCTAAAAATATTATTGAGACTTGTGAGTTTAATGACCATTGCTTATGTGATTATACCAAAATTAGAGACTACTTTTATTATAGAAAGTAGCTGACGTATCAATCACGCAACACTGCGTGCCAAAGCATGTCATAAGCAAGTTTGTGTCCAAAAACCAGTATCTCGAACACGATACACCCCGGGGACGGCATGCTCCTCGGGGAAGTCAGACTACGTAATTATGTCAGAGGGGGAAGGGAGGGGCAGGACGGATATGAAATGACAAAAGACGTATTGGGTATCATCCTGATAGAATACCGGTACACCGACTTTTTCTGTTATCCTACGAAATTCGTCAATATTTTCCCGGATTTTTCCCGCTACGGTAAATTCTTGTTTTTGCTTCGTTTTGCTAAGTTTTTTCGGTATTGAAGTGGCTGTGTTATTGTTATGCTATGGGTTGGAAGTTGCTGGTGAAGCAAAAAGTCATGCAGCGGATGTGTTTGTTCTGAAAATCAATGTTCGCTCTCTGATTTTGTGTTGTTATGTAAGAGACTACCTAAAAAAAGAAAAGCGAACCATCAGCGTTATCCTGCAATACTATCATGTAGTAATTTGAGAACGAAAAGTATAGAGTGTATTACTGAAAATGACCATTGAAAATGGTCCTTAATTCTGTGGGTGACCAAACCGGTCAAAGGCACATCTTTAATCCTTTCTATTGCGAAACCATTTTAAATGAAGTAACAAAATCATTGAAACCTTTCCTAACATAATGTACTAGGATAAAAACCCTATGTTAATAAATCTTCACCCACAAACCAGCTTTTACAAACAAGTATTCGCAGATTAACTTATAGACCTTCAAATTGGAGCAAATTTTTAGGTGAGCGGACAACCGGATAATTAGGCGCTGCGGTAATCCGGACCTTTGAGGAGTTTTGACCGGTTCGGACCAGTTTGAACGGGTTAACGCGTTGCTAACTCGTCGCCAAATATACTTGTGATTGTTTGTATTCGGCGCTTATTACGTGTGATGTGTTAGTTCTAGTTATAAGTGTATTGTTTTGTAAAACCTTACTGTAACATGATATCAATACATGTATTTGCTATGTTTGAACAATAGGATTAACAGTATTAACTCTCAGCTTCTGGGTGCAGATTCTTCAGTATTTCACCTTTTATACGCATGTTGTTGATATTATTTGAAACATGTTGTGTTTTGAAGGACATAATTTATCGAAACCGTAACCATAAAATGACATAATGTAACGTTTTTTTTTTATCAAAATTATTTTTATAACAGTCATAGCAATAATGTAATCATTTCAATCAGAACCACGATAAATTAAAAATTTATAAAAAGTAAAAACTTTTTTAAAAATCAAAGTAATTGTAAGCGGTCACAAATTCCAATTTCTCACCGAGATTACGAACAAGAGACCTCAATAGGCAACTTCGGTTGAGGTCCGATTAATTATGAAGTAAGCCGGCTAATTAGGGTCCACCTCGGCTCCTGCTTACACCCTAACTTTTTAACAACCGCCCGAGTTTTACGCTCCATCGAGTTGCTGCCAACTTTTCCGGTTAAGGTTTTAAGAGTGTGTTAGTAGTATATAGGAAAGTAGGTATTTATTGACTTTACATTATGATGATCAACATTTAGAACTGTTTTTTTTTTATTATTATCGGATAGAAATTCTGTCGTTGTTCTCATTGAAGGTAACTTCATATTTTTATTATATTTTTGTTAACAGAAGTCAAAGGTTTAAGCTGAAAACCAGCACTTGGCATAAAGCTGACGCTTAAACCTTTTGTTTCCGGTAATAAAGTTTTCTGTATGTACCACTACTATTCAGAAGTAATACTGGAAACAATAACCCTTTCCATTCTATTCTATTCATTATTTGAGTAATCATAGGGAAATATGTTTTTTTTTTTAATTGATCCGTCTGAATTCTTTAGCTATACTATAGGTACTTTATGTAATATTCATTAAGAATATTCCGGGACAACTCATACACGGTTAGCTGATTCCAAACTAAGCAGTGTTTGTGTTATGGTAACCAGAAAACTGATAAACATACTTATATACTACTAAATAGATACATATTATAGATATGTTAGACCCAACACAGAACAAGTGATCAAGCTCATCACACAGATTCGTCCTGGGTGGGAATCGAACCCACGACTCTGGTATAGCAGTCAGGGTCACTAACCACTAGACCAACAGGCCCGTCGATAAAAGTGTTATTATTTATGTTACAAAAGTATTGTAATACATTTGTGTAAATATTTTATATTAAAAGGTTATATTAATTTATTGCTTTTCAAATGTTAAAGTTCAAGGCTCTCGATATCATAATAAAATCAAAACATAATATTGGCTCTTTGAACCACTTCGCAGAAATTGTATTAATTTCAATATAAGCTTTTGTTCGCTTGTAAACATTTCCTAGAATACAGGTATTGTATACCAGAATTGGTTTAATATTGTAATATATAATAACCGTGAAATATACCACATAAATACTATGATATTCTGTCGATCAATTAAAGGAAAGCTCAAATTTTCCTCGTATATTACTTCGTCGAATGAGCATTTATATACAAAATATCGTTTATGCGAAAACACTTGTACTACCTCTGAAAGATAACATGCAATACTAAAGAACAGTTTAGTTGAAATAAATTAGAAATACAGAAATACAATTTTGATATGTCTTAGTTTATATTAGGCCCGCATGCGAAATTCTCGAGTTCTCAGTAAGGGCCGTACTCTAATAAAGCGGAGACGATTTTTTTTTTAATCTTCCTTGTCTTGCTGTAGTCCGGCCTTTAGTTAGTGTCAATCAACGCACACTTGCATTTTGCTTCATCGAGCACTCAAAGTAATCGTGGCCCTACAAAAAAAACACAAATGCAAACCAACAGAACTATCTAATACAAGACTAAGGCTGCCTGTCCACCGGAGCGGAGCTAGGCTGCGGAGCGGAGAAACTGAGAAATATTAACCAATAGGATTGCACAAAATCTGCGCTCCTCTATTTTGTGCAATCCTATTGGTCAATATTTCTCAGTTTCTCCGCTCCGCAGCCTAGCTCCGCTCCGGTGGACAGGCAGCCTAAAGCAGCAGTCACCATCACTCTAAATAATAGTCTGAACTAATGACACAGAACTAATTACGATAACATCATATCACACACAAGTCACTTCCTTTTCCTTCAGCAACATCCCGAACATCTTGAAATTATGACCATTATCATCGCAATACCTCACAGGATAAGGCCACTAAATTAGGTAGCGACTACCACAAATCTACCAAACGAAAATGAATCATATGTTTCAAGACTTAAAGTTCACTTTGGTATATATGTTTGGTTTCATAAATATACCAGGTATGATTTGGCCGGTTGTAAGCAATTCCCAAATTAGATTCTCTTTGGATAAGCGTGTAAAGGCGTGTTTCATTAAAACTTGTGACTTTATCATGTAACTAGATTGTGATGTGGTCGTAACAATTATTAGTTGCTAATTATTAATTGAATTTCAGTTTGTTGAGTAAATTGTTGCAAATGGGGGGTTAAGCCGCAGCGTATGGGCTTTGAAGTTGTTATTTTAATATTGAATTAGATTTTAGAAGATAAGTGCATACCTGAACCAACTTTTAAAGCCTATTTAAACTTTTAGATAAGGAAATTATTGTGAGTAGGCTAGACCTTAATATGTAAAACTAAACCGAAATATTATGTCAGTAAGAAGTCTTTATTGAAATCAGACATTGGCAAGCAAATGAAATTCTATATGATGACAAGATTCGATTAGTTTCCTAAAACTTAAATAAAAAAGAAAAATGGCGAGTAGACATTAACAATGTCTTTGTACTAGCAGACTCACATAGCATGAATATCAAATAACAATTACAGAAAAATTGCTTTCCAATACAAAATTCCAGGTCGAATATAAATGACATCTTGTAATAGGACGAAATGGACATCTTTTTTAGTTGTAATTCGATAGAAAGTCCTAATTAGTTTCCCCAATTAGCGTAATTACTGGGGCTAGGTGACGGAGCAGCTCTGACAGTTATGAGAATATTTAGAGACGTCTGGCTTTCTTGTGCTCATTAGTTAATGATTTTTATTCAATGAATATATTTTTTCTCTGGTTATAGTTTTTTGGAGATCAAAGTGGTTCTCTAATTGGTTTAGGGAATATAATTAGAATATTGTTACAAAATCTATCCAATTTAAAAATACGAATGTATTTATTAATATACAATCAAATCTAATATAAGAACAAACTCTAACTATACTAAAATTAAAAGTTACATAAATAGAAACTAAACGGCGTCAAAGAACTCATCGTCATCCTTGTCAAAAAATAAAATAAATTTAAACATACTGATTACAAATCTGAAATCCTAGTAAGTCCCAAAAACTTAATGTGGTATAAACCTGCAGAAGTGCTGCCGATTTCAATGAAAAAATAAACATATAAAACATACCTGAATATCAATATTTACCTAAATAAATAATCAACCAAAGTAAGTATACGAAGCACGAAAGTCACTAAAACATTTATTTTTACAAGCCCACACGAAAATTAACCAAAACAAACATCGCTACATACCCACAAAAACAACACTAGTTTCGCGTCCGAGACAATTACGTTAGACTAATCAAACGTCCGGACACGCGATCTGTCGTGACGCGGTATAACGACGCGTCTAACAAGGCCTTAGCACGATAGTTTGGGGAGCCATGAAAAAGTAGTGATATCATATGCAGTGTACTCAATAGGGTAGTGAAATTGTTTTTTTTTTCTGGTATGGGGTTATAAAGATTAGTAAATTTAAAAAAAAATACATTGTAATCACTTTTTCGAAGCTCATTGATGGTTTTTTGGTACTCGTTCAATTATGTATTGACTAGCGGCCCGCCCCGGCTTTGCTCGGGTGCAACGCTGATACCTACACTATATATCTGTCGCAGACAAATAGTATAATATGGCATTTTACATACGGCGTCGTCAGTTTAAAAACGTTTGCAGGTATGTTATATGCCGAAGGCAAAATGTCAAACCATCAATCGTTATAATGCGACGTTAGTGTTATTTTAGGGTGACTATGCTCATTAAAATCTCGAGAAAAACTTTGAATTACATACGTCGTCGTCGCTCGCTTCGCTCGCTCTTTTGCAAGGTCACAATATCTAACCTAACCTAACCTATTGATCTCTGTCACAAAGTCGAACCTAATCAAGCAATGAATTTCTGAGCCTATGAATATATGAATATTCGATCAAATACATGGTTTTTTGACCAAAAATACTCTGCAGGAGTCCTTCACGACCCAGGGTCTATGGATACCTTAGCATTTTTGACGTGCTGGATAACCTCAAAAACTAAATACTTCAATTTGCCTCGGCATTATGTATATGGTGTTTAAATTTTCGATGAAATGTTGAGGCATATTATAAAGTGACACGGCAATCTACATTCTGCCTTGGGCATATTACATAACCGCAAACGTTTTTAAACTGACGATGCCGTATGTAAAATGCCAAATTATGCTATTTGTCTGCGACATATCTACACAATCATAAAGTTCTGTAGTGCGAAGCACAGCCTTCGACGCACTACTTGGTATAGGCACGCGCCCCCAGGCCCCCGGCCATTACCGCCGCAACCGCGATGTCCCTGCATTTTAAATTTGTAATATCTTCGAAAATATTTATTTAAATTACATGCTGTAAAGGGCAATATTGATCTATATTACATGCACAATTTATTAAAGGTACTTAATTGGATAAGGATTAATACTGTATAGCTTAAAATCGCTTTTTCGTAAATAAGTAATAAATAAACGATAAAAAATGGTTATTGTGGGTTATCCTTAAGAGATAGACATATGCCATCGCGGACTTTTTTGTAGATCTTTTTAAGGTGCACAATAATGTAGTACATTATTTTGATCTATCTCGTAGGGTTCAGCCAGCGTTTGCAATGTAAGCGTAAAAAAATTGTTCATTTACTTAAATCTCAAAGATTATCCGTGTTCCTCTACTATATTATGCATGTTTTATACATATAAACCTTCCTCGTGAATAACTCTATCTATTAAAAAAAACTGCATCAAAATCCGTTGCGTAGTTTTAAAGATTTAAGCATACATAGGGACAGACAGCGGGAAGCGACTTTATTTTATACTATGTAGTGATAGTGATGATTAGATTTGCTAGCAACAAGGTTGTTGGTTTATGAAACAATGAATTTCCATAATCCAAGTGCGCTCCTATGATATGGCGTTTGGGCTTAATTATCAAATACTATGTGTAAATGCACGCTTTGAATAATTCTCAAAAGAAAACAGAGTTCTGGTTTCACACAAATACTAGGAACAAAAAAATATTCGACAAACACATACTCAACTAACACCATAATATAATAAGAGCCTACATCTTAACAAAAAATAAAACGGAACACACAAGTTGAACGAATGAATGAATGAAAGAACGAATGGTATTGTTCACACAATCATTCTCCTGGGTGTGTTTTATTGCGCTATTCTTGTCGTTTTGTTATTGTTGGCATTTTTATGAAAACAATCCGCTTTTAAGTTGGGAATACTTGTTTTCCGTGAAACTAAAAACGGAACATTTGTATGACGTACGACTGAAGTTGTTGTATTTTTAGTTTAGCTGTTTCTCAGTGTTTTATGATCCTGCTGCATTCACGGAATCGATGTTTGGATTCAATTTTAAAACAAGTGACAAGTGTTGTTTTCTTTATATAGAGTGTTAGTGCAGTTTTATCGTACGTGTAAAAATGTCTAGGAACAAGTATAAAACATTTTAGAAAGCAATCTGTTACACTTACTAGCACAAACTGTAATGTCACGAAAATTAATGTTCCCGTATACAAAAATCTTATTACTCGTGATTGAGGTCGGCTTTACCTTACTTACAAAGTAAAGAATGGCCATTTTCCATTGACTTGTATAATATGCTCCAAAATCCGATTCCCTCATTAAGCCGTCACCAGAACGAGTTGCGTGTAATACCCAGTTATTTCTCCAACTTTTTAATTCGACCGCTTCACCCGGATTACCGGTTGTAACCGGTTACGCCCGGACGAATTTCCAACGGCATTTTTAACCGGGTTTTAAATGTCACTGTTGCTTTTATTCAGTATAAAGTAAGTTACTAAGAATGAATCCATTTTTATTGGCACAATTTAAAATAGATTTGAATTTTCACGATATACTTTTTTTTTTGTTTTACTATTACTGTATTTTCATAATGATCTTTCTAAATAAAATTACTTAAATAAAACTTAGCTAAAGTTCGTTAAAATGACAATCAAACTTCCTATAAGGCTATAAACTATTACCATTACGAAGCCAGCTGTAAGGCTCGACATTCGACTTACAAACATAAAATTCCGATCAGAGAAAGTCAGCCATTCCACACACGCTCTCGAATCACAAACGTGCTGGCAATAAAAAATATAGCTACAAGTATGACAAATTCAAATCACATTTGGAACATTCCCCGAATAGGACGAGCGTTTGGTAAAACTTTTATCGTTCGAGTGCAGTTGGGGGGTTCGGAAAACTTCGGCAAAGATCGGGCATTTTCGGATGATGTTCGAACGTAAAGAATTCGTGTTCGATCGAGGTTTCATTTCGGTAATTGTCGAGTGATCGTGTAATAGGCGCCTTCAGTTTCAATTGTTGCTGGTTCATTTTTATCTATTTTACAGTAGGTTGCCGTTCACTGTTACTTGGATACAATACAATTATGTTTTAAAGCTAAGATAGTTTCTATATTTACGAGTAAGTTTAGATACATTGGCATGGTATCATTACAATGTATCCATCTTATATATTATTTTTGCTAGTACAACAACATACTAACCGATTTCATATATCGTAAACCATGTCTTTAATTTTGTTTTTAATTTGGAAAATATAAACGTCAAAAATATGCGATGAAATAATATCATTACCATCCAAAATCTCTACATTAACAAAGTTAAATAAGTGAAATATGTTCGGCCGCAGGTTTGAATGGCGGTCGCTACCTTTCACCGAGTCCCATTCAAATCGACGTCCTACAGAATACACAATAAAATGTGTTTCCACCGCTCCAAGCAAAATATTTTACAGCGATGAGATGCAGAAAATTTGGAGATAAAAACATTTTTCAGATAAAATCTTAACTGAGTGATATTTATGTTGTTCTTACGGTATTTCAATAGTTTACTTTGCAAAGTGGTTTTAAATGACAATTTTAGGTGCTTAGTCTGCCAAAATCTAGACTGTTTAGTTTAAAGTGGAAAAAAGATCTTGAAGAGCCAAAAAACATTTCTAAGAAAGAAGTAAAGTATATTTTGCAAAAATATCTTTATTATTTTTAAAACATTCCTTTGTCTTAGCACATCAACATTAAAAATATGTAGTGAAGATATGTTAAGCAGTTGTCTCAATCACATATTCTTCAAATTGAAAACTCTCAGTCCATGTTTTCCCTAAAATAGATATCTTATACTAATCAAATTACACAATAAAACGTATCCCATCATAAAATAGTAAAACATAATACATTTTACGACTCACCCCAAAACGGTCAGACAATCTTACATAACCCAATACTTACGAGTAACAACAAGATAACTACAAAATAAATATGCAGCAAACCTTCCGAACCATTACTCGATCGAAATCATAAACTAAACAGCAACCTAACCATCATCAAACTACATATTTATGAGCACGAAACATAATAAACAAACCTTCGATTGCAGATCTCACAACTAAACATGCAAAATCCAACCTTATAACTGGAGCACTAAGATTGTTTTAGGAGTGTAGATTGGAGATATTGTGAGAGGCTAGCCAAGTGAAGACAGTCCCGATATGCCTCAGAACGTTCCCTTTGTTTGTCCCCGATTGTTTTCTGTCATTGTACTACGGTGAAGATTTTAGAGATCCTTAACTAGAAGTGTTATGCTTTGATCCCAATCCTAATGAAAAACAAAAACGTTAGCGAAGTTCAAATTAAAGTGTTTAAAAGAAGTCGCGTTATTTTAACTTTGTGATGATGTCAACCTGGTTTCAAAGTGAAATCCAATCTAGCAATACTGAAGAAATGTTACAACGCAAAAGAACTGGGTGGTCCTTTTATCCGGAAAAGTAATTCCATACTGACAAACCCGTACAGAAAGACAAATGACAATAAAGTCTATTGTAATAACATATACCTATCTAATAAAACTAAAAACTACCTCAACAAAGTAATACGTATAAAATACAAACGTAATATTTATAGAGAACTCAACCAGTCCACATCCATTCGTCGACAATACAAAAATGTACGGAGGAAAATCTTCAGATGTTATTTTCTTAAAAGTGTTTACTTCGCGATTCTTCGGCACATGGAAACTGTTTCGCTTGCCGACGATTTTATACGTTTATAGAGCTTTGTTCTTAAAATTAAAAGTTTTTCGTACCTGAGGTTTCAGGAGATTATTTTTGAAATATTGCTGTCTTTTTGAATAAGTTGAAGAATGTGCTGAATTATATAAATTAAAAAAAATGCCTGCCATATACCGTATACTTTTCGTCATGTTTCTTTCTTAGGTATTCGGAATAAATTCTAAAATTTGTTAATTATTATTATTAATACATAGGTTTACTGCCTACTGTGTTTTACAGTAAATAATTTAGCTTTAGAATAATATTAATTAATTATAGTACTTAGTTTTCTAACCAAACAATGAGATGACCAAGACTAAGTTTGTCCCAAGTCAGGGTCCTTCGACCCGTGACGACCAAGAAACAAGAGAACTATAGAATACAGTTAACAGTAGGTAAACATTAATTCAAACACTTTGTACTAAGTTATGTCCGCTTGTGTTGATGCTTCAAGCTCCGAAATGAAGACGCATGGCGCCATTTATCATGTTAGTTAGCACAATTGCAGCGAACTGGGCAATCTAGTCTAGTCTAGACTATGTAAAGGCTATGTTAAAGGGTAGACCACATATGACCTGAGTCAGCGCCTAGACACTGAATAGTAACTCAAACATTAATAATAATTTTAGTCTGTAATTGTCTTGAAGGTCAATCAACTTGTACGAATTGATTCCAAACTGCTTTTACTCACTGCAAATTGGAGAAAATGAGATTTATAATTCAAAATTTAAAATGCGATCTTATTATTCGATAGAGATTAAAGTTAAAATTATAGAGAGCGAGTATCACAGAAAGCCCAGTGAGCCGAGCGTGAGGCACATTTTTGGCATAGGTATGTAGAACATTCGGTTACTACTTTATAGTTCACACTATTGCTTACGGTTCATACCCTGATATTCGCACTCTGAAGTTTCTCATCTATCCTCTACGATTTTTTCAAATAATAAAAACACCTATGGCATCATAAACAACACATTCTTACCAGCCAGTCCTTAAAGAAAATACTAACATTAAATTATGGAGATAACAAAATTTGGAAGGTACACTTGAAATAAACGAAGTGTTGTTTGTGCAGCTAACGAGCGCATCTAAGTGGATAAGCAAACGATTTGCCGCTACAAGTGCCGCGAGTTCGACACGTTCCGCCGTGCGACGATATGCACATGCACATGCGATTCAGCGATATTTGTCTTTATGTCTATAAGGAGCTGTTGTTTTGCTGTTCTTTGAAGACTGGTCTTGTTATTCGGAAACTACAATGTTAATATAAGTATTGCAAGTGTGTTTTACAGATATTTTATAGTCATGTTTCTTAAAAAGGTAAATATTAGTCAGACAGTAGTGTTTTACTAAATACTTAAATGCATTGAGTGATTTAAGTTACCTTTAGTCATAAATTAATGTAAACTTATGAGTTGGATTTTATGGTGACAAAATTAAATAACTCATAACCAAAGATTTACTTTCTACATAATTTTGCTGCAATTAAGTTTCGCTTTTATTAAGCGTTTTAAATCTTTACCACAAGTAAATTAACCTACCCACAAAAATCTCTAAAACAATTAACTTACAACAGACAAACAGTACACTTAGAACTGCAATGATACAGTGCAGAGCAGCCCCGTCTCATTACAAACACAATAAAGTCTGCGTCCTGCACCTCAAACAATGGACGATCGCACAGATTTCATTTGGGATCGTATTGTCTCGCTTGTTTATCCCTGACTCCTCTTACGGGGATATTTTAGGAGGATTTTATATGGTCATTGGTAACTAATCCGAAATTGAAAGGAGAGATGTTGAAATTACAGCCAAAGTTGAAAAATATAAATAAGTTAACTAGGATCCTTAGCAGATCCTTATGTAAAATATAGAAATCGCCTTTAGATACTAGAGGAAGTATTACTATAGCTTGTATTTTTTGCCAGAGCATTGTGCAATAATTTTATGCCACAACTAAACATTGAAAAAGTTGTCATAACTACCCGGTTAACTATTTTGTAGCGTAAAACGAATTATCTGCGTCTGCTTTTAGTAATTTACAAAAAATAATGCCATTATAAGAATGGTTATAGTGAATTTAACATTACACACTTCTAGAGAACTCGCACATCACGAAATATTATTACAACTGTGAAAAAAGCAATTATTATATCCGCCTCAGTCTACACAAAACGAACGCAGCCTTATGCAAAAACTACAATATAAAATTCCTACCAATTATTTCACATTCAATTATTTTTTATGGTAAGTACCAAATAAAATCATCGAGTTCTCATAAACTCGACAACATATCGATTATAAAAATCGAATGAAGGATTCGAGATCGACAAATCGAATAGAGAACGCGCGACTTCACACAAGAGAATAAATAACAAAAATCCGTGTACTTTGACGTCATATTGGTCTATGACATTTGTTAGAAATATCGATATGTCGAAATATATCGAGGATTATGTTGAAATTCCGCTTTGTTCGGGTTAGAATTTTGTTTCGTATATTAGTTATCGTAACCGAGACAAGGGTTTTAGGTTTTCATGTGTATTATGTTATCTACACAACAAAACGTCTAATTTATTATTGTCGTTTTACCTACTAGACTTTCTGTACAAAAACATTGTATCATATACTATGATTAAATTACAAATTGTAATCTAAAGGCACCAAAACGTCCTTTAGATATTTTTTTTATTGTTGATAGAGTTACATTGATTACACTTCTACTTTTATCCTCCCGTCCTGGCCCGAGCCAGCCAACCTAGGAATAAAAATATGTCCATAAATAATAAAAACTTAGATCCAGCCATCCCTTGTTGTTTTTTTTTATTAAGATTGTTAGCAACGCACTAAGTCGAGGTGCGAACCCCGCAAAAGGTACCCTTAGTGGATGTTGCTGACGTAGTTAGTTTTCTCCAATTGCTCAGGCTGGAGGCCTTAAGGTCCTCTCCAAAAGTCCGGTGAAGCAGTCAAAGCCTGCGCTCAGGTTAACTGCAAAGATCTCAAATAAAAAAAACTTCTATTTTTAATAACTGAACATGCAATTAACAATAATCAAAACACTTATCAAACCTCAAATCACTTTAAAAGCTAGTTGAACTAAATAGTACCCAACAAACGATGAAACAACTTGAAACCATATCACACACATTCCCATTTGCATTCAGATTACGTGGTCCTTCGGGTATAAAACCATTATAATACTTACCCGCGTTAAGCATGACACGGGTCCAACAACGCCGCATTTATTTTACTAATTAACTTTATTTTCGATTACCATAATCGTGTTCTGGTGCAGTGATTACTATCGTGTAAAGGTCCATAATTTGCTATTATCAGAAGTATTTTATGACGTTTGCGAATATACTTCGTGGACTTTTATTTCAGTAATTATAAGGTTAATTTTGGTAATAAACTTCGTGGAAGATTTAGTTATCATTTTTAGCATATTTTATTCATTACCAAGAATTTGTACCAACACATTATTCTTCAACCAAATCTACTATCTATACTACTATATATGTATATCTAATCCTTTATTAGTATAGTTTAAGTGTTTGTTCTTGTATTAGATTTAATTAAACAAAATGGAATGGATATTTGGAACAAAAAACTTGGGATGAGCATTTCTTACACAACATAATGTAGCCTAACCTACACCTAAAAGATTTTAAAGTCCTATACACGATTCTGTCTGAATCTAATTCTATAAGAAAGTTATGAATAGATGACCTTTATTTCCTCAGGTAATAACTTAAGGTCAGCAAGACTCAGCAGTATCCCTACCCTTCTCAATAGCATTAACGAACAAAACTACAAGAAAGGAATTACGAAGTGAGGTAAAAAATCCATTTTGCCGGATCATATCTCATACGTATTAATAGGAGACATTTTTCCAAGAGAAAAGAGGGAAAAAATGGTGGTCTGCCCAACTGTCCTGGATATATCATACGAATGTATTGTGTTTGACGACCAGGGAATGTGACCTCCCTCCCCGCCCCCCAGCCCCACATTACCGTGTACTTAAGGAGAGGTGCTAGTGTATTCGGGGGGTCTTCGTGAACTGGTGGTTCGTTCCATCGGTTTCTTCATTACGGCACATGAGATATTACTTTGTAAAGATGTTAATATTCTGAAATTGTGTCTTTGTGGGCTTGTTAGTACTTGTTTAAGTTGAGGTGTTAGTGGTAGTTGTTGCTGGATTTTTATTTTGCAATACAGAATGTAAGTTATTCTAAAATGTTATGATAATAGTGCATTTGTATGTTGTTTTAAAATAAATGGCATTTAGATTATGCGAATTATTTTAGTATTTATGCGATGAAATTCCTGCCATTATTTACTACAATGCTCATCAAATGAAAGAATGTAATTCATAGTGAAATATCCCAAACAGAAATTCTAAACAAAATAAATGATCAGTAAAATTCTATTATTTAGAGAACAAAGGTACAACAAAAAAATAAAATGACCAAATATTTTTGTACAATTTTACATATTACACTAAAATGTAAGCTGCAAAAAATGCTCATTTTATCGAAAACGGTGTAGTATATCCCAACTTCAGACCACACTTATGACTTCTCTGCTACAGTATTTTGGCTGGTTAACGCGGTACTGTGACTAAGCTGAAATCTTAAATGCGACCTGGAAGCGAGCCAGTTCGGCCTAGCGACGTGATTTCTTTTACTTCGCCTCTGTGTAAATATCTAGTTAACAAGAGCGCTAATGTCGACGAAAGTGCTAATATTGCTGTACCTACGATCTGGGAACAGATTTACGTTGTTTATTTTCAAGAAACATAAAACAAGTGTCACTATTTACCGCTACATAGCTGTAAGTTCTTCATAGTATATTAAATAAATAAATATTGTAAATTATTAGACTGCCCATACACGAACTGTCTGGGCAGGTCAGTGATGTTGACTTGGCGACCTGTCAACAGCTCTAGTGCGTCACTTGCAACTTCTGCCACTTAAATTATGAAAACAGTCAAAACAAAATCAGTCAAACAATTCCAAACAATCTGTGTGCGAGCGATAATAAAGCTTATATCAAACAAAATCTTACATTTTAAAATCTAAAATATCATAGATATAACAATAAATATTCAAGAAAGAGATTTCAGACAGAGTACATACATATAATCTTGAGCAAATCTATAAATGTCAAATGTTTTTCTATCTAGTACAATTTGCTTAACAACATGTACCAATTATTCTGTAAGTTTCGACAACAAGAAAAACAACATGAAGTGACTTCGTATTAAGTAAACCGCTTCAGTTAAGGGAAGGATACGATTTATCACGAACAATTTGTAAGCGCTATCGATCGCTTAAAGAATAACGCCCGGGAGTATTCAGGGGTATGCTCCCGCAAGAATCCTAAATAAGTTGTGTGATACACCGGGCTAGGCGGCTTTAGTGATGGGGACCGATAGGGATTGAACGGGACTTTTTGATAGAAGCAGGTAGACTCCGGGATATTACAAAATTAAATGAATATTCACGGGTGTGTATGTATTTTCTTAGTAATAAGGTAGTGCAGGTCATTTGGCAGTAGTCGCGTTAATACTTTATCTGCCAACAACAGTAATCTTTGAAACGTGTCCGGCTGGCAAAGCAAAGAACGTAGGAAGAAAGTAAAAAAAAAATATAAGGTTATATTTATATAAGTACAAAAAATTCATTTGAAATTAGGTAGAGATGTTTCTTTCTACGAACATTTTATTGTTGAGCTGTTCCGTTCAATAGACAAACATTTTAAGTTTAAAAAGAAACTTACTAGAACACACGTGTACCTTGAGCGTGCATTCTACAACAGTTCACTCCGAATTCCGGGACGTCCCGGATGAACACAACACTAGTCCCACTTTATTGAGCCAATGGTTGTGTGAAATTTATTGTGCTCGGTGTAAACAAGTTCTATTGAATGTCGCCGTTAATTTTATTTATACGGTCCCGAATTTAAGACGAGCTGTTTGTGGCTTTGTCTTAAAAATGGTTGACCTAATTTGTTAGTAGAGGCTTTTCGTAAATAGGTTTACCGTAAACACAGTAAATAAATATATAATATATTTAAGACTTCTGAATGTTTCTGTATTTTTTATGCATAGGGGTAACAAAAGTTTATAATTATTATTTAATTCATTTTTGGCCAATATTTTTTCTCTTTTTTGTGCTTATTTATGAACACAATACTCAAAAATCAAAACGAAATTCAAAGCACCAAAACACTGTCAATTTCGACCAACGATAAAATACACACATCACATCTAAAAGGGATCTCTTTCAGATCTGAGAGCGCAACCGAATGCATTTTAAGAGAAACTGGACTCAATAAATCACTGTATCGCTGCCCGACACCTCGATCTCCCGCACTAAATCACCTCGGCACTTCAGTTAGGAACCCAGCATCACTATAGTACGCGCGTTATCATCTGAGTTGTCAGGTCATAAAAGTAAAAATAAAAAATGCCCTGGTCATCGATAAACGGCTACCTGCGCACGTTGTAATGATGAGTCGCTAATTATTTGTACGATTGTGATCGGTCGGTTTCCAATGTAATTAAATCTCAAATGTAACTTTGTAGACAAGATACCATTACCCTATATATATATAATAATTTATCAATAATTGTTATGCCCTTCACTAGACAGCTCCATAAGACCCATAAGTGCAAGCGAGATAGATATAGCGAAATGATTTATGACCCTAAGACTCAGATGATAACTGGACTATAGTCGTATCAGGGTCCAGTCAGCACAGTTCTCTCAAAACAAACAACTCTGCATGGGAAAATTTCAAATTGATACAAGAAAAGCGTTGCTGGCTCACTGCCAGGCCCCGTTTCGTTTCGAGAGCCTTTTGTAGAGCTACCCGCAACGTGCTGGCTGCTTCAAGAACTGAAAGCGCTGGTAAGCAGCCTTTAATAGTTGCTGCCTTTATGTGGCTGACCGGGCTGCGAATGCCGTAATCTTGTAATATCATATTTTTGGGCTGTTAATTTTTAGTTAATTTGCTGGAGGCTGGGGAGAGTTCGTTTTTGTTTGGGTTGACCAGAATACTGTAAAACTTACTATAGGAATATTTTCATTATTATTTTACAAAAATACTTTTGACAAATTTTGCTGTTGAATCAAGAACTAAACACCTCCAGTGTTTCATTTTCGTAGGCAATATCCTTAGTAGTAATTATAAGAAGGTTTTAATACAAAAGAACTCTCGTCTACATTGCAAGTTAAAGTGTCTTCTTTATTCTGAATCATCTTGTTCACTTATCATTAATCACACTATCAAAACGCTACGTGAACATTTTGAAAACATGTTAATAAAAATCCTTTGCATTCTATATGGAACGCACGCGAAGCAAAACAATCCCCTTTGTTCCACTAATTAATTCATCACAAATTCACTAGATGTCACATTTTTCAACAATGGGAACTGCAAATCATGTCGCTGACTACAATACCCAACCAATTATCGACCTTATTACTGATCACTAAAGTTCTAATTTAATCACCATGTAATTTATGATAACGTCGTTTTAGAAGCAAGGATTAGTGGGTAATGTTAACGAGACTCATTAGGGTGGGAGTCTCGTTATAATGGCCGAATACTTTTTGGTCCTTTCGGAGTATAATTGAAAAATGTTAGAAGTGTACAGCGGGTTGGCCGCATCGCCTGCGGATAAAAGCGCGAAATATTTTTCGAATACTAAAATGTCCGTTGGGGCTGCGGTGAAACTATTAGAGCCTGGCCGTGTGGCTTGTTCGCTGGTTTTTGAGAATTATTGAGGCAAATAACTGTTAAGACAAAAAAACTGCGTAGCAGCTACGGCGTAGTTAACATTGACGCTACGGCGGCTACGCAGTGTAGTCTGTTTTTTTACGGCTTTGATTGAAAGTTTATGCGGTTTATTTTCAGTACATTTGGGGATTAACACAAGTACTGCGTCGGGAGCACAGTATTTTTTTCTACGGCAGTGATTTAAACTGTATGTGTATATCCAGTACAATCAAATGGTGAATAAACACAACTATAATAAAAAAAAATGTAAAACAATAAAGCGCATCTATTTAGATTATACATACTATTACCAACTCTTGGTAAATTTAAGTGCATATTATACCAAGTACGAAACTAAACTAGGTAACAAAAAAAACCACACCAAACCATAAAACAATTTATAGCATTCATAACACCGTCGTTTTTACGCTACGTAATACAAATTAAATAACCAATACATAAATTAATTTAAACATAAACCGATCTTTTTTACATCCCGCCCCAAAATAATTTAAGCATACAACCCATAACGTACTGAATCAATTCCCCATTATTTTCCCATGGGTACCTAATGGTTGAACCTTTATACATATTACAGAGTTTGTTTCATACAAAAAAGGGGTTCATAGATTTTCCCTTACCGGTCTTGTACATAATGTATTCATTCCAAAATAAACCTTATTCAAGCAAACACTGGGTTGAAATTCTTTTGGCAATGTGAAATATTTTTTACAGAGTTTCATGTATTTGCAAATGAGAGATAGAGAGGCATTAAATAGATGACGTCATTGGATGTTACGTCACAGTAGGAATGGAACAGTGATTCAATGTGATTGGTGATTTAATTTAATGCTTGTTTTATTTATTTTTAAATACACTATTCTTGTTATTTTTCTGACTGAAATAAACTACCGTAAACTTCGGGTAAAAAAACGGTTGCAATTTTTTTTTCGTTTAAATATAAAAATCTTACTGAGTAATAAAGATATCTTTGAAAAAAAAAAGTTTCATTATTAGATATAAAATCAAAATCTTCTGAAGGTATATTGAACTAAATACTTTTAGATTGAATTTATAGTAAATATCGTTTAAGTTCGCAAATTGATCGATATTAGAAGCCTCGATAAGATTTAAGAAGGGTCTTGAACCAAAATCGTTTGCCCAAAATCGAGCCAACCGTCCTGATTGATACCTTAGAGGCCAACCCTTCAGCCCTCAATTATTTCGAAGACTGAACACAATTTAGTTACCGTAGAGAATTTACTACGGAACAGGCTTTAGTATATGTAACATACGGTATTTACATAAAGATTATGTGACGTATTTGTTAAGGATAAAAAGTGTGTTTTTTAAATATGAACCTTAATGATGTAAGATTAAAAGCGAGTTTGCAATAATATAAAAAAATGTGTTCGGTGAACCAAAACGTTTCTTGTGTGTTTAATTTTACCTAAGTGTGTTAAGTAGGTATACAAAAAATATGAAAACAAAATCGGATATAAGAATCAGATGTCGCTAAAACTACCAAGTAAATGGAAACAGCTAAAAGAAAAAAATGTTATAATTACATAATTATTTTTTAAAACAATATTTTTCAAATTTCTTACAATAATAATGCGTCAAATTCTCTTGACAATCAAAAGCGCTGGAGTGTAAGTGACTTCAAAGCGCAAACAGCCGCCATAACATTGAAAATAAATTAATTACTTCAAACGAATGACCTTGTTGAACTCCAAACAATTTGTACGGCTTGTTGTTACACGATACTTGGATAATATCAAATGTTTGAAGCCTCATCAATATATTTTTACCCTTTTTGTTTAATGCCAATGTTATTTGAGATTGCCATCGATGTATTTTTGTATTGTTACGTAATTAGGGCGGTATAATTGGAGGGCCGAAAAACAACTTTATGGGGACTAACAATATAATAAACAAACAAGCTGTTTTAAGGCAGTATTTTTTATTAATCTGCCTATTACTAGAATGATGCAAATATATTTCAAAAACCTAATACATACTTTTAGTAAGTGAGAACGTTTGACCGCCCTAATAACGTCATGAAAAATTACACATTTCTACTTTAAAATAAAAGTACTGACAAGTTCAAAGTGTTACTACTTTTTGGTAGCTGGTACGATACAAATGCCTTAATCACAGCAAATCTCCACCAGTGTTATCGACTGTACAATCTACTCTAGATTTTTTTATGTGACTGACCCACAAAAAAGTCCTGTCGACCAAATCAGATATTCCTACATACCAACCTAGTAAAAACCTAGCTAAAAAAGAACAAAATAGATAACATCTTAGATGGGTGTTAAGTGAACATGTATAATCCAGTGCGAGTAGGATCGCTGGCGGGAAGCCAGGTCGCCGGCCAATCAGCTGACTACTAGTGTTCAAATGAATCGTTTGAATCATGGAAATAAAGATATAGGATGTAATTTAAAAAAGATTTATAATATAAGTGTAGTATAATTCTTTTTGCAATATAACATTACGTATTTATTCTCCAAAGCTAAATATTTTGATGTGCACTATGATAAAATGTAGTTCACAATATCGGTCTTAATTTACACATATACAAGAAAATGAATTCTTTAGAAACGCTACCGGATTGAGATGACCAACAATACAGAAAATAATTAATGAGTATAGCGTTAATCAAAATTTACAGAAGAACTGTTGATATAACTAGACCTTGTTAGTCCTAGTGTCCTAACTCACCTACATAAAAATGAAAGCAATTTTGAGAAAACCCATCGCTAGCTTAATAATTATGTACAAAAAGGGTAACCTTCAAGATATTTACATCATACACACATTGAAAAACACGCACCATATAACTGACAAAATATTATTACCATATGCAAATGATCTCATAAGAAAAATAACTTAAAAAATACAGGGTGATCTAATTCTGACATGAGCATCGTTATCATATCAAGGAAAGTTTGGCGAAGAGCCAGCGAAGATTGATGGCTGTATATGCATATCTGTGCTTTTAGAAAAAAATCTTATGTAGTATGTGTTTCTAGTTTACGATTCTTAATAGAAGTTGTTTGTATATACTGAAATTACATTAACTCAATTTACATACATTATATTTCAGAACATTTTATTTTATGTTAAATGTTTACTTTTGTTCTACAGGTATTTATTATACCTTTTAGTGATCACAAATTGTATAAAAAATACCTAGTCCAAACAAAAATTCTTATTTCAGTTACTAACATATTCTACTCCTACGAAATTTTCTCCACCTACACTTAAAACTCCACAAAAAACAGCTATAAAGCATCAACATAAAACTCTAACATACAATTTCGCTAATAACTTAACTGGCATAATAAAAAACAAATCACAACTCAAAAGAAACAAACAACAAACAGCCAGTCAGGCGGTGCACACAAGCGGATTCGAAAGTCGTAAAAACATTAAAATATCGTATAACACGGTCATAAACACCGGTTAATATGCGGTGAACGCTTACAAACGAGCGTGCCAACTAGATGCGCATTTAAATTATAGTTCTAAATAACTCGTGTACACTATTCTTTATTTCATAATGTGCTATTCATTTTATGTAATTTACCGTTCGTCTTTTGTTTTAAAATTTTATGCCATCTACATTTGTAGGGATGTCACACTAGGAAAGCTTCTCCTAATGTTGATACGTTTGCTGTACGTTGAGCGGACCCTCTGCGGTCAATCTCGTTATCAACGCTGTCGACGTGTCAATCTCGACACCACGGCAATCTGCAATTAGCAGGCGGCAATCTTTGTGTCCATGTGAAAATAGATCACGACGATACAAAGTATAATTGTCTCTACTTAAACAGCTGTATACTGCGTTCACACATAATACGCCAAACTTTTTATTACAATTTTAACAGTAGTAGTCCGCCTAAAATAAACTTTATTAACACTCACATAAAGCTGATGTAAATCAAAATAAGTTTAAATAACGTCAAATTACACAAAAAAATAACAGACTATAAGTGAAATCTAATTTATCAATCGATCCTTATTACAAATCAACTACTGCCATCAGTCTCCAAAAATCAGTGATAACCAAACCCATCATTGATATAAGTGTACATAATTATACATCAACAAATTGAAAAGCTATCGAACACCCTACCCTCGAGGGACGTAACCGTAATGGTACTTAACGTCACTAAAACACGGCGCTCCTGTCTGAACTCACACTCGGAACACTGAAACACATTGTACTGCTAGCTGCTTGAACCCCTATAACCATAGATAACCATAGATAACCGTAGACGTGTTATAGCTATAACTGTGGCTGATGCAAGGCACTACATAAATAAAGGGGTTTTAATAAGTACATATATCATCATCACGCCTGTATCCCCGAAGGGGTAGGCAGAGGTGTACCAATGTACACCCACAGTTCGTCGATATGTTTAGGTCCCATGTAATAGGGGGCGAGCCTATTGCCACTAACCGGGCACAAATCCAAACTCCGACCTGCTACTGAGAATTTCATAGAAAAACCCAATAACTCCTTGGTCGACTTGGGAATCGAACCCAAGACCTTTAGCTTAGCAGTCGCGCTTAGCGCCACTAGGCCAACAAGGCAGTCTATCAGTCAATAAGTATCAGTTCTTAAAAGAGTTATTTTAGTATTAGAAGTAAACACTCTGTGCTCTGCCTCCTATCTGCCGTAATTATGCTATGCTGTGCCCGACAGGGTCCAAAATTGTGTCTATATTACAACGCACCAGCTAATGTAAACTTACATACGTACATTTTGGAACACAATAAAGATATTGAGTATTGGTATATAGAAGATTTTAAGTAACAAATACAAGGTGGTTTGATGTCCTCGAAAAAACTAGGTGCAGGCGTAGTTTTTGGCATGTATAGACATCATTAAGTAGACTGATACTATAACTATGGATAAAAAGCTAAAATAATGAAAATAAAATAGCCAAATGCAGAAATCACCAAATTTCAAATAAGCTTTAGAAGACAGCATAAAAATTTAAGATTGGGGGTTATTACCAAAAATAATGCATATTAAAATTTAACGATCACGAAACGCAAATCAGAACCGTTCATACACTTTCAGAATCATCAAAAAAATTGCATTTTAATCTTAATCATTTATCAATTTATTACACCAAAATGATGTTATTGGCAATAAAACGGCCGAATCGTGCTCATCTATCTTTGGGCTATAAAATGTGAAAGAGATATTAAGAGCCGGTAAAGTTTATTTCACGATATTCGAAGATGTCTCTTCTGAGAAAATTTTAGTATCGCCATCATCACTCAGGAGCTTTATTGATCGTACGTTATAAATTGACTTAAACATCTTTGGAATTAATAATATCTCTTATATTTAAGGAAACTTTAAATTTCAATATGCACGTGAAAAGCTGCTTTTTTCTTCAAAGTTTTAGGAAAATTCTTCTAAATTTACTTTTTTGTTAAATACATCTACTTAAACTAAATTAAGTCTAAGTTTTAGTTTCAGCATTATTTTATTCAGAATTTCTTTTTTATCGGATATGTAAAGTATGTATAACATACAATGTATGTAATCTTCATGTAAACAAGAACAGTACCAATCTAAACAGCAATCAAACAACAAATTGGGTCACGACTCCAACAACATAAACCGTTCCAATACAAAAATACATAAACAATACAAGTAACATTTTCAAATGATATTCGTTATCCGCTATCATCCGATTCATCCGGGTAAGCGGCGTGATCCCTCAATCACGAGGGATTATAACCGGGCCACGGGCGCCGCGGCACGGAAACAATGCGATGCAATTGTTTTGTTGAATATCATGAATAGACAGCACTGCTTTGCTAGACCACGTTTGCCCACGTTTGCCCACGTATGGGCTAAACGGGTAAACGACTGTGATATTAACTTTGGATGAAAAGGTGGAATTGGAGCATTTGGGTCAAAATGTAGATCAGAAAATTTTCAGAAGAGAATATGGTTAGATATTTCGCTTATTTCCAAGGTATATCGTTAGGTTTAGTAAGCGAATGTTTTTTTGTGATGACGACCTCCGTGGTTAAGTGGCGTAAGCACCGGTTTCAAGGTGTCGCTAGCTCTGAGGTCCCGGGTTCGATCCCCGGACGGGTCAATGTAGAATATCATATTTCTACGTTGTCTCGGGTCTGGGTGTTTGTGGTACCTTCGTTGTATCTGGATTCCTTAACACATGCTTTAGCAAATTTCTTTGGGTTCAGAACAATGTATGTGATGTTGTCCGAATTCATTTATTTATTTATGATGTTTTCTATTAGAAACTTGACATTTTATATTTCATTCTTGGATAAATACTTTATTTAGGAAGAAAGTGTCAGGTGCAGCTAAAAGCTATCGTAAAAAGAGTGAATTATAGATAAAGAAATGTTTATATAAAAGTAAGTAATACCGTTCTCAAATAAAGACATTCGCGTCCCGTCATAAAAGGATGTGAAGGGGAGAGGATGGGCCGAACAAGTATAAACCTCCACTATTCCGTAAATTATGGGTAGAGCTATATTCTTTCATGGTTTTTTGTTTCTATATACACTTACTTCAACAAACCTACGTAATACAATGTTTAAAGCACAATAAGAAGGCCTTTACTACTGATTATATGTAAGTTTAGCTACAGTGAAGGTAAAAACTAAGTGGTGGGAAGATAGCTTTAAGTCAACTATTACATTTGCAGACAGAAACACAAGACCATTTAAATGCGATCCTTATTTTTAAATCCCAATCTCATCCATCAGACGACCAAGCAAAGCAACAACTAAAACATTAAATTTTAAGCCACAGACGTTCCACAAATCCTAATTCCAACGTCTGAGATAAGAGCCAGTGTTTCAAGCTGGAATTAAATGAATTATGCCCGAGAACCACCATTTTGTAACGTTAATGAGTCACTCAGTGAAAACCCTGAGAAACTTTTCGATTCTTTTGTATTCTCGCGAATGAAGTGCACTGAGTTAGTAGATTGTAAGGATATTAGATAAATAATTGACTGCTGTAAATCATTGGGAATTTTAGGACTTGAAAATTTTGAAGTAACAGTTTGGCGACGTTGAGTTGCGAAATAACTTTTCTTACCAGATATTTCATTATCAATAAAAGATTTTTAAAGTTAACCAAAGCACGTCAAACAAGAATATTGTTATTGTAAGATACATTAACAGTAAAAGTTATGTTATTATTCTCTAACTTCTTAAGTGTCTATCCTCCACTACACGATACTTATCTTAAAATGAAAAAGCAAAAAAACACAACCAATAAAAAGCAACGACCTTTAATACCCAACTATCGAGCAACCAGTTAACAGCACAAAGACCTCACATTCAAATCACTCCATAAAAACTCACGTCCACATTACCACAGGAAAGCAATAGCAGAACTCATTTAAAACACTCGAAAACACTACATCGAGGAACAGGGTCCCATAAACCAAAGCAGTTTATATCGAGAATGTTTGGCGCGGGCTCTAAGAGAAATTTAAATGCATTAAGTTGCCACGTCCTCGATTATTCCTGGGAATTGTAGGTGTTTTATCACCACCTTCGAATGGTGTGATGTAGTTTTTATGACTCTTTTAAACTGGACTAGGAAAGTATAGTGAAATAAAGGTATTTTCAGGAAGTACGTAGAATTTGCCGATGGGAGAAAATTAATTGTCTGCCAAGCTGAAGAATGTAGATTAAAAGAAATGCAAAATTAATCCGCGAACAAGCCCTAAAACTCAAAAAATGAGTAAATTCTGATTTTATATTAGGATAATGTTTCCGAAATGCTAAATTTTGTAAAAAAGAAGCTAACAATAGTATTCGTGGTGATTCTCATTATTTTATCGCAATCTCGTCTCGTTTAACCGATCCACAGTTTTATGTCCTGCGCTCTAAGATTTAGTGTTCTGTTTGCCTATTTACTTTTATGTGTATATTCTTTGTGATGTAGCGAAATAAAGAGTATATATTTTTATCTACATACATATGTATTAGTCGCATAAACCCGCAAAGCTTAATCAAAAACTTATCTTAACGGTATAAATTTCGTAGCCGTCCGTAGCTCGTAGCACGGAGTTCGTAGCGCGTAGCACCGTAGCGCCCCAGTGCCAGTTTTTCAGAAGACAGTCCAGTTATTTTGTTTTAGAATCCAAACGCTTTGCCCAACAGCTTGGCAACGGTAAAGCGTAGGAATTCTAAACCAAAAACACAGGATTCATTGCCGTCCATTTCTTGAAACTTATCTTGAGTTGTATTTTTTGATAGCGTGATTATATAATATTGGTTCGCGTCTGGCAGAGATACTACGGTTTATTGTTTTCGTCTGTGTTCAACTCAATCGCTTACCTGAAACAAAGAGAAATATTCACTTAGTATAAATCAAGACAATTTATTACAGACGATCTGCTCGGTTGTGTCTAATGTCAACACATTTTATAAAATCACAGACCTTATTCAAAAAAGTAAGTTAATTTTAAAAACATTTCTTTAAACAGTCGCAAAATAAACCATTACAATACCATTTGGCTGTCACCTTTACGTGCACAGATAATATTCAGCGGCAGATGATAAAGGGAGCGTTTACGGAGCTCGCCAATTACAAACCGCTGCGTTTAAATAAAATTATAATTTACAAAAAGGTATTTATTACGGACGCTGATAACATCGGGACGGCCTGAGTAACGCTCTTCGTAAATGTTAATTTTGTACAGGTGGTATTCCTTTTTGAGGTTACTTTCTGAATCATTTAAATTTCAAATCTTTTAAATTAAATTTACATTTTGGTAGAGATTTTTGTATTTTCATTAGTATTTAGATGGTTTATTAAGGCATCAATTACATCTTACAAATAACGTCTCATACTTTTTTAATCTACTTATCATCATTACATTGATGACCCACAATTCTATATGTAGTTACTCATTTATAATAATTAACTAAAGATTTATTTTTAAGCTAGTCGTGGTGAATTGGTTTATTTTGACATATTTAATATCTGTAAAATATTCACTTGTTACTTATTGTTTCAATATGTTCTCTTATTACAAACAGCAATAAAGACAACAGAAATTATTTAAACATCACTTCACGTTTCCAAGCAAATTCATATCCCTTGTAATAAACTACACAAATTCTTATAAAACTGCAAACTAGATGTAGATATGTAGAGTATTGTAGACATCGTCTACATCGCAGCCACTCAAAGGTCCCTTTGTACTCGCTCTACATACCACGAGAGCCTTAATAAAGGCCTCCCAAACTGCGGTGGATTATAAATGTTCTAGATGGCAACAAACTTGGGTAAATCTAGAGCTGTGGTCATTGTTAGATAAGGCAAGTTTATATAACTTTGATCTGGAGTGATTATAATCTGTTCGAAAGTTAATATCTTAAACTTTTTTTCTTGGTGTGTCTTCTTCTTTTATACGGGTTTCTTGTACCTACTTTATGATTATGGAGAATAACCTGTTTAACTTCAAGAATTTTTATAAGTACTCTATTTCGTAAATATGTCCAAAAACACTACCAGTAATAATCAAGTCACAGTGTAAAATATTCAGAAAATGCAGGAATATTTCGAACTCCACCGAAAAACGTTTCAGAAAATGATTCAAACTCATTCGATTCCAGATTCAAATAGAAAATACGTTACTTAGATCTGCATACGATTTTCGATTCAGGCAAACCAGAAAATCGAAACACTCCATAAAATCCAAACCGAACCCCTCTTTTCCAATTTCGAAAATTCTTATTCCAAATTATTCGTGAACAGATACCAAATTCCGAGCCGAACCAATATCACGTTATGAATAAAGGTAAGTGGTGGAATTTAAAGACAGAAGCAAATCGGTCGGGTGCGCTCGGCTCGCTCGGCTACGGTCGGCCGAACTCGGGATTTAATCTCGTTCAAATTGCCTCCGCCGGACCGCTTCGGGCTTGAAAAAGTTCAAGATAGGCTTGTAGACGTTTCAAGATGTGAAATTTTATCCTCAATTTTTTTCTGCGACATTTTCCTTATTACCGTGCTTTGTGTTTGATATTAATGATTTTGCTAATTTAATTTTTTGATATTTTTTAAAGCCAGCTTTATTATAATTTGAGTGTAATTACCTTTTACTATAATTTTGAAATTCTTGTCTTAGTGCCTTGTGACTGTAAAGGCTTCGTTTTTTTGCTCGTGAACGGCGTCGCCAGGGATTCTCTTTCTCAAAGACTAAAAGTATTCGTCGGTGCCTTTTAATTGGATTCAATTTTTACATAAAAAATAATTGACTTAATGAACAAAACGTAATTAATATTCCATTACGTATTACATTTAGCGAAGGAGTGATAATTATAAAAAAATATAATGACGAATGCGTAGACTTAAAAAAGTTCTAAGAAGCGCCCCAATTATTACACCTCAATAATTCAATACACCAAACACCACCAAAACCTTAATAGCCACATAAGCAACAATTAAAATAGCCTCCATAAACCCACAAGGTACAATGGGCACAGTTCGCATTCGGCTCACGTCCAGCACACAGTCACGTGGCCTCCTTGTAACTATACTTCATAAACTTACTATTATACCTCCACAATGTTTTGTTAATGCACCCTCAACTTTATGGGCCCATAATTGGGCCTTTAGGGACTTTTTATGACCAACTTTGATTATTCCCCTGAGACTTTTCGGCGCTTGCATGGAATCGTCATATATGAATATGTGATTCAGTCCTACTGTTCCATTGTTTTATGTTTCACAAAAGTGTAGCTTTTGCTTTTATTAACCGATGACAAAAAAGGGAGGAGATTTTATATAACTCAGAAATAATCACCATTATTCATAACGAAAGTGACAGATTTATTCAATTCTTGGAACATCATCACATTAAGTTTTCAAGTGAAGTAAGCGGTTCCAAACGAGTCCGAATCCCCAAAAATATTAATAACTAATTTGAATTTTTAATAATTATTTATTTTATAACTTTATCACACAGTTGACACCAACCAATTAAAATCATATCAATACACAAGTACTCCATTAGATTAGCCCCACCTCGTTAGTTAAACGAGGGAGATCGCAAGACACATCCCGCGATACGAACGTATCGTACGCGATGTATCCCGCATTACAGTCACGTAGCGACCGCAGTTATGTGACCCGGCCTGTAACCTTAACTACAGGTACCTTTACAATGGCTTGTTAATATACTTCATGATGTATCGGTATTGTTGTAATCATTTTGGTGGTTGGCAAATAAACGACGTTAGTAGTTTCGTTGAGCTGTGTTCATGTTGGGACGTAAATCGTTTGTATTTATTACAAGTAAATTTGTCGCTAGTGCTTGAGAAACGTTAAAATGATACTGTGCTCCAAATTTCAAGCTATCATAAAAGTCTTGGTTATTTTATAGCAAAATTATCAATGAAGATATCCTACAGCAATGTTGCTATAATATCTTAAATAAAACGAATCAGAAATCAGTCGTAAATCTCTGCGATTTATCATAAAAATGGCATACAATCCAACAAAATCTTACATTACCATTTACCGTTAATAAAAACCGCAGTTAAGCAACCTTCCCGCCATTAAACGTCATAAGCACTACAACAACTATGTATTTTATTGCCACCCAAACACGCTATGTATTTGAAGTTGTCACGAAATTTCAATTTGCCGCCATAACGCCGTCGCGTTTTACGACGTAATTTCTTCAACGGCTGTTAAAAACATTGTTGAGCTAGCAAAACGCACGGTTTAACTGACTTGTTAAGTTTAAGCATTAAGAGGTATTTAGGAGTGCGATAATGTGAAATTATTGCGGTATGTCTCGGTCTTTTGATCCGCGTCTTATTGCTGTTGTGGAAATTCTGGTCCTTTGGTACAAATCTTAGTGTAAATGACCCATCAAACCGTATATATGTAGACTTCATGCTCTAATCAAAACCAAAGCTATGATTTAAACACACATATAATCACGACTGTTTCCTGTAGGGGTACGCAGAGACCACTTCTTTCCACTTGCTACGATCCTTACATAATTGTGTCGCTTTGTCCACTTTCATTATTCCCGTCGTTTATTTCAGTCTATTTTAAAACAAACAGTTTTCAACAAAATCTGATTGCCTTTTCCCAAATAAAAAAACTTATCAATTAAATAACATCACTACGATACCGGCTGTCTACCGAACGCCGAACTTCGTCTACATACGGAAAAAGATTCCAAGTGAGTTCAAAGTTTTCACTATATTTCTATTCGTACAGAAAACTTGGCGAGTAAACTTTAACATCTGTTTCCGAACGTAATAAACTAGGAAAGGTAAGATACAAGTATTTCTATCAAGTTTCAGTTTTGCTTTGAGTTCAATTTTGTTACAATTACTAACGCTTGTTTATAAAGCTTTGGAGTTTAAAGCGGAGAGACAGAGGGATTGTTTTGAAGTCAATGTTATGACAGTAATGAGAACTTTTAAGAAGTATTAAGTTTAAAGGAAATAAAAACTTACAATTTTAGAAATAACATATTTTGCAATAATTGACGTTAAAAATAAATACAACATTAGTAATTCATTTTTTTTTTGTATATTGCTTTATTAATTGAATCTTCAGATTCCAAAATTTAAGTAACACAAGTATTTTCTTATAATTTTCAAAAACTACTCAGCTTAACAGCTTAAACAACAAAATAATTAAAATAACGAAAGTAGTCGTAGTAAGAAAGTAGTAGTAGTAAGAAAAGTCGAAAATAACTTTTAAGGAGTAATACACATTATTTGAAGATTATACAGCATGTTTAAGAACAAACAGTACATTTATATGACGTTCCACGGTCCTATCAGAACTTCGTAAAGTTTAAACTGCGTACCTAAAGACATGATAGTTTCAGATCAATTTGTTCAGTAATTATCCATTACGCCCTGAAAAGCGTTTACACACAAACTTAGGATTATCTTAAGGGTATAAAGGCTTTCACTTTGACTATCTAAAGTATTTCAATAATAGTTTCATCTTAATTAACGAGTTCTTAAACCTTACTTAGTTGTTATGTATATTTTAATTTCTATTGTTCGACTTTTAGTTGCTAAGGACACTTGTTTTCTAATTCGATACTGTAAAGGCTTCTTAACTATAAAATAGACCTGTACATTTTTCTTTACTGTGAATCAATTGATTTTCTTCTTTATCGAAAAATATTAATATTTTTTGAAAACGTAAATGTATTTTTTTTACAATTCCAATTTATTCACAATTCTAAATAGTTTTTGGTCTTAAACCAAATAAGTTTTTTACCCTTTAAATACTCCAACTAATTTTAGCAGCAACCAAATAGACTCATAATTTCCCCACATTACCCTAACAACCTATTATATTTCCATCCACACACATCATCGTAATACTATAAACCCTAAAACAACCACAAATGGAATACACGGCATGAAATTGAGCCTTGCAAACAGCACTTGATAATGCAGCCCGAATCATTTGCATCGGCCGACTCCGGTCTAAGCAGCTTACGATAATGTAAGCCCCGGGAAGCCTCCCTTAGCATAACTTTGTGCTCACTACAACGCTTTGAGCTGAAATTGTTTATTCAATATTTGTATTGCGACTGATATTGGTCTGTTGAGGAATTGAGGCTTTTAAGAAGATATTTTTATGACATTTGTGAACTTTTTAAAACGTTTAACTTAGGAAATCTGTCCTGATTTAGGTATGCCATTTAAGTTAAACGAAAACTGTTTTTTAAACATATGATGTGTGAGATCTTAATCTGTCTAATATGTGCCTTTTTATAATTGTTAATTTTACGGGACAAAAAAAATACTGTCTGCTTCTACCTTATTTGCAAAATTCGAGCAATATCTTGCATCAACCAATGGAGACGGCTTCCATTGAATCAAAATGCAACAAATAACCTTCAATACTCCATCGAAATCCATCGATCAGTCCAATCTACAATACCTAGTGCATAATGACAAGTTGCATAGTCCAGGAGCTCAGCGCAAATCCGTCGGCATTAGTTACCGGTGCTGCCATCTACATTAGTCTTCGCCTCGCTATATATTTGTCAGGCGTTACGGTCACGCCTTTGCATGGATTACTAAGAGAGAGTATTCCGTCCAGCTTGTCAATATTGTTAAGACTGTGAAGTGTCAGGATGTTCGAGTCAATTTGTTGTATGAGTGCCGAAAAGCATCGTGTAATGTAGGGAAATTATTTATTTGTATTAACAATTCAATGTAATGAGTGTGACAATGGCTAATCCATTTACGAAAAAGCCCATTTTAGACAACCTCACAGACAGACCCCTTAAAGAAAAACAATATTAAAAATAAGATTTTTTTTTTTCAAAACAAAAATAACATAATTGTATTCACATTAAATCCTCAGCTTTCAGGTTGAACAATCAGATTTAGAAACCGATCATATCTAAGCTATTTAAAAAAGAATCTAGACATCATCAACTTAGACAAATACAAAAATTATTTCATCCACGTCTCAATGTTTGGTTATCGCACACAGATATTCGAAAACACGGTTTTGTTTTATTTATATTTTATTTTCCTATGGGTTACAGCCATAACTTGGACAAATATTTGTTTTACTGAAAGCCCATCATGTCGGTTTGTTTGTATTTTAACGTTATTATGTCGCTGTTTTATCTTTGCTTTGATATCGTTTGTTGCTCGGCTCCTACACTATGTTTGATCGTAAGTAAATAATTGTGCTTTTTATTTTGAATTCTAATGTTTAGTTGAAATGGAATTGGGGCGTAAGTTTTAAAAACAATATACGTCGTTTGTTTGGATAAATCATATATTATGAGAGTATATAATAAATTATAATATTGGTGTCATGTGGCTCGAGACAGGAATGTCTGGAGTCAGACGGGGGAGACCTTTGCCCAGCAGTGGGACACTTAAAAGGTTACATAAAAAAATAAAAAATAAATAAATTATAATTATGATAGGTACTATGTTATGAAAATAAAGGTAGATGTTTATTTTTTTAATTTCTGGGATTAATACAAAGTACTTTTTTGTGCTATAATATATTTTAAACACATCGTTAACTTTCCTATTTATACTAAACACACGCTGTATATAGTTACGACCTTACAAACATAAAGGCTTATCACAGACAAAAAACTTGTGATTAGATAGTTAAATAGTTAATGCTGGCCATGAAACCTCCCCGGAGTAAACAAGTTTTATACCGCCATTTAACTGGATTACGATATTACTAACATTTTTTATATACCAGTTAGCTTTTATACTGTGGAAAACAAACGAGTTTGATGTCCGGAGTAGGATAGTAAGTAAAAACGACGCTATTGTATAAAGACAAAGCAGGTAGTTAAAACAGAGAATTTTAGAGCTTAGAATTTTCTCTTAATAGGAACGAATTGAATACTAAATAAAACCAGACTACTATAGCTAAGCTTTCAAACATAAAAAAATATCCTCGACTTTTGGTATTTCAAATCAATCACTAGAATATTTGTCAAGTTTTTCTACACAAGACCGTTATCAATTATTTGAGCAAACATTTTACATCAAACAAGACACCACGCGCTTTCTATAAAGTCAATTTACTGACATGTTCAAACAAGTTCCAATGGCCGCCTGTAATCCTCCACTGACTGCCTCGTTGGCCTAGTGTTGCTAAGCGCGACTGCTACGCTAGAGGTCTTTGGTTCGATTCCCGAGTCGCCCAAGGTGTTATTGGGTTTTTCTATGAAATTCTCAGTAGCAGGTCGGAGTTTGGATATGTGGCAATAGGCTCGCCCCCCATTACATGGGACCTAAACATGTCGGCGAACTGTGGGTGTACATTGGTACACCTCTACCTACCCCTTCGGGGATACAGGCGTGATTATATGTAATCCTCCATCAAAAACATTTTAGTATATAATATTAATAACAACACGAGCATCCAATTAAAACAGAAACTTATATATTGCGAGTACTTCAATAAATTTATTGAAACTTCGAAACATTGGCAGGCAGGTATATTGTTTTCAAATAAACTAAGCGGCAAATTAAATAAGTTTGTTCAATATTATATACACACGAGTCAAGTACATACAATTTGGTTCAATTAATTTGGAAGTATGTGTACTTAATCATGGGTTATTATGGTTCAATGATGACTATATACAAAGTATAGATGAAAAAGGTTATGTGTATAAAAGTAATGATCGCGATTATGATAGTTTTTCCTGTCAAAATGGGCTCAAAAAAAAATCTAGGTACTGTTGTTACACTTTTTCTCAAAAAGTTTTTATTTTCATATAATTAAAGACTGACCCGGGCTTAGTATAGATAAACACAGCACTAATCGAAAAAGCTTTAATCTAATTACTCTATGTGTAGGTAAAAACCATGTGACAATTTCGGTAGTGTTTAAGTTTCTAGTTCAGACAGACATGACTGTAGACAAAGGGCTGAGGGATTAGTTTTATTTCATTGAAGTAGGTAGGTTGTCTATTTTACATGTAGTGCTTTTATTATAAAGATAATATTGTTCACCAATCAAAGTCAATATTAATAATTGAGCAACTAAATACTGGTACGTTTATCCTCTCTAAATTGGAAGCTCTCTGCGATATTGTATATTAAACTAGATATTGCTTGTAATGGACCACGAATTTGATTCGCACGACTAGATATTAGTCTAGTCCTGAGTCTTTGTGGCATTTAAGACAATGTTCCTCGACTTACTAATACACAGTACATTTTACCAGCATAATAAATTAATTTAAATGGAATAAACGACAAAACCAAACGACGGACATCCGTCCTTTTTCCAAAGGCCTCCGTCACACCGAACTTAAAGTTTTTCTCCTTAAAAATGCAATAAATTAACATTACGAGTCCCATTTGACTATTTCCACCACACATTTCAAAATGACAATGGACGTAGCGTACAGAAAATTACCCAGAAAATTGAGAAAACCACGGCTTTGAAAAAACTTTTTGAGCGTTAACAAAAGACGTAAATCCAAATTAGTTTTAAATGAGAATGGGCTCAATTGTAGGGGAAATAAAGTGCATTTTCGTTTGAGGCAGCTTGTGACGTGTGTGAGTTGTGTTTTAGGAGAGTGGTCTCCGAAGGCTCCTCACGTCTCGTGTCGGGCACGTCACGTACCCTGGGCTGGCACAACGTTTATTATTCAATAGCTAAATGTAACAGACATGTTTAAAGTTACGGAGTAGGCTACGCTTAGCAGATATTGGACGCTGGCGGGTCAGATTTAAGTCCAAAAATAACTTATTTTTGTTACAATGTACATTCTTCTAAATCTCTTGGTATTATTCTGACACGTTGCAATGAATATGGAATCATATGTATTCATTCCTGCAATGCAAACAAAATAAATAAAATAGCTGAAATTCATGAACGGTCAATACGCTATGTGATCAAAATACTAAAGAAATCAGTTACATAATTGTCAACTTCCTCCTATCCAAAAGCAAGGACTTTTACTCAGAACGACTGAACTCTAACCTCAATTATTCCCCATAAAATATCAACTTAACCATTCAAACTCGATTCTCTTGTAAGGTGAATTGCATTTCAAGATTGTAGCCAAAGTTATGCGTACTTTATCAGTGGCTTATCCGTTTGTGACCGAGTTGAGATATTTCCCTGGAAGTCATTTGTTGCTTTAAACCGAACTTTGTCAGTTGTGGTTTAGTGATAACGAGTTACTGTACAGTTAGTGCAGGTTCGAGTTAAGATGGTCGTTACTTAGTTTCAATTGGACTATAGAATGATTTGTCCAATTTGTAATGATGGATACAAGTAGTTTGAAGTTTGGTCTTTACGTTGTCTGTTAGATTATTCATTTAATATATTAAAGACTTTGTTACTGCTATCCATCAAGTGAGTTGACAGTCAAGTATCTAACTTATGGGCTATGTAATAAAAAATATAAGTTGTAAATTTTATTTAATTAGAGTTACCTAACCGTAAAAACGTTATGTAAAAGTATTATTAGTGGACTGTTTTCTGGGCATGGTTGGTTTTCTTAGTTTCTTTTCTTTAATACATTTCACTCTTTCCTTTGATCATTTTTAGTGCACACAAATAAAATCGTTTCTCTTTCGTTGGAGGTATTAAATAAGCCGAATCGTAATGAACGTTATAATAAATTAACCCACTTATTCTAACCCACTAATGGTTATTTAGGCTCATCAATATTAAGAGGTTACGGGAGCATAATCGGTTGCTAGGGGCGCCTCAATTTATCTACTTGCCCCGGGGAATGAAATAATCAGGGGAAATTGGCTAACACTCTTTAAGGATAAATATTTTGCGAAGGGTGCTCTGTATTTTGTTATTTTGAAGGGAATAGAGTGGTTAGGAACTGGCCAAAGGCGAGTGAAATAATTTTGAGAGGTTTCATAACTTAGTAAACACAGAAATTTACCCAATACCCATTGCTTACACACCTGTAAAGGATAAATATGATGCTGAACTAGTTACCTCTTTATAAGCTTTAAAATTGAAGAAGTTAGAGTGTTTTAGATTATCACAGTGGACTTTCTGCAGAGCAGGTAACAATATAGCTCAAGATATACTATAAAAAAAACTTAGTTCATAATATTTACTATATTTTGTATTCAATTATTTATTAACTTTACAATAGTTGATTTACTTGATTTAAACTAGTTTCTGCCTAATAACCAGTTGACACAAAGTTTTATTTTAACCCTTTTTTAATCAAGTCATAGTACATCAATATATCCGTTGACGAAAGGTCTCTTCTAGATGAAGCCTGTCTTCAAAGCTTAGTTGATCAGGTTCAGGATATCCGGGCGACTTGGTCCGGGCACAAAGACTTTCCAATGAACTGATACTCGCTAACTAACGTATTAGGAACTGTAGGGCTAAATTAGGTAATACGAAGAAACCTTTATCAGTATGAAATATAAATAACCTCTTGTACATTTACTGTGAGACAAAAAAAACAAGTTGAAAATGTATTTTCTTCAATAGTATTTGGACAAGGATTCGGCAACATAAAATTACATAAATTGCCTTATTTCATTCGCAAAAAATTTAAATACATCAGTGATCAGATATTATTTATTTCATCAAAATTATAATACGTCAATGTAAATTGACAATACAAGAAAAATCTTTTCAATATCCCCCGAAAAATATAAGAAAAAGCTTACTTTTGCAATTATTGCCAAAATCTCCTGTCACTACATCAATAATAAGACGTGATTTAGAATCCTATAAGGAAAACGAACACAAGATAAGTGTAACATCATAAAATATTAATACTCCGTCTATTGAGCCCACCTAAGAGGAAAAACGGGATAAATATATTATTAATTTCTATCGATAAACGAAAAAGATTTTCGTCCTGATGACAATAGCACTCTATGAAGACGGATCTCTATTTATGTACAATTGGTTCCTCAGGACAGCTTCCGGCTCCATGACCTATTTACATCAGTTGAAACTTTACGCCGTTCGTTATACATCGACGCTTCACTTTGTGATTTCCCCGGAGCACGCAACGATTACGGGAAGTGAATCGCATCCAATTTTTATCATCCACTTACATATCTGTTTCGGCTTTTTGTTAAATTGTGAGTGGCGAATGATTCACTCAGCTCCAGTTTTACGACGATTACCTAGGTCCTACCAGTTTTTTTCTAAACATTAACATCTAAATTTCCATTTAGATGGTATTAAGAAGTAAGTTCAGTCTCGAATGGTTTTTGAGCTCAATTTAGAGGATCATAAAGTTTCTACGAAAGCCGTTTCTATCATTACTCTGCTTATCTCCGTAATGTAGGTTTCTTTATTATTTTAACTGCTATCGTAAGCTTTTATGTTAGTAGACATAAATTATTAGAAGAAATGGAACCGGACGGAAAGTGGGTTTATCATGTCTCTGCCATAGACAATTTTATATGGAGATAAAAATAATATACTGATAAGAATTTCCTTAGGGATAAAAACATTGCATAAAACTGTTTTTTTTTTTATTATATACTAGACATAACAGTTTATATTTAGCTGTGCTTATTACTGATTTATTTTCTTACTGACTTAAAAAATCTAAGCATGTACAAAAATTTTGACAAAAGTTTAATTTAATATTCTATATTCATTATTTATTTTATTTTTATTTATTTTATAGTTAATTAAAAACGTATTTATATTTTATATTTTTCATTTTTAGTTATAATGTCCAAATCAGCTTTAGTTCCTACCATTTTAGTAAGTCACGTAACATCATAGCTTACAACACTAAAATATTAGGGTAAGTAAATTCAGAAGATTGGCAACACTTACGTAACTCACAATTCGGATGACTATGCTGTACTTACTAGACTATGAGGCTACCCTTTCAGCATAGAAATCACTTTGTATGCCTCCCATATTTCGGTCGCCTACGACTTGAGCAGAGCCTTCTCTTATCGTCGTGTCCGTCTATACAACCTTTTAGGTCTGCCAACTTATCTACAGTGAAACGTACAACATTTATTTTTATCGTTATTGAGTCATGTAGTTTTTCTACTTACATAAACTTGGCTTGGTTGTGTGGTATAGATAGCATATTAAACAAAATAGGGAAAAGAACAGCGCCGTTTAAAATGCCATGGAAATTTTAAGACTAACTTTAGACTAACAAAATGATTAAAAACGCTTTTTTTGTTTTTTACTTATTACAATTTAAATGCTCGACAAGTTGTAATTGATTTGGTGCACGTGTAATTCAACATCTTAAAACGGTGATAGGCAATTTAATGTGAGTCTGTGTGGATAAAACTATTGACAATGCTCTGTAATGCCCAACATTATAGATAGATTAGTTATAAATAAAACTATAGTTAATTAAGGTGCATTTATCGAATTGGGTTAGCCTGTAATGGTAAATATTTATAGATAAATAAATAAAATAAAAAAACATTTTGATAATGCGATAGGCATTATCTCTCATTAAATAAACATTCTTCAACACAATTGATAACAAAACATAATAACATACACACTTGTAATAGTAAGTACTTATCCTCATGTCTAACTAGGTCTTTATGTAAGCAGGAGCGCATGCCATCTTATAAACGGCTCCTTACATCAGGAGGTCGATCCCATGATTTCCCCCGACGCGTATTGCCTTCAAACGACTTTACTGCTCTCGTGTCATTTTATAAAGTTTTAACTATCCAGCGATATACTTGTCCAATGAGCATTACAAAAAGTTGATAAAAAAGTGGTAAAAGGGACAAATCCTTTTTCTTTTTCTAAGCGATTTTTTGTATTTAGACTAAATGGTTTCCAAACAGCCGGTCGCGTTTTGTCGATTAACGTGGTTTTTCAAAAATTAAATAGAATGTAATTAATTTAAATATAAAAAAAAAAACAAAGAATTTAGAACATAGAATATAAAGCATATACTACAAAAATTGGGTTAGCAGTAAAACGGTTAAAACCTAATAAATAAAGACAGAGATTAGGCAGAGTTACTCTCTCATTAAAATTTGTGATAATAGTATGAATAAGCAAATTTAGCAAATTTTCCACTGAGTGGGCGCAACATACATATTCACCTTCTGACATTTTCCTTTAAAGGTATTAATTTCTCAATTCTCTCTGTGTATTCATCAATTCTAAGACCCACTAATGAGCTCGACTAATAACGATACTTAATTATATAAATCAAAACAGAAATTCACGAAATTATATACCACATTTAATAAAACATACTTTGATGTCATAGAGGGTATAAATATCTTTTCCAATTTTCACAAAAGATTTCTCAAAGTGTTACCTTTCTCTTAAGAAATAACTTCTAAGAACCTCTGACACAGGAAGAGACATTTTATAATTAAACTCAAAATAGATTTAGGTCACGTCGAACACAGAGTGAAACCAATCGTGGAGCTTTCACATAGACCTGGATCGGCCGCAAATCGGATGGAAAGCCGATCGCTGGGAGCGCGCAAATCCTGGCGACGCGCCAACATACATTACGAGCCGTAACCGTGCCGCACACGTACCGTATACGTGTCGTGTACGTGTCGTTATGCCGACTGATGTAAGGTTCGGATAGTGATGACTTCTCTTAGCTGTCTTTTTTCTAATCCCTGATTTACATAACGCATAAGCCAGATTATGAAAGCGAAAGTAAGTCTGTGTCTGCTTTCGTGTTTATTATGTTACGCTATCACGGATAAAGTAATGAACCGATTTTGATGGAACTTGGTATGAGGTAAGCTTGAATACTAAAAAAACAATATGCAACTCTTTTTTGTGATAAAAGAACATAGTTATCCTCCGTTCAATAATCACAGAAAATATAGCCATTTTCTGTGATTATTGAACGGAGGATAACTTATTGGTTTTTAAACAGGTATTTCCACTCGCATAGCATTATAGGGACGCACAGTGGTTGTAATTATCAGAACTCGGAACATAGATTAGGAAAATAATTGTCACAATTAATTACCATCAGCGACGCATTTCATCTAACATTGTTTTCTCTTCTTCGTAACGACCATTGCCTGTCAATAAAATACATTTTCCCTTACATGTTACTTGCACAAGAGAAAATCACAATAATACTACGGTAAATGACAGGATGGCCTAATTAGCGAATTATCTATTATTCTAACGTTACTTAAGGGAATAGGGTCATCAGAACAATAGGAAATTAGTACCTCGCATCTGACAAATAACGATCCCACCACTATCTTTGACGGGAACTTATTTTTGACGTAAAAGGGGGTAAACCAACAGCGCAGATTATTCGCCCGCGGCTGTTTTTGCGTTCTAAGCAACTTGCGAACTATGTACACAGGAAAATGATCTGTATTGAAACGGGGTAAAGGATGTTCTTGCTTGTGTGTGAACGGTATGGTAAGTGTGGGAGGTTGTATTGTTTAATCGTATATGTATAGCTGAGTAAATGTAAATAACTGGAGTGTTCATTTACTTAATGTGTGACTTGATGAGGATTCTAATGTATCGCTATCATGTAGTTAAAAGTGATTGCGTTAGTTTGTATTTCAACGTCTACATACAATATACATAAAATAGACATATTGTCAGTATTTAGTCTACTGTCCTTACCATTATCACTTTCATATATTTTTAGCCATTATAACAAAATTGGTTTCACAAGAATGCTTTGCCATACTAAAGCCTTAAAGTGTTATGTTACATTGACATTGAAATAAAACTACTTTTTACGGATGTTTTCGCGGTTTATATTAAGATTTTAAGTCCCGACGTTTCGACACCTTTGCAGGTATCATGGTCACGGGCAGACTCCGAACCATGATACCTGCAAAGGTGTCGAAACGTCGGGACTTAAAATCTTAATATAAACCGCGAAAACATCCGTAAAAAGTAGTTTTATTTCAATGTCTAACATTCGCGTAAACCTAAGAAACCATTACATTGACATGTATAAATATCTCCCTCCACAGCACAGCAATGAAAAAGTTAAAGTTAATTAATAATATATACAATACATCTGTAGAGGTGTTACAGTGTAGATGATAACTTCCGCCCGCCCTACTTGTTTCCGGTCCGCCAGGGCGGGCGGCATAATCGGGACTTTACCAAACAATTGCTGTAGGGACGAAGCCGTTTACTTAGCTATAGAATCGTTTAATTAAAATATTTAATTAGTTCCAAACACTTTTATTACTTTTCAAAAGAAAAATATTTAACGTTAAACAGTTTTTAAGTACTGTGTTTTAGAATGTAGTTACAAATGAGTTTTGTTTTAATATTTTTAACTTGTTTTTGAAGTGAATTAAAAAAAGCTGTTAATATCGTATAGCTATTAATTACATTAAATACATCAAATAAAGAGTGGTATCAAAACAAAGGATTTAAGTCTTATGCATACACATTCTTTGACTAGAAAAAAATGGTTAAACATTATGAACATCCTTACTGACACCTGAACAAACCTATATACCCCCTTAGGTTTTGTCGTACATTATTAAAAAATAGAAACTTTAGAAGAATAGCAATTTTTAATAATACATCACACATTCTGCCTTATTTTAACCTAAGGTTATTATTTCGAAAATAGCCGATGTTCTCCGGACACGGTCATCACCGGACGATATAATGAGTTATGGAAAGCGTCCATCGCTCAGAGGAAATTAAATCTCCAACTTTCGATATTTACAAACAGCTTTAATGGGATCATTCTCTTTATTATAAAATTCGGTTGCAATTGATTTGTTCAAATAATTGGCCTCGTTGGCCTAGTGGCGCTAAGCGCGACTGCTACGCTAGAGGTCTTGGGTTCGATTCCCGAGTCGACCAAGGTGTTATTAGGTTTTTCTATAAATTTCTCAGTAGCAGGTCGAAGTTTGGATTTGGGCCCGGTTAGTGGCAATAGACTCGCCCCCTATTACCCATGTACCCACAGTTCGCTGATATGTTCCCATGACTTAAACATATCGGCGAACTGTGGGTGTACATTGGTACATACACTTCTGCCAAACCCCTTCGAGGATACAAGCGTGATGATATGTTATGTTATTTTTTTTAGGTTTCCATACCTCAAAACTAAGAAAGGAACCTTTATTTGATCACTTGTTAGTCAATCTATCTGCGTTTCTGTGCACGCACAAGTGTTTATTCGTGGCTTTTGTTACCGACTGTACCCACTATAATCACAGACTTCCTTGTGTATTTTGTTTGTTTCCTCAAGTTATTGTTACTAACTTAGTTATTTGCAGCTCGTGTACGTTACACGTGCGCCCCATTTAACATATAATCAAATTTCGGATGAACTATACAATAAATTGGTTGTCAGAAATATATCCTCTTGATTGAAGCATAAACTAACCGTTATAGTACGTGGAATTTAATTATAGCCCGAAATATGCTTAAACCCTGAAATGGACAAATGGTATGTTTAGCTAGATATTCGAGTGAGAAGGGTGGATTCTTTAGTTATAACTAGTTATGGTTCATTTAAATTATTATTATTATTATTTTTTGCCATTATTGTCCCACTGCAGGTCAAAAGCCTCCCTTTCTTTCTTCTAATTCTCCTAGTCTCATTTAAATTAATAAATACTTTTACTTTAAATGCGATTTGCCCTGACTCTGACGACTCAAAAGACAGTCTCCAAAAAAGCAGCATTTTGGATCCTATATTAAGTTCAGTAACCTATTTTTCAGTCTTTCTTCTCTACCAGAAGACGAAACATCGGGAACGTGTACAACATTACCGTTTACCTCAAACACAACCTTTTTAAATTCCCTTTGATCAAAAATAGTTCCAATTCCAGAAGACGTAGCACAACTGTTGTTTTTCAATTTCCGGATCAGCAAGAGACCGAAGTTGTGAAGGACAAACGATACAAGACATTAGAAGATTTAAATTAAGCCCTATCGTATTTATCTTCGCCCACTTCGGAAGCAAACTTGATAAACCCAATATCCGCTGTTTATTTACCCGGAAGTGCTTTTATATTCGCTCTTTTGATTTGTAAGATATGTCGATTGGATGCTGATGGAAAATTGGACCTGCTTTTTTGGGGCTACTAATTTATTTCGGTGGCAACATGACCCAAAGTAAGTTTGGGCGTTGAATCCGAGAGAACACCATATCAGCCGCATTCGCTGAAGCTAGGTTTTTTAACTTTTAGATTAATAAATCAATACAATATTTGTAGTAAGTATTTGAGTCTTTAAATAAGAGTAACATTTAAAAGTCTTCCGTTCCATCGTTGATTGTAACTGGGTGTCTGATTACTAAATAACCAAATTAATATTTCCGACAAAAGTTATTTCAGTTATCTCCCAAAATAAATTGTAATTAGATTGTTTTGATTATAATTAACGAGTTTAATTAATAACTTTTAGCTTCATATTTTTAGAATCTGATCAAATAATTCGCTGAATCAACAACACGTGAGCATTGCGGTCAGAAGTTGGAAATACCCGTCAAATACAAATGTAATGTTTGCTTTTTACATAATCAACTTATAACAAGTTAGGCAAAGGGCGCAGGTAGTCGAACTAAATAATTTGAGGAAAGTTCACACAAAATAATTAAACCATTCAAATGACTTCTAAATTAATTTCAGGAGTTTAGTACATTTGTTGGTGTTAAACTTCTTTTGTTGAACCTTCATTCATAATCAAGGGTCTGATGGTAGGCAGATCTGTCGGAGCCAACGAGTTCAGAATTGTGAAGAATTTATTTATATGGTACAACTAAGTTTAAATAGATTTTGCGTATTCAGAATTTAAATTGTTAATTGGAAACGAAGTGAGTTTGGTTGGGTTTGTAATGGCAATTGAGGTTTTAAATTAGAATTTTCAATCTGAATACAGTCATTAGATTATCTCTTATCTATTTTGATAAGCTTAAACATTATTCTAATAAAGAAGCGAATCGCTTGTACAAGTCCGTTTAAGTTTCTTAGTTTTGATATACTCGTATTTTATCATCGCATACACTATGCTATATCTATGCATTTATTTTAAGAAACTGAAAAAATCTTTGATGTTTAGTCCCATATACTTGCCTTTAAATTACGCTATGTGCCACTACACCATATGAACCGCTCACAATCTTATGAAACATAATAATATAACTCATTTACCGTAGAACAGAAAACGTTATAAAGTAGAGTCTACAACATTCAGCTGAGTGAGAAAACTCACAACGAGACCACTGAAGCATAACGCACTAACGATCCGAAATAACACAGACCACCATTATCGAAGTTAACATAAAACGAGCCACCACCCATCACCATTAAATACCAGAAATTATACCTTTTATAATACGTTTTTAAGACAAACTGCGAAATAAAAAGGTTCTCATCCGACAGCGCTAGAGTCTGGCGCGTGAAACGTTATCGTAACGTTTATAACTGCCATCAAAAGTTAGAACGAGAATCATAAAACTCATAGTAGAGGTAAGGTAAGGTACGGAGTGTAAGTGAGGTAAGCTCGGGTTTAAGCATGCGTGCTTCAAAACGCTTCCAAAATTAAGGTTAATTCACGTATAGCGAAGTTAAGATTGTTGAAATTCAAAACATGAAGCTACCGGTTTTGCATACAAAGGTTGTTTAATGAGGCCTTGGTGAGTGTCTGCCTAATTTCGTCTCGGTACTTGTCATAATTGGTGGCGATCGATTGGATGTGATATCTAATATTCAATATACAGTTGGGATATTCAAGACATTGATGCTCTAAAGCCTTCTCTGTCAATAATAATTAGCTCGAAATGTTGGTAGTATCTAATTCAAATCGCCTAGAGTTTCAATAAGATTTGTACTATTATATAGATTTAGCAGAAGCAAGATATGATTTGAATTCTAAATAAATACAAAAAAAAATATCTAACAACAAGAATGATTATCTTGCAATAGTTGACAATACGTTGAGTATTAACGTAAATCATAATATCTAATTGATACTAATAGTGTCAAATACAGTGACACTCGAGACAGTTCAGTGAAGCAACTAAAACTGCAGCGCTAAAACAATAAAACATAATTCGGTATCTCCGATACAATGCGGCGCTGGCGCATCGCCAGACGACGGCAATTAGCGCGCTATCGCTGCATCGCGACTGCAATCACAACTGTTACTGTTCGCGAATAATAAGCGAGCTAAATTGTTGGTCACACTTGACTTTTGAGAGAAAAATGCAACTGTCGAATTTATGTGTTCTTTTTTTGGGATGAATTAACAGTAAATAAAAAAAAAAAAAATACAAGTCATGAGCATGACTGTGAATGGGTTCAATACATCCAGAGAAAGACCGAAAAAGACATATATGAGCAAGAACTTCGCATTGTGCCGACCACAAATGTTTGGGTACAAGGCAGAGAGATGTTCCGAGAACTTTTTGTTTTTCTATAAAGTCTTATAAAACGTTACCTAAATGTGAAACCAAGTTTCTTCTCAAGAACTGATAAGCCAGAAAATATTTGCGATAACTTGCTTATAATTTAAGTTACGTTTTCGCAGCATAAATTACTCTTTCTTACTCAATAAAACCTTTTTGATTCAAAATCTCCCTTTAACTAACTTCCAGTTGCACGAAAATATAGCGTTCTTTGAATCCCCGGAACCGACCAGAAAAGATAAAGCAAACGACAATATTACTTGAAGCTCATCTAAAGAGGAATGGCCGTCTTTATAATGGAATAATTTAAATGATATGCCGTGAAAACCTCGGAGAAGGCTGCAATAAAACACAATGATGTCTTCTTGTCTCGCGGCTTAATCCCGAGGTAGGCCGAGTTTATAAGCGCTGACGACGCGCTCTGGTCGCTTGGCGAAATAGAGAGGCATTTGTTTCTTCAGCATATTTTTATCTATAGCGGAACATGTTTTTTTAATTAGTACTTTTTGCTTTGTTTAATTGTGCTTTCATTTAAGGTATGTTCTCTTTGCTGAAAAGCCAAATTTATTGAAACAATCTCAAGTCGTAATTTAGCTTTAATATATGTTTTAGCCACGCTCAATATTTGGCACGTGAGGATTCTTTTTTTTTTCTTATTGATTTAAAATTGATTATTTTATTTATTTCAATTGACGGGCCTGCTGGTCAAGTGGTGAGAGGCCCTGACTGCTATGCCGAAGGTCGTGGGTTCGATTCCCACCCGGCACAAAAGTTTGTGTGATGAGCACGGTCATTTTTTCGGTGTCTGGGTGTAATTTATCTATAATATGTATTTATTTAGAAATATTAAAGTATGTTTATCAGTTGTCTGGTTACCATAACACAAGCTCTGCTTAGCTTGGGATCAGACAACCTTGTGTGAGATGTCCTGGGTATTATTATTATTAATTCAAAACTCGATCCTAGCTTCCACATCTCCCAATTACCAAAAATCAACAAAACAAAAAAATCCCTCACGTTACGGAACTACAGAACGGAATACCAAAATCTAACTCGAAAACTCGGAAACAAAGCGCCAATCGAATTCAATATAGAGAACCACATAATCCCGTCGAAGTGAAAAGCTGAACTACTGGCGAGCAGCCAACGTACGAGCGCGACTCAATTAGTACCATAATAGCTTACGGAACTCCTATTGATTTTCGTATTACTGAAAATAATTTAAATTATCATCATCGCCCAAATTTCCAGGAAACGTAATTTTATTATGCCTTTGACCTTTGCAGTTAATGTTTTATCATTAAATGGATTTTGTTGCAGTTTTTACTGTGGACGAATATTAAGCTTGGATTTCGTCTGTTAAAGGGTCATGCCGATGGAAAACATTTTGTGATATTTTGAATTTATGTTGATATTTTTCGTTTAATTTGAAGGTTTTGTGTCGTCCAATATAATGTTTATATTCTACTGAATAATTTATCAGATTAATATTTATTGTAAAATACTATAGAACCGCTTATTTTATGAGATTTAAACCTGTGAATAATTAACGAAAAAATACTAAGCTCATTTTATCTTAGTAACTCAACCTATCTAACAAGCATTTATCAGCTGTATCAGCCAATACTATATTATAGTTGACATAAGCAGTTTGAAATACAGAAACCTCAACATATTGCTGCGCTAATCCGGCGCGAGTCATGCCAAATTTACTGCAAATAGGCAGATGTGCTAACAATGATATTTCACACGATATTGCCGACTCATTTGTAAACAACTCGACTATTGAAACGGGACCCGTTTAAGTTCAATAGGGTCAGTTACATAACCTTTATGAGAACTCAATTAATGTAGTGTTTTAATTTGAAATCGATATTAGAATTAGCAATACATAAGTCGAAATGTCAGTATGTCTGATTTCAGGTAGTATGTTACTATTGGGGATGATTGAATAAATAAAAGCTTTTAAAAATTAAAAGAGGCATCTACATTTAGTACCTATGCATCCATCCACGAGCATATTATTTAGGTCTAGTTCAGTCATCAAAACACTATTGATCGACAACAAGGTGATATGTCAAGCGTGATTAAAATTGATCCGGAACCGAAGTGTACAAACAAAAAATCCCTCAAAGACAGAAAGAGGACAGAAATACGGACAACAAAGGTCGTTCATGATGAACTTATGACAAACACAAGGTTAGGTATAAGAAATCAAAGAAGAAAGAAGAAAAACTAAACGCAACCTTAATGATAACAAGTTTACACTCATTGAAAAATACACGAATTTTACTAGGTTTTTGAGCGTTAAATAAAAGCTTTTTTCTAAACTGTCGTGTTAAACATTTTTATGGCTCGTGTAAGAATATGAGATATATTTTATGACGTAGTTTGGAGCTTGCACAAAAGAATGCTTTAGTACGTGTTAATGAGCGTGTAAAATTAAAATTTATGGAATGCGCATGTACTGAAAGCGTAATGTTCTTTTATATTTTAATTTATTTACGCATTACTTTCCATAGATAAACTTATGAAGTTTTTTTTTTAATATACAATGTGTCATGATATTTTCTGTTACATAATTTAGATTGACAGAATGGTGGCCAAAGACAGGGAGAAGAAGTCAGAGACTAACGATAGCATGTTGGGTTGACGACATAGTCAAGGTAATGGGAACCACCTGGATGAGGGACGCGCAAGACAGACAACAATGGCAGAAAAAAGGGCAGGCCTATATCCAGCAGTGGCTGATTCCGGGCTGATATGATGATGATGAGATTAGATTAAGTTGTCTCAGAATACATGATTGAAATGATGCTTTAAAAAAATACTCTTACGTATCAAGCCTCTTTGATTTTTTTTTTGTAGCATACACGTACGCCGTTTAAATATTATCAAAACTATTTATCAAAGGATAGCATTTCCACCTAGCCAAATCGTAAATTCCTTATCACTCAAATATTCCACACCAAAATAAACTCGAAATCGACACGAAAACTCCCTTCCCAAGCGAACAGACTGCACATATATTAAAAGCAGCTTCATTAACCATTGAGAGGCAATAACATGGGAGTCGGAATCTCTTCTTAACTGCGGTAATGAAAATGTACTGCCGTTCGCAGATAATCGTTTACTTTATTCCGTAAATGGCAATTCTTTTGACTATTTTTGGGTTAAAATTGGTTTTGAAAAGTTGAGAATAGCATTTCTTTTAAATGCTACCTAACATCACAAAAATTGTGTTTTTTGTTTTAACGTAAAAATGTCTAAAACTACCAGTTTTTTTTTTGTGGAGATCTTTGCAGTTAGCCAGAGCGCAGGCTTTGACTGCTTCACCGGACTTTAACAAAACTACCAGCAATATTTTAAGCATCATTTTGCACATGGTTGCTTTTGATTTTATGTAGGCTAAAGGCTATTAATCATTTCGATACCTGTCTTGAAGAAAAACCAGTTCATTGAAACCGTAGGGCATAGCTAGTATAAATAATAAATATGTATTTATATTTATGTTACGTCTAGACACAATCATGGTTCGATGGATCGGAAAAGATTTGATGTAAGTAAAATGATGGCCTACGTCAGACAGGTATAATCAAATCATCGTGTAGTATATTACGATGACACAATATGAAAAAAAACATTGAATAATTGTAACAGCAAAAATATCTCTTAGGTAGAAGAGGTTATTTTATAATGTTGACGAGTAAGAAGTGTTTTTAAATGATAAAAAAAAATACAGCCGAATTGAGAACCTCCTCCTTTTTTTGAAGTTGGTTGTTTACAGACTATTTTCATTTATATATATTATGCCTAAAGAAAATTCTACAAAACAGTTAAACCCCATAACATTCCCATTAGCTTCCTAACTAACACACACGTCACTCCATCTCGAGTCGGCTCAAATCTGGTTCGCACCGGTTTTTGTGACGTCACAGCTAGCTGCTGTCGTGCCCGTCGGACTTGTCGGACCCGCGTCAAATCCGAACAGAAATCGGACGCGCGTTGATTTTTTTATGCGTTTCTTGTGTTCTCTTATTATTGCTATGTTAAATATGTATAGGGGAAGTCTATATCTACTCATGGTATCTTTGTATATATCTAATGTAAAAAGGAACCGACTTGCATGGAATAGGATATGAAAATTATATGGGACAATCTCTGAATTAAAAAAAAAAGTACATGTGAACTGAGATCCTCATCTATTTGAATTCGTGATGCACGATACTAGAAAACACATAAATAAATCATTAAATTCAAATTTTATACAAATCAATATTTTGACTTAAAACCGATGTGTGGAATATTATAATCAAATGTGAATTAAACGGGCCTGTTGGTCTAGTGGTTAGAGACCCTGACTGCTATACCGGAGGTCGTGGGTTCGATTCCCACCCGGGACAAATGTTTGTGTGATGAACACGATCATTTGTTCGGTGTCTGGGTGTAATTTATCTATAATATGTATGTATTTAGAAGTATATAAGTATGTTTATCAGTTACCATAACACAAGCTCTGCTTAGATTGGGATCAGACAACCGTGTGTGAGATGTCCCGGAATATTATTATTTTTATTAAACATTTATTTTAAATACTTGTGTAGGTATTAAATTACTCAAGCTTCATGGTAATGATCTTTAAAACTGCAACTAAAGCACCTGACGTCATACATTTAGTATGATATTAAACCATATAGCAAGGAGGAAGATCGTCGTACATATAAAATGTCCCAAGATGAAAGTTTACATTTGAAGTAGTAAAAACATCGTAAAAACTAACAGAGATAAAACGTTAAGGAGACGCTGTAAAACTTAACTGAAAAGAATCTATTAAAATAACAGCTATGTGTTAACTTAGCTCCAGTGTACTAGGTTTATTATGAGGTGAAATGTATCAAATATTTCTTCGCTGGAAGCCTTAATGTCCTCCCCAAAAGTCCGGTGAAGCAGTCAAAGCCTGCGCTCAGGCTAACTGCAAAGATCTGTACAAAAACAAGTATCAAATATTATTGCTATTGTAGACTTTAGGAGACAACTATTGTCTTCTTTTTCTTTTTGTGTCGATGGTAGATTTAAATTAAAGTATATTGGCCCAGTAAGTTGCTACAATAATGACAGCATCGTGAGTGTACTTTAAATCGTCCAAAATGCAGGTGTACGGACACTATGGTAAGAAAAACGTCGGTACGATACACAACCGTCTTCAATACACAAATAAGCGTTGAAAAATATATATATATACCTACTCGTAAGTACTTGTCAATAACTTGGATTTCTATGATAACGCTAGCACTAGCAAAAGGTCTCAGACTTTAAACAACTTAGTAATTATTTATTCTAAGTACTAATTTATGCGTCAAGATTAAAATAAAATAACAACAAAATAATTATATATTCCAAAAGTGTTCATTAAGAGACAAGTTATAAACTGTCAGCCGTCATAAAAATATTCGGCTTGCAAGCAAAAAGTGACAATAATGAGAAGTAACAGGCAACATTTATAAAAGGTCGAGTAAGCTCTACAGACCCGTGTCAACGCCATAATGCGCTGAATTCACGTCTGAGGTCCGTAGCTGACCTGGCTCCAATGATAAGCTGTAGCGAATGAGTTTAAATTGTTTTATTGCTACGCGTCTGCTACGGCGTAGCAGTTGTTGTGTCTACGAAAGTATGAGTCGAATAGCTACGGAATTTTTTCTTTTAGTGGATTTATTTATATTATGCTGTGAGTTTTGCAGACTTTATAAGATTTATTAGTGTGGTTGATTAAACCAATTTCAACTTAAATATTAGTAAGTAAACAAGGCATTTGTTAACGAGAGAGTTTACTTTTACTAGTAAGACAATTATCTGACTCATCAACTGTAAACTTTGCTTTAAAATCTTAATCTACAATACTGTTTTATTATTTCAATCCTTAAGCACCGTCATAAAAGTGTTTTGAAAAATTTTAACACCAATTTTATGTCAGTTTGTTTTTTGTAGTCTTTCGCGTCCGCTCGTAACTTAGACCGCATAAAAACTGGATTTTCTTATTTTTCACTGTTATTTTAGCTACGGTGTAAAAATATTGTGTTCTCTGTCATCGGCAGAGCTTGAAAAATAACGGCTTAGCAAAAATTTTCATGAATACAAAATACGATCTGACTTACGGAGTTAAAATTTTAAGATTGGATTAACGGAACGTAATTTTGGGATTCGGGATTATGGTTTAAAGGCAAATAAAATTTTATTTGTTAGTTTATTTTAATGTTGGTTTAAAATATTTTATTGAAGCACTAAGCTTCTGACACTAATACTTTAGCTAAACTGCAATTTTACTGACTACTAAATTAAGTTATTACCATAATTTTAGAGTTATACTGATCATGCCAATTATTCAACATGAGAAAGTATATATATATGTATAGCATTTAAATTATGTATCTCATAATTTCCATGTAATAAAACAAAAAATATATCATTTTTAAATGGGCCATTACTCAAAAAGTTATATTAGCTTTATTCAAAATCAGCTAAAACTTATTAAGTACAATCGCGCACAAAATCCAATGAATATAATTTACAGGCGCATTTTTTTCAACTGTATAAATATATTTAAATCGTGGTGCTAACACCGCATCGTGCTAAGCCGGTAACGATTTATGAGGCCACCACCAGATACCAAAGTTGGTTCGCAAAATAAACAGCGATATATCATTTAGTTTATTTTATATTTCGCACGCCCCGAAACCGATTGGAAATGGCAATTTAATTTCCTTGCTCAATTTATATTTTGTTTTGAAAATAATTTAATTTTAAATACTTAATGGTTTGTTCATTTTAGGGTAGCAACAGAATAATAAACTATAGGAATACCGTTCAAAATGGAAGTGGGTTTGATCTTTTGAAGCGAAAATAATTTATTTAAAGCCTCCAGTTTTTATGGTGAAGTAAATCACGACATAGATTGCCTTTTGCTTGAGGAACGTCCTCGGGCCGCACTAATGAACATGGGACCCATTCTTCAAATAACAGCGACCCCTTTAAAGTCTGAGAAAATGCTTCGGAGGAAGATTAAGATAATTATAGCCCGAAATTCCCGCCTTCAGCACTTCCCAACAGAAATCAACGTCTCGCGTGTTTCAAGCAACAAATTCACTTCAATTTAATCTGCCAAAGTACCTTCAGAGGGTTTCATTAATTAAACGTTGGTGCTTGACGCTCTGTCCTTAAGGGCTCGCTCTCATAGAGCCTTCACTTGAAATAATCGCCGTCCGAAATTATTCCCTTTGATTGTCTATTAAATCCTTGGTCTTTGTAATATAATTGCTCCGGATTATAAACGATTACTGCTGTTGTGCGTCGGATTAGTGGATCAAACGCTATCGGTTTGATTAAAGTTAAGGTAACCTCAACCGAATTAAAGTAAACCAGGCTAGCTTCTGTGAAGTGCTTGAGATAACATAGGATAATGGGCGGTTTTGACTCATCAAATCCTTATATTTGTATATTTAAGTAAGTATCCATATCAATAACATAACATAATAACATATCATCACGCCTGTATCCCCGGAGGGGTAGGCAGATGTGTACCAATTTACACCCACAGTTCGCCGATATGTTTGGGTCCCATGTAATAGGGGGCGAGCCTATTGCCACTAACCGGGCACAAATCCAAACTCCGACCGGCTACTGAGAATTTCCTAGAAAAACCCAATAACACCTTGGTCGACTTGGGAAGCGAACCCAAGACCTCTAGCGTAGCAGTCGCGCTAAGCACCACTAGACCAACGAGGCAGTATCCATAATACATAAATCTTGTAGTTACTCTGTTTTAAGTTTTTGTTAACACCAAAGTTCTTGCTTGGTATAGCTGACGTTGAAAGACGTACAACAAAAAATAAAAAACAAAACACAAAAGTATATGTGAAGCGTTTCAGCGCGATGGCCGCGACGGATACTCATGTCCACGAGATCAAGCGAGTTAAAGTTTTAAGTAGTTCACACTTTTCTCACATAAACACACGGCGCCGGGTGGGTGAGCAGTGCGATAAGTTCTCAACACGTCTTCGGGGAAATCTAAGTCCGGACCGAAATACGGTTCACGAGTTAAAACGCTTTCGTCTCGCTAATAAACATTGTTGGGTTCTAGACTTGGCGTTTAAAAGACATTATTTCTAATGTCTAAAGCACTAAAAACATACTAATGAACACGTTTATTGTCGTATATATGAATATTTGAACAGACTGAGATAAATGTAAGACATCATTTTAAATCAAAATTTCAGTTAAGCAAAGTTACGATCGCAAGGCAAAGAGCTTGATACAAAACTGGCTTCGATTTCTATGTGAAAATAAAACAAATACAATAACAAACAAAACAGACCATCAACTATCAAACTCATACTGCGCGAAACACAAAATAAAAACTCCATCTCAGCACGAGTCTTTTAATATTAATACAGTGTGTTGCCCAAACTTTTCACATTCTATTCAAGAAAAAGACCGCCATAAATATTCGCCATTCGTACAATCGCGCGCATCGTACTAACTCGTATATAACAAAGGTACAGTTGCACACAGCGTCACCTCGCGCAGGAAGCGGACACCGGCTGTCGTTTACCGCGCACTCTGCGCTTCCGCGGGCCTTTATCGCGACGACTGCGCCTTGTGTGCGCGCCTGTACTGCTAACTCATAGGTTATTATAATAGTTTCTTCCATTGGATGGGTTTCTTTATTCATGGTGTATCGTCGAGCGCTAAATGCAAATGTTTTGTGTTACGTTCAAATATTTTGTCGCTTTCACCTTTACATAATGTGTGAGAGAGGAAATGTGGGATAATACTTTGGACTGTAACTGAGCGGGTGTTTAAAATATTTTTAGAAGCATTTTCTACATGTTGAGCATTTTTGGGATAGACATTTTGAAGTTATTTAATAAACGATGATAAGATATAGTAGTGATCTACAACAAATACAAAAAAGTTACGAACCCGATAAAAAAAAATCGTTAAAGTATGGTCTGGTAAGAAACCCACCTGTTTTATAAAATACAAAAGTACTTTGAACTTATTTCAAAAAGTATGTCACTATGTGAAGCCAGCACGTGGTGATTGAGTTACCAATATTTCAATATGTAAAGATCCGAGTGGCTTTTGCATATCGAGTGCTGAGAGAGTGAATCCACTGCACTCCGCGACTGTACCAATGTTTGAGTGGTATTACTATGTCATATTTTACTACTAGCATTCTCCTGTGACTTCGTTTATGTCGAGTCAGATTTTTCAATACATTTTTATAGCAAAATCTGACTTATATTAAGTTTAAACTCTACATCGATGTATTTTTGTGAAGATGTCTTCCAACTAAGTGGTTTAAAAATTTCGTTTCAGAAAATATTGTTTGTATAATAATAATATCTGTATTTCTCTTGTGTACCTTAATTTATGTAGCTTATTCTCACATTCCGACGAATTGATAACCTCCTCCTTTTTCGAAATCGGTAAAAGGAGTTTAAATCCTGACAATGATGTGTCAGTGGACGGTAAGGAGTACAACTCATTTTCTTCTAGAAGTTTTATATACAAATTAAATTATAATAACATCTAATAGTACATTAAATGATAACCTTATAGTCTTCCTTTTAGCCCCCATTAATATGCTAAGACGAATGCGTGAGCGTTGAGCTGATAATCCGATCTAATAGATATTCCCAGAATTGTCGAAGTTCAAGGATTATCGGTAACATCAGCAATTAATATCACATTCGTAGTACTGAGGGGAATATTAAAATCGGTCGGCTAGTCGGAGTTAGAGGGAACTAGTTGGGTTAGTTTGTAAAGCAAATGTAGATGTTACAAATTGGAAATGGATTGTGTTCTATACCTATAGACGTATGTATAAGTAAGTATAACTAGCGATGTAACTACGTAATGATTTTATAATTATTTTTGTTTTTTTTTTGTAATAATTTTGCTAAATAGAAAACAAGTTTTTTTATGTATGATAATTGATTTGAAGTGACTATAATAATTATGATAATTTATATTATCATTGAATCAAAGGACAATATCCACTCTCAATAAATTTCCAGTCCAAATTCGAAAGTACAGCTTTGGTAACATTTTAAAAAATGCTTAGGAGGACAAGCTCTATCTGGATATAACATTTACTTTCGAATTTTGGACCAAAATGGATGATGCCCTTTCATTATTGCTTTTAATTATAAGCATTTGTTATTAATAAGAGACATAATATGCACTTCGACTTTTAAACATCATTACATTTATAAATCCATACGACAAAAAAACTACAATAAACCCAAGCTATTATTTCGCTGCAGCTAATAAGTGGACAATTTATGATAGCTATATGAATATTGGTTTCTTAGGTTTACGCGAATGTTAGACATTGAAATAAAACTACTTTTTACGGATTTTTTCGCGGTTTATATTTAGATTTTAGGTCCCGACGTTTCGACACCTTTGCAGGTATCATGGTCACGGGCAGACTGAGATGGCGTTCGTCTTGACAGTGGATGTTGCTCGTTCTACCTTCATATTTTAACTAATTATTTGAGTTCCGACCTACGCAATATGAGCTCACTGTGTCTTGATGTCTTGCAGCGCTGCTCTTGGGTTGGGCCCAACCCAAGAGCAGCGCTGCAAGACATCAAGACACAGTGAGCTCATATTGCGTAGGTCGGAACTCAAATAATTAGTTAAAATATGAAGGTAGAACGAGCAACATCCACTGTCAAGACGAACGCCATCTCAGTCTGCCCGTGACCATGATACCTGCAAAGGTGTCGAAACGTCGGGACCTAAAATCTAAATATAAACCGCGAAAAAATCCGTAAAAAGTAGTTTTATTTCAAAGCTATATGAATGTTGTAAAATGACTGTAATGAGCGAGCGTTGCCGTAATCACACCTATAAATTACATTAACTTAATTTCGCGGTTATAAGAATATACTGTTATTGCGACTTAAGGAGGAGTTATGTAGTTATCGTAGCCTTAATAAGCTATTGAAATGATTCTAGTAAAAAAAAAAGTTATAATTGATTTTGTTGATAAGATTTAAAGGACACGATCAGTGATGGTATTATGAGCTATTAAAACAGGACCACTGCTGTGGGAGAGAGACAGCGCAATACACTGCTTGTAGCAGCGACTCGCTTTTGCGACGGTATTCATCATCTCCGGAGCCTTTTCCCAACTATGTTGGGGTCGGCTACCAGTCTTACCAGATTCAGTTAAATACTGTATTTTACATGTAGCGACTGCCTATCTGACCTCCACAATCCATTTCACTCGGTAAACTCAGCATCCCATAACGGAATTGATCATTCCAAAAAATCACAGTACGAGATAGTCTTGTTCATAGGATCTATGAAGAAATAATGAACAAAGCTTTTTTGGAAATGATAGAAAACACACAAATAAACCAAATAGAAACACTTTTGGCTTCCAACCAATAGAACGGAATAACAAATTGAAACTATTGGCAACGCTCTCACGATCCATCATAGTTACAATTGAAAATGAATGATTACACTACCAACCAAACTCTTTTCTAAGACTTCTTGTTTCTAAGCTCTCAGGAACTTTGAGGTATCTTATATTGTTCCAAACTAAATCAGACTAAGATCTGAACAAAGATTAAACAAAATTCTCCGTAGCTGCCATTTCTAAACGAAGTTACCCACTTCACCGGTAACGTTTCTGATTTTAAAATTCTCATACTTGAAAAACTTTAGCAGTATTTCATATCGTTCGCAGTTCCAAATCAAGTGCCACCGTATTTTGAATTTAGTTTACATAATGTTTAAGTTGAGTTTGCGTTGGTTTTAGAGGAATATGTCGAGTGTAGTTTATTTGTTGCGAAATTGTTTAGTGAAATAAATTAGCTTAATTTTTATTAGCTTAATAAACAATATACTTCTCCACTAATAACTCTAAACCTTAAAACTCTAAAACTGAAAAACATTCAACACAATTCCTGATTAGGGCGCATTTATTTTTCTTCTAATAAATTTAGGATTCCAGCAATGCCTATAAATGTTTATTTATTTATCACAATTGAACTGTCACTCAACAAAGGAAAATGATTAAAGGTGCTATTTAGCAATCGACAACACTCAACTCTGACTGACAACAAATCAAAGTGACCCGCCACTCGAACCGTCGTTATTAATTTTAATACGGACCTTTCGAAAATTGAAAAAACAAAGAACACTTGAGGGCCTAATAAAAAATTCAAAGTCGAAAAAAAAATCCTTTATACATCAAAAAGGAATTAACGTTTTTCTTTCTATCGGCAGTTTGTTTAATTGGACCAAGTATTTCTGTCCAGTCCCTATTGAGTGGGCTTTCCAATTTTATTATAAAAAGGGCCGGAGATGTCAGGAATCTTGTTATCCTCGGGCGTACCTGTCCTGCTTTATTGAATCAGGTGTTACTCGGGATAAATCATATATACGCGATCGACGACGAATTTGCTTATCAAGAGGGGCCGGATGATTTCTTGTGAATCGTTGTCGCGCGTTTTTCCTGTTGCGACAGTTGTTTCCGTGAAATATTTTATTCTGTTCTGACTGAAGTAGTTTTGTGACGCCGGCATTAGTTATTATTTTATAAAGAGTATTTGAAAATTTAAATGGAGATAAATGGAGGAAGAGTGGGGAGGCCTTTGCCCAACAGTGGGACATTTCAGGCTCTTAATAATAATAATAATTTGAAAATTTACATAAGGTATATATGCTTTAACAATAAACAATATAATAAATAATTACTTTCAAATGGTTTAAACAACATAATTTCAACTCATCACAACTCAATACACGTTACTAATTCAATACCGAACCCAATACTTACGTAACTTTTTATGTTGAATTAAACCAAACAGCCTAAAAAATTGACCTCAATAATAATAAACCGAGAAAAATGTTTTCAAAGCAAAATGATTGGCAAGTGTCGACGCAATCAGTGGTGAAGGAAAAGTTACTAACTTCAGAAGTTCGATAAAAAACTTAAAAAATGTGCCCTGTATTGGTACAGATATGTGTGTGTCGGTATTGGTAGGGTGTGTCCACGCAATAGTAATTAGAGACACGTCCCGTTACGAGTTTAGTTATAGAAGAACAAAAAACAGAAACCGTGAAATCGAATATACTACATTACAACACATACATACATACATTATAACGTAAATCCGTAGATTAAGAATAAAGTTAGAGCTAGTTCTATTTATGGATAGTCATAATACCTGCCTATAAATTCCCGGCGGCTCAGCACTGGTCTCTTCTCTTATAGAGGAAGAACTGTAATAAAATTAATTCTTCCATTTGCTCATTGCGGGTTAGCGATTTCAAACACATTGAAAAATTTGCTACTACTGTGATAGACTTTTTGCTTTTTCCCACTTATATTGAATACAACATAATTAAACAGGCTAAATGCATATGGTTTTAGCTATAAATAACATGTAAAAATACTCGTTTTAATTCTAACTTTAAATAATTCTTCTATCTAAAACTCAAATCACAACATCAGCTAAAAAAATCAACAATTAACTGTACAATATACAGGCCTTCACAAAAATCAATTCAGCCTCATCCGAGACAAATCCGCAACAACGCGAGCGGCTGGTCGCCCTAATCATGACGTTCCCGCGCCCCCTCGTGTTGATATTTGACAACTTTATTGGATCCATAATTGAATTTTCACAAGCTTTTATACTGATAAAAATTGGTATATTGAGGAACGTTCGAGAGTACGCTCTAATTTCGCCGATCGCTAAAAAAGAAAATGGCAATATTGACAGACACATAGAATGTTAATTTGTTTTTTTAGCTGCGTCATAGTTTCGTTTGAGTTTGCCTTAAAGTACGTGTTGAGGTGATTTGTCATTTTGGACTGTTTTGAAATCTACATTTTAAGTAATTTCTTTCTAAATGCTTTGGATTAGCTGTATGTTATGCTTCTAAATAAAAATCTAAGACTTTTTTTTTCTGGTATTATTACAATTACAAGTAGCAAAGGTATCCAATACTTAAACTTAGGTAACTAATAGCATTACAATGTGCTACTGACAAACAAACAATTGGTCCCATAATCAACTTGTGGGCTGATGTTGTGCCAACGCTCTCAACTATCAAGTAAAATAGTAAAACCATACTAAAAAGTCACTAAATAATCTATAAACCTAGTCTTGTTCTCCAACATAAACTCAAAAACAAACAAATCCATATAACATTCTAACTTCGCCGACACAGATCAGGTTGCAGCTGCATAAAGTCCAGTTTTAAATCGAATAAAATGTTCAGTGCCCATAAATTTGTTGTTGACCAAGTCCGACCATTAAGAATTCAGATGCACTTAAAATCACGGCAGGTGAGCTCCAGTTCATAGGAAACTTTCGAAGGAGACTACAGAGTAAGGCTAGTTTTAAAAACGAGTTGTCTCAAACTAAAACTTTTTGTTTAGTGAATATTAAAGTTATTTTTAAGTGATTAAGTTAATCTGTCGCGGTTTGCATTTTGTGTGATTAAAAAGTTTTGAGTAAAGTGGTATTTTTATTCCCTTATATTGTCTCCATATTTTAGTTTATTTTTGAACACTTACGAGAATTTGACTTATTTACTACATTATTGTATTATCTTAGATTTCTGTGATTCAAGTAGGTATCTTACAGATTAATTTAGAAAAAAAAAAACTTAAATGATTACTTACATTATTTGTATTAAACGAGACGAAAGTTAATCATGGTTTTTAAATTAATAAATGAATAAATAAAAAGCTGAATACGCATTGCGCCGACCTCAAAAAAAATGGGAACAGGGCAGGAAGATGATGATGAAATAAATCTCGTCACCATTTAAATGGGATTTCCGACAATTACCCAAACAAAACCAAGTTTTAAAGTTACCTTAACACAATAAGCTACCATCTTTAAGACTCACAACATTGTACAGTGCTTTGTAAGACAAATTCTCGCTGACGGAAGTCGGTGCAACTTAGCCTAATGTAGTGTAACGCAGTTTGTGACGTCACACATGTAGCTCAGTAGCTTTAAATGACGTCGACGATTTGCACTTACTGTATAGTTTGCGTTTGTAGTCGTGATATAAGGTGTCACTAAAGTCAATGGGGGTGTAAAATATTTTGTTTTAATAAAAAATGTCTTTGTCACTGTGCTATAATGAAGCGGCAAGTAGGGTTACATGAAATTTTTAATGTTAAAAAGCATACTAGAGTCCTGAATATTGTAGGATATTTGACTGAACTGTTCATATTTCTTTGTAAGAGTTACTGTTATCTATAACATTTGCTTTATAAGTATATAATACTAAGATTTCCTAATACCAATTTACCATTATTCGGTATTGAACCTTATCTAAAGCACTTACGGTACAATTTAACTTAATACAAATATGTTATGTACCAATAACTTCTCGTTACTTAGATTATCGTCACAATATTAACATATTGTCAAAGGAAATTGCGCTTATGGATATATTGGGTACTAATACATTGCCTCTAATATGTTTATCTACGCCAATCAAGAACAATAAATTGTAGTATGGAGAAAGAATTGTCAACATAAATAAATACTGGAAGGGTATTTAATAATAATAATAATAATTTAAAATAGTGCTTCTTCTCTTGGGGTTGTCATTTATTGTTGATGCTTTTATACTACAATTTCATTACCATCAACAGACAAAATTGTACACATAACATAACATATCATCACGCCTGTATCCCCGAAGGGTCAGGCAGAGGTGTACACCCACAGTTCGCCGATATGTTTTGGTCCCATGTAATAGGAGGCGAGCCTTTTGCCACTAACCGGGCACAAAACCAAACTCCGACCTGCTACTGAGAATTACATAGAAAAAGCCATTAACACCTTGGTCGACTTGAGAATCGAACAAAAGATCTCTAGCGTAGCACTTAGCACCACTAGGCCAACGAGGCAGTTTTCCATTTGGAACTCTTTTTATTTATATTTTTTTAATTTCTATTCATAGTGGTGTTACTTTGGAGTGGCACACTCTAACATTATCAAAAATATACAACTCAAAATGTATATTGTTGTAAATTGTAAATGTGTAATGACAGTCTTATATAATTCCTCAATATAACCAAAACAATAGCCAACTCACACCAACACGCACCAACTAACACACATGGGCCAATAATTTATAGAATTAACAGGACACGTGTGAAATTTCTCGAGATCCCGAAGTCTCGCCCAATTTGTTCCAAGTGTCACTTACGATAACTCGACCCGTTAATGGTCCATCAAGATCGTTTAAAGGGTGGCCCTGAGTGATGTGTGCTGTCTCGTTCACTCGTGCTAGTGTGAGAGAGATGGAAGAGCGGTGATTTATATTTTTAAATAAAATTATGGTAGATGGGAACGGTGTTGGGATAGGAATTAGGATGGAGGTTGTATATGTGTGCTACGTATACTTTTTGAAATTGTTTTACGTAAATATTTCTAAATGTGTATGCGAAGGTTTTAGGAGATTTGTTTGGATATAAGTTTTGTAAATATGAAATGATCTTACTAGAACTTCTCACATCGGTGTTCACAGCATCTCACTACAGACTGACCAGCTCTACACCAGGTCAATTATCTTCAATTCCTGTTCTTTAAAATTATCCATACTCTAAACTAATATAAAGAAAATTAACGAGCTGTATTCACCTGCAGCAAAGTTGCCTTGAGCAAAACTGCCTTAGTTTCTATCTACGTTTAAAACAAAATATACAATATATAAAATAAACTATAAAATCATAAACCTCACACTAAACGTAACATTACAGTGATTGAAGTAATATGTTCAAACTAGATTTTTCTAGAATAGCATTATGGGTGGGATTACAAGAGGCTTCGATGGCAGTCGGCAACGGAACTGGCTTTAGCCTGCGACCGCGGCTTAAGGGATCAGCTGGGAGCTGTCGCAATACATATTAAGTTAGAATATTCTAGTAAAACGAAATATGAGTTTAAACAGATCTGTTTTAATGGTCCAATTATGTTGAGTTTAGTTGGGGGATAAAAATAGGATGAGACTAGCTGTAACTTGACGCAGCATTTGCATTGCATTGCTTTGGAATTTTGATTAAATTTGCAACTGCAAAACAAAAATGAAGATAACATCCAAAAAATAAGGGACCTCATGTTTGTAAGAGTGAAATTATACTTTTTAATTTTGATTTTAAACTGGCTTTATTTTTACAAAAGCTTCCGACTTGCATTTCAACAAGATAAACGTTTAGAAGAAAAAGGAAATGTAATTTTAATTACGGTCAGCACAAAATAAAGATATATTAAAAATTTGTAACACGACAACACACTCGTATAAAATTCGCATAATAACATAATTTCTATGCCAACTTTTTATGGCAATTGGCATAAAAAAGGCTTGCTGCGTTATATTGTTTCGAGAGAAAGGGTTACGGGCCACCGTAATTGATAACCTGAACACGGAAGGGTTGAAAATAAAATTATGTATAAAAAATACGCTTCCGCCGCCATAATGTAAGGTAAAGAGGGGTCTTAGGGCCTGAAAAGCCAGCCTCCGCGAATTTTCACTAATGACTTGTAATATTTTGGAGTATTTTTTAAGTATATTAGAAAATATGAGGAACTCTAAAAGGCCACTTAACGAACAGCGTACTTTTTCTGAGTACTGATACAATTTTAGGACCGTTTACTAAACGGAATTATTAAGTAAAGTAAGGTAAAGAAAATGCGGAATTTTACTTAACAAGAACCCAAAATGAGTGAGTTAATATCAATGAACATTTTTTAAAAGCTTGATGTAAATAAAGTCACTTTACGTTCTGCTCAGTTCATTTTTATTTATAGAACTTTATACTGAACAAATATCTACTTTGTTTTCGATGTTTCTAACACAAACACAACAGTTTATTACAACAAGCAATATTTACTTTAAAATAAATTTCAATTTCAACGACCTTTAATTTAAAACTGATATCAATACGGCAACCCATCTCACAATTTTTAAATCGTATCTTGATCTAACCTTGAGTTGTCAATACCAGCCTTCTCGAAAATAATTATTTTTACAGGCAAATTGAAAACAATTTAATTCTTCACTTCGGTCCCATCTCGATTGGCAACCGTCCAATTTAAGAGAAACAATTAAATCGCTGGCTACAGATCGTTTTTGCAGCTCACAATGATATCTTCTAAAACTAATTGTATATTTTTACATAGTAATATTTGGAGCGATATCTTCAACAAATTGGATTAAAAAAAATATTTTTTTGTTTGCATAATTGAGTTTGTGAGTGTTCTTTGTTAATTACATTAAAATAGGCTCTTTGGTTTCACCCTTCTTTTGTTTTGTTTCGTCAATTTGCATTTCGTAAATAATTTTAATTTCTAACAACATGACTACTGTCTATCAGTTAAATAATTTAAGACATAGCAATTCAAAGTAACAAAAAAAAATTAGTATTATAAATTACATTCAACTTAATTGAAAACTGTATATAATACAGTAACAAATAATATATTTATTTTCCCTGCATTGTCGTCAATAAATAATTACTACGTGGTTGGAAGTCGCGGCAGTCAGTACATACTGAACATTGACATTCATTTATTGCCACAGACATTCATTTACTGTCACATTGCATTAATAAGACATGCATCCCTTGAAAACAGAAAAATAAATCAAACAAAAACGAAACAACTCATATTTAACATCTAAATCACTGAACATAAATTCAAAATTGAAACAAAAATACAAAATAGAAACTGGTAGGTTAGATTTATAAGCATTAGACTAGTGATGGCCCCAAGGACTGCTCGCCATTTAGATTGATTTTGAATTTATTGGCAAACTGCTGCCAGCCGGAGATATAGGGTGCTCTCATCTAAGACGGACGATTTATCTTGCAAACAGTGGAATGGAATAGAAACGTATACCCGTGTCCGATGCATTTGGAACACGCTGTAGTGCTGCTATTATTTTACGTTGTTTGTTTTGAATCGATGGGTGACAAGTATTGTTTTTTAACCGACTGCAAGAGGAGGAAGTTGTCTATTCGAATGAATGTTTTTTATTCGTATGTTTATTACGCGATATCTTTATCAATTGTAGAGAAAATATATTTGTCCTCAATTTTTAATAAAATATTAATGCGAAGATGAACAAAAATGATAATTTCTTTAGACACCATTATAGGCAGGTATTTCTAGAGCCGTTGTTTATTCTTATTCATATTACGTACTTTATAAATGCTTGGCACATTGTAAAGGTTATAATTCCGCGACAAACCAAGCATTTTTTCGTTCCGTAGGCAGATAGCAGTCCAGATACTAGGATCAGATGTTTTACGGTTCATCTCACTTACCAGCTATCCCCGCGAACCGCATTTTACCGAATACCGTATATTTGAGCAAACATACCTGAAACAAGAAAGTTGATCATTAGTTCTAATTGAATACAAGTCGGCTAAAGATATATAATGTCTGCAATAACTCAGTTATTTTCGCTTCATTGCGTGCCAAATATCAATATCCTCGGCTTAATTAAATATATTGAGTTCTTTGATTTGGCCGTGAAAAAGGCGTTGATTATTGTGGCAATAAATTATTTGGGGCTATAATAATATTCATTTTCTTTTATTAAAAGCTTCCAAGTTGATCAATGATATTTATACAGACTTTCTTACATAGGTACGTATAATCACTCCTCTTTCCCGTAGGGGTAGGCAGAGACCACTTCTTTCCAGTTGCTGGGATTCTTACATAGTTGTATCACACACTTATAAAAGTGTCTTTCCAAACAAAACTAAACGATTTTATGATAGAAAGGTAGACTAAGTTAAGAATAAGCAACTTGAATCGTCATTTTCAAATACATTTAGAACAAAAAATACTCTCATGACATTAAAATGTATAGTGTTAAACACTACGTAATAAGTTATTATACAGCATTTTATAATGAGTACAAATTTTAATAAACGCTTTATTATTAATAAACAAGCGACAAAATTGAATAAGAAATGCGCATTTCACCATAATTTGTCACAATACGCAGCATCTAATTCGAGGCAAAAAAAATGTTTTATTCAACGTAAAAAATAATCTTTTCGGTACCGCGCGAAGTAATTGTTCCATAATTCATAGTAACGAGATATTTACGATAAATATCAACTGGCCCTTTTCAATTCCGATCTCTCTTAATTGTGTATTAGAAATGAATTCTCTTAAAAAAAAATGGATTAAAGGCATATTTTTAGTCAATAACGAAATTAATTTTAGCTGAGGAATCTTCAATTACGTAATAAGACAATTTAGTTTTCTAGAATTTTTAGATAATTAGACAAAAAAACTATCAATTAAATTGTTATAAATATAACAAAGTTGTACGATATTTATTAGCTTCTTTTATGGAATGTGATATGACTCAATCTAAACTAGACATGACGAACACCGTGGTCGAGTGGCGTACGCACCGGTTTCATGGTGTCGCTAGATGAGGTCTCGGGTTCGATCCCCGGACGGGTTAATGAACAAACCAACTTTTCTACATTACCTCGGGTCTGGGTGATTGTGGTACCTTCGTTATTTCTGAGTACCATAACACAAGTCCTTTAGCTGCTTTGGGTTCAGAGCAATGCATATGATTTTGTCCGAATTTATTTTTTGAACCACAAAACTTCAATCATTTTCTCATCATACCTATGGTAGTACATATAGCTATACTGTACTGTTACTTAGTAGTACGGTACCAGTCGCCATCAAATGGCAGTATCAAAGACGAGTCCCGCAAACCACACCCGCATCCGAGTCCATGTAGACGGACCATGAGGCTGGAGTTCAACGGACTGTCCGCGTCAAATATGTGAGATCAACAACATTTTTAACCGACTTCTAATAAAAGAGGAGGTTATCAATTAGGATGTTTGTATCTTTTAGGACTGTAATAATATATTGCGGGTCCACTTGTATTTAGTGCTACCTGGGAAGCCCATGAGCAGCAGTGGATCAAGTACTTTGAATTGAATTATTGAAAGCAGGTATGTGATTTTTCATTAATTACATAGATGATAAGAGCCTCGATAAGATGACTAAGCTATTGGAAATAACAACCAACGTTATAAGTTTTGATCTTCTTTTTTTATATCATCGAATTATTTTTGACATTTATATTGATTATGGACTTTTATCTGAAATCGCAAAAAAAAAATATTATCAAGTGTCAATATCAAGTACATAATCCTAAAGTTCAAATCATCATGGCGACCCTACCTCCCTTTTTTCATGGACTACACAAAAGCACACGACGCAGGATCAGAGTTGACGCGCGATCAAAAGGAGAATTCCTAATACATTACGTTTTACAGCTATGTTTGAAGTTTTTGATGGGGGAGCTCAACTTCCTTATATTGAAGCGGTGGTATTACAATCAAAATAATGAAAACAGGTAGCGTTGTAGAAGAAAGACTTATAGAATTATTTTTTGTTAGGATTTGTCTACATACTTACCTATTACATAAGCACAGTTTCAGAAAATGTACTATTAGCTCTATCAAAATAGCTTTTCAAGTAAGGTAAGCACCCATACATTTTTGCATTTGTTGCGTGTGCCAATAAACGATTTTTCTTTCTTTCTTCCTTTCATACATATTACAAATTTTACTTATACTTTTTTAATCCATAATTCTACTATTTTAAGAAAATCTAGGTCATCCGTTCGCAACCGCATCTTCGCAAAAAAAATTAATCCACAACAATAAAACAAAAGAGATACGACAAAATGTTGGCAACTCCGTGCCATATCGGTATAAAGCAGTGTCCACACACAGACCCCACACAATATGATTTTCTGTCTCACTGACTTTCTACGTAAGGCAAATTTGAAAACGTCCTGAAATCCAGAGCTGAAACTATTACTGGTTGGAGACAATAGGGATCATTTTTCACTCCACACTGTATAAACTTCAAGTCACTTTGAGAAATGTTTTTTGGGTGAAATGAAAGTTTTTTTGTTCAGTTGGTAGCTGATTCCATCTGAAAGATTACTTTTTTAGTTAGCCTGTGGAAAAAAAAAGGTTTTTGTCGTTTGGGTTGAGGTACTTTTTTCACTAAGTAACACTTTGAAATTGATAGCGTTTTTAATTTAAAGCTGTACGGTTCATTTTAGTTACATAAATATTTACAGACCAGTATTCAATACATGATATTATTATACTAATGTTTCATTCAATACACACAATGCAAAATCCAACCAAACAAGTTAAGGCTAAATTTCACGTTAACATGGATTAAAATAAAGATTACATTTACCCATTAAGACTACAAAAATGGGAGCTACACGGGTAATACCGAGTAATGGCGCTAGTTTGATAATAATTTTATTAATAATCAATATCCAATATTAAAAGCTCACCTTTTACATGAAAAATTGGAGCTCAATTTTATTATTGTAACTTAATCAACTACGGCCGGTCCATTGCGTTGATTGACACAATATTATTCTTTCAATTAGTTAAGCCCAGCTTACTATAGTCACTATAGTACGTAACGCATGTACGTGTAATTATGTTACGTCAGATTAACGCCCACCCAGTAATTACCCAGTAATTGAATTTTGGACACATCAATGATTAATATTATATTAATTGCGGTTGCATTAGTCCGGTAAGGTTCATTTGCGAGACTATTCTTGACATGTTAACGTTAAACTGAAGATATATTATCTTAACTTTAAATACCAGCCCCTAGCAACAAACGTTAACGATGATAGAAACCAATTTAATGTATTTGTATGCAGTAGGTTGCAGGTTCGAACAAATTCAAGTATCAATGTGGCTTTTTAAAAGTTATATACTACTTTCTTAATTATTCTAAGACGCTTCTGACAAACGGTGAAGGAAAACATTGTAAGGAAACCTAAATTCCAAAATTGGGATCTGAAATCGCCAATCCGCAGAGATCAAGCGTGGTGGTCAATGCTCGTGCCTTCTCTATATGGCTTTCCATATAGAGAAGGCACGAGCCGTGGCCTGTGCCCAGCAGTGGGACGTTTATAGGCTGGATTATTAAATGTATGGAATTGACATTTCATTTCAATAAGTCAGGTGACTACAGACATGTCATTTCCATAATATATATTTTAGCGATTCGATCAGTTTTAACGCTTGTAAATGTGTCTCTTTACTTCAGGCTGTTCATAATTACTGCTATGTATAGTTAAGTCTGACAGCTAAGTTACTCTATTATACTATGTCAATATATACTCTTCACCGTTTACATGTAATTACCCAAAAACACACATTTCATAATTAAAACGAGATTTATATAAAATTAAAGACACTTAAAATTAAATTAATAATTGTTAGGCGAAACTTATTGTTCTTTCGCAAATGTTTAACACAGCCTTTAAAGGTACTTAATTATTAAAATCTAATTTACAATTTCATAGAAATTCGTGAAATTTGTCGTGGTTTAATTTTAAGTTGTAGTTTGTGTAACTGTTATAAAATGAGACAAATTTATTTTTACTTATCTGCTTTTACAAAGCTCAAGAAATCTGCCAGTGCTTGGTAATTTCTTACTAGCAGTCTGTTTGCAACCACGGCTGGTGTAAGCTGATCCAAACGTCAAGCCTAATAAGGCATTTAAGCATACATGTACATACACACATACACGTATGCTTTATACGTTACAAAATAAGTGATCTAAAAAGCTTGCCTTAAAATCTTTACCTCACTGTAACTCAAACATTTTCCTACTTTTAATAACAATGTAGTTCACACACCTTGAATACAGCATTTTATTGAAACATACAATAACATATCTCGCGGCTTGGAATCGAAGGAGCCTTTCACGCAGGCTTATCTCTCAATACAGAGCCTTCTGAATGTAGAGCCAAGTTGAATGCCCACGATACAGAATAGATACTTCCTTGACTTGATTTTTGTGACTTGCTACAGATTATTGTATGATTAATCGTGGTATTTGGGGATTGGCTTGTTAATTTCTTTTGAAAATGCCTTATTATTTCATTGCGACAAGATTAAGTAGATAGTTAAAATATTTTCATACAGTTTTATTCAGACTGATTATTGTAAGATACAGAGTCAACACTTACTTGTTTATGAACGAAATTAACTACCATTTATGTTGTTATATAATTAATAACAAAAACATCTAATTATAATATGTAAATAAACACCTATTACCGCTACAGACCTATGGATCTCTACATTTCCTATCCATCGTAGATTGTCCGTAAGACATAATTAATAGCAATAAGACCGCCATTGTACTATTTATATTGTTTTGAAGCTGTATAGCTGGTTATTATATGTAAGTCGTCTAACTTTCAAGTTCAACTAAAAAAGGTTATTCTATTCCATTCTAATTTACTTCACATAACCTCAAATCTAAATGAACTCCACATTACACCTCTAAACTGGCATTTAATCAAACTTTCTTTCCGAGCTCGGCAAGCCCAGTAGTTTATCAGTATAATTCCTACATTAACCAGCGGACTAAACCAGCCTTTAATAGACCGTGATTAGTGGAATCGCCGATAATTTGCCGGCCGGTATCAATTTACCTCGGCGACCAATTTGCGATAAACTTTACAGTAAAGCCCGTAAAGTTAAATTTATACTGCTTGTACTCTTTAATTTGTGTGTCGTGAAAATGGTAATTTAGGGGAAAGTTTTTTAATACGAACTTATTAGGCGAGTTTAATCGGGTCATCGTTTGTTTTGCTTTCGTGTTACGAGTTACGGGGGTAATTTAGGTTTTACAGTGGTTTTAGACTTTTTTCAGCGCAATGTTTACTAACACATAGGAACATACTCTAAAAAAACCATAGCGATAGGTCAATTGCTCTTTTATTTTAGTCAAATGTAATATGGTGATACATATACTTATCTGATTAAAATGATAATTAGATATAATCCTAGATAAGCACAAAGAAATTACAATAATATAACTCTACCTTTCTACCTTTAAGAATCTGCTAATAAATAAACACATTAATTGATAACAAGCATAAACAAAAGAACAAGCAAAAAAATCGTAAAGAAATCAATCAATTAATAAAGTTTCTTGATGAACACAAATTGGAAAGATAGGAAATAAATAAATTGCTTCCCTAATTATAAAAGCGAAGAATTCAAAATAAAAAAATAAATTAACTGATAACGAACAGCGCTGACGGATGAAAGAGAAATAAATTGTGGATTTATGTTTCCCGTTCAATAAATATTTATGTTAACATTAAATAAATAAAATGTACAATATTTCATTCTGAATGGGAAATAAAAGTATGACGGTATTTGTTATACTTCAGCTCTCATTAGTCTATAGAGTCGATTGAAAGCTTCATTTTATTTTATTTGGCTTTGCAGAGTATATGTATAGAGGAAAAGCAGGCGTAAATATTATAATGTAAGAGAAAAGCCACCGACGTGTATTAGCAATTTATGCTAAACAATTTTTATATTATTATTATTTAATTATACTATACAAGGTACAAGACACATCTTAAGAAACATAAAAAGTACAACAAAACTGTATTTATTTATTTTGTCTGTTGGATATACAAATAATATTACCTATAATTTGATCCACAGCTAATCATAAATTTATACTAAAGCCATACATTTAAATTTAAAATAATATAATGCAAGCTGTACCACTTAAAAATGTATAAATATAATAGAAAAATCGGTGCTAAAAATGTAAATCAATTAACCCTAAAATGTTATCTCAGAATTTCGGATTCACGGGTTTTCGATAAAATAGGAAGGCAATATAAGCTGTGAGGGCTCTCGAGCAAGCACCCTTCATTTAGAGGGTTATCTGAGGCTGCGGCGCGAATGTCGCAGGTAGCACATGTTGCTAATATACTTTAAATATAAAAGCGCTACTTATTTTTATGTGCACTTTTTATGCTTTTTATTCTGCAATATTAAAGGCAAATACTCAATTTTCTTGACCTAATTATGTGTGAAAATAGCTGGTTTTGGGCGCTTTAAATAATCTCTTTACCATCGTATTGACGCAGCTTTAATGTCATGCTTAAATACGTGTTAATAAAAAGACGATAAAATACAATATAGTTACTCAAACCCATACACAACTCTCCTTTTAGCATTCACAGCAGTAGATTAAAAACGTCTTTTTGTTTTGGACAAAACAAAATATTACAATCACCATCATCTACCTAGCCTTTCCCCTATGTTGGGGTCGACTACCAGTCTTACTGAATTCACCTGAATATCGTTACCGCATTTTACATGGAGCGGACTGCTTAGCTAACCTCCATAAACCATTTTACTGGGAAACACATATTACAATCATCACATACAAATTTAAAAACAAATTCCTAATGTTTCACCAAATAAAATAGCAGAGTATCGTTTAGATAGATCAGTCATGCGCTCAGACGTTTCAGCAGCTCATTTGCAATGCTGAAAACTATCCTCTACGTATCTAGACTTATACTAAGACCTAGCCGTGCGAGCTGAAATTTTTATTTGCTGTACATCTCAACTCTTGGGGATTTGAAGAGAGTTTAAACGTCATGTGGAAAATGTTTTATTTTGTTGGTAGTGTTAAACGTTGTTAAATAAAATAATGTTTTAGAAGCGTTGTTTTGGTAACAAAGCTCTGGTTTTCAGTTAATATAAAACTGTTGATATATTGATAAGCTAATAGTTATTAACTAATAACTATAAGCATATAATATGTGCCTAGACTTTGTATTAATGTCTTGGATTACACATTTGTTTCAAACGAAAATCAAACTCGCACTACATTGCGTAGTAGTGAAGACCAACATACCAATAGGTTATTCATACAGGTACGAAGCTCTATGTCAACTATGACAAATTCCATTTTCAAAATCCGAAGATGTTGCGCAGTAAACGTCATTCCCACAACTTTCTGTTTGTCAGTCACAAAGTAGGTACCGTTACGCACGGACAATTTTGAATTTTCCCTTTTACCAAAAAGGTAAATAAAAGGTTTAATATTAACAAAGTTTCTACTATCCTTCCGCAACCAGCCAATCAACCAATTAGTTCAATTTCCTCTATTACGGTCTGATTTTTTCATTTCTCCAGCAAAATTTTCTCCTTAATTTTTCCTTGAACAATGTACATTGTCACGGAGACCTTTAGAAAATTCTTACTTTCCTTCCATTTCAGTGTAAACAGAAAATAAAAGGGTCCGAAGAGGCTGGCAATACTGTTTCCTAATAATCCCTTACAAGCTTCGTTCTTAGGGGCTCTTAATTAAAACATAAACGACTTTCCTATGGGATGTTTTTACGAGCGCGGTATTACAGACGTGAATTGCATTTTTTATCTGCAGACTAATGTTTTTGGGAATAACGTGTTTTGGTCATTAAGGTGTGGTTACAGATTCCAAAAGCTTGCTCAATTAAAAAAGAAATTACCTAATTAAGTTTAAGTGAAACACATTTGTTCTAGTTAGTCTGTAGACCTTTATTTTGTGACTTTGAGAAGACTTTTATGACGAATCCAAAACCTCTAAACTTACAGATATTCCAAAAAATAATATCAATTTTAAATAGCTAAAATAAACCGGTAGTTAAACAACAGCTTCAAATCCCGCCTCTCAACATTACAGACACATCAATCAGCCATGACAGTTGTAATTCGACCGACATTTATCAAAAATGGAGAAAAACAAGAGAAAAGCATTACGTATTTTGTAAGCAAAATATTTTCGGATCGCATTGTATGAATAAAATTATTTTATCAATAAATTTTCAAGATGGACGTTGTCAAGGAAAAATATTACAAATGAAAGGTTTCATTGTGAACTGGCGAAAATTGTGAGTACTTTAAATTATATTTGTCGGATTCAATTTTAACTTGTTAGTCAAAATCACTCTGAAGTTATGTCCATTGCCTTTTATTGAGAAATCTTAGCTAAGTATTTTATTCCGATTCGCAAGGAACAAGAGGCACTGTCTTGAGATAGAAAAACAACGACCTTCTATCACACCTTAAAAAACTAATCTCTACTAATATTATAAAGAGGAATGATTTGATTGTTAAAAAACTTAAGCTAATTCCAAAATAAGACAACAATAAACTACACTCATAATATCCTTAAAACAAAAACAACCAAAAAAAATAACTCATATTATAAATCTATCCCGCGCTAATACATATGAAACAGCAATATAAAAAGAGAAAGACTGTAACAGCTTCAATAAAACACGGATGTAGAAAATGGAATACAAACAAAAAATAATACTAGAGTCTGAAACGGTAAGCCTTCCACTCGTACGGCGCTTTCTGCAAAATGAATTTGAAACAAATGTACAAGCGTTATGGGAAACAGAATTATAGATTAGAAAATAAGAGTTTTGAAACGACTTTTTATAGCATTTACGTTTAAGTACTTACTTAAGTGAATTGGCATCCTAAAAACGTAGATATTTTTAGTAGGTCCAGTCTTAACTCATAGGTTTAAAAGATTTTGTGTTGTTTAGAGCTGTTGGTGTTTTATTTTTCATTTTACTATCACCGACAAGATGTAATTAATAAGTATTTGAATACTGTTTGTTTTTTTTTTACCGTAGGCAGTTACATACCACTCGGTCACACATCGACCACTATCTAATCAAACACTATAGAGGCGATATTATGTCAACCAGTCCACTGAATAACATTATTCTTGGTACATTCCTCAAAAAACAATTTTATAAAATAATTGCACCCAGACGCAGGACAAATTATCATGATCATCACACAAAGGTATTTTATTTTGGGTGTACATCGAAGCCTTTAGCTTATCAGTTATTGTCAATATACTATAACAGTAATAGAAGTAACACACCACTGCCCACCCCAAATCAGCATAAAAGCGTAATAATAAAAGTTAACACAATTAAAACTTGACAGACTTTGATTCAAGTTAAATTCAAAGCTTTGACCAATTTGTATTTTAGAATATTAATAACGAGCCAATTATAAATGAAATGCAATATTAATTAATACAAATACGAGTGGAACAGAACCGATATCTCTGTTTTAGGATTCTGCTCCAATAAATGTTATTTTAAACAGAAAACTAGTGCCAATAATGTTGTTGTAAATGTTATCAAGATCATAACAGCTTAGTAAAATCTGGTTATTTGCGGTACAATATGAAAAATAAATATAATCCTTACTTAATATTGTAAATGTGAACGTTTGTGAGAATGGATGTGTGTTTGTTACTCTTTCAAGCAAAAACTACTGAATGTATTTTAATGAAACTTTACAATAATGTAGCTTATACATCGGAATAACATATAGACTATTATTTATAAAGATAGTGTGTGAATTGTCATTCACCCGGGTGAAACCGCGGGACACAGCTAGTATGTTTATATAGCCAAAAGAAAAAGGAGGTGTGATGATCTAGTCAGCTATGCGGGGCACACGTGGATTGACAATGCACAACACAGAGAGGTTTGAAAGAAGGAAGGGGAGGCCTTTTCCCAGCAGTGATCTAACATAGGCTTAAAATGATGACCCATTATGATAAAAGCAACGTTTAACGGGTTCCAATAAGGTATATCATCACCATGTAAGATATGTTTCTTATGTTTTTGTTTGTGACCGACACCGAATACCGAAATTCGGCATTTCCGATACCGAAATTGCCTATTCCAATACGATTTCGTCCCGTGGTTTGAGAGACGCAGTTTTCGAATTTGACAACTGTTGATGAAAAATAAAAACGTGGAGGCATTTTAAATTGGATCAATATTGGAAGAATCATAGATAGATAGATAGAAATAACTAAATAACTCGAATCAAATAGCTTTCTAAAAATGGATCAGCAGTTGTCGTCAAATCGTCGTTTTATAGATAAGCCGGGAAGAGCCAAAGAAATGATTCTTAATTTTGAAAGGCCGATAACTTGTAGAAGATATCAGATACAGCGTTAAAAATAAGGATACATTTCTATAAATGTAAGTGGGCGAGTTAAAGATAGAAACTTATTTTTAGATTCCTTCTCCATTTATACCAGACGTCACACCTTTATCTTAACAAATAACGTCAGGGAAACTCCATTAAAGGTAGCCAGAAAAAAAAAAAACATTTTTTTATTAACCCTAAGTGCTTCGTACTCATACCCACTAACTTATTCATGTAATCGTGTGCTAAGAATTCCCCCTTTGCGTATATTTCTAGCGAATTTGAAGGTTTTATTGTGGGGCCAATAAACATTCTATAATGTAACTTACAGGGCCCGTTTCCACGAACACTGTGTTATGTGTTGACTTGAATTATTTACAGGGAACTCCTTTTATTTTCTACTGCGTTTTCCTGGTGTATTTTAATGAAATAAATACGTTAGGACTGGTTAAGTAGCGATATCATGTGACAGTTTTATATTAAGCATATGAGAGTAAGTTTTTTTTCATCTAATCTTTTCATCTTCATTTTATTTAGTATATAATTTTTCTTCTGTATTGGCTTAGTTTTTATAGTATTGTAAATATTTTAAGTTTAAATAAAACTACTTTTTACGGATTTTTTCGCGGTTTATATTAAGATTTTTAAGGTGTCGAAACGTCGGGACTTAAAATCTTAATATAAACCGCGAAAAAATCCCTAAAAAGTAGTTTTATTTCAATGTCTTACATTCGCGTAAACCTAAGAAACCAATATTTTAAGTTTAATTTCGAAAATAAAATAATTTTACTCACAATATTGTATGTATTATCGTTGTTTGATATCAATTTTTTTCTAGTATTGCAATTATACATTTGTCTATCATTATCATCATTACATTTCTGACTTTCAAAAATTTCAGCTGCATTTCAATATAAAACGTCTTCGTCGATATTAACCATCACCGCAGGATATGTTTTGTTGTCCTTCACAATAATTAGTACATCTTGTCAACCAACTTTATAACATCACAATTAATAATTATTCTTCGACATTGACGTGACTTTACAAGTCTTACATTGTCATGACTTCTCTTCACCCAACTCATTGTAAGTACTCCGAAATTCCTCTCAAAGTAAAACTTTTGATGAAGGCTTACTTAATTTTCCTTCTAAAATAGATTTTAATTTTATTTACGAATGAGTGAACTGAACGTGACTCCTGGCTGAGCTGTTCTTTTATTGTTCGTTCGCGCATTCATTCCTGAATGAAAGAACGTATGGTGTATTTATTTGTTTGCGAGCTTCTTTTTTCTGCATTTCAATACAGCCAGTTGAATTAGTGAGGGTTCATTGACCCTGTGGTTTGCGTATGATTATGTTGAGGAGAAAAACAATTAGCTGCTTATTATGAAGTACATTATAGAATGTATGTTTGAGCATAATTTAAGCGCGTAACTTGTACCAACAATTTTTTAGGAAAAGATGTATTACTTTACGCTGGTTTTCAATTCAAAAGCATACGACATTTTGATGTTAAGTTACAGTGTCTTTGACATAAATCTTTCTATGAAATAAAATGTAATATGAAAAAGTAACACTAATGACCAACAAAGAAATTCCTCTGGACGAAAACAAGCGAAAATAACTACAATAACATTCCCCTAATCACAAATTGCGAAGCACCTGTAATACGAAGAAACATCGCTAGAAAAATATAAAAAAAAATAATGACGAAAAACATAAAATATTTCTAACAAAAACCTACCCCTCGGTACCCTAATTTGAACACTCATCACTTGGACAGAGCACGGAAACAAAGAAAGTTATTAATGTCTGTACCCATTGTCTACATTTCTGACTGCGGCCACCACAAGTAGGCCTTTCCCTTCCAGCCAGGTACAAGAGACGCGTAAAGACCTACGGCTCTAGCTCGCTGGTCCGTTTTGTCGGGTAGAATGTAACAGTTTCTTTTGTCCCACGAGGGATTCTTCTTACAGTTTATTTTGCCCGTTTCAATTGCAGCGTTTTGTCTTTATAAATTGTGTTGATTGACGCTATAGTTAATGAGTGGGTACAACCTGATTGGTAAGACAAAATAATTTTGTCAAGTCAGTTTTGTTTACCTAAAATAATTCGAAGATAAAAATTCAAACAATTTCTAGAACATTCACCCTGTTATTGAAACACTGATCATTATAGATGACTCACCCTTTAAAATAGATAAATATCTAATATTCTCTTACTCTTTTGCGTTTATTTTTACTATCTATCCCCTTGCAGCTCATTTACGATGAGTATTCATTTTTATTCAGAGTACATAAAAATAATATTGAACGCTAACCAGCGCAACTGCATTTACAGACATTAAGTTCAATGCCAGACAAACAACAATAGTTCAAAGTTCAAATGAATAATATAGACATGTTCATTTAAAAACCTTACTTTAGTAATATGAGTACAATCAATGAAACAAAGAATAAAATACTAAACTCATAATTATGTTTTAATTGAAGACTACTTTATTCGTAACGATTGCAATTAAAACAGGACGTCTATATAAAAGCTAACTGACAGCAATCTTACATCAGTAACATCATCGTCTAATATTAAACCTATTTGAATATCCCGCTAAGAAAAGCTAGAGTAACTTGACCTACACACTGACCTACTAACCTAATTTCTACTTTAAAACAAACGACAGAAATATCATTTTTGAATGCCACTGATTCTGTGATCATTAAATACGACACAAGTGAATAAACCTATTACGTTTGACATCTCTCTTCCATATTAATTGCTAGCTCAGTAGAGAACAACAAAACAAAGGGTCATAATACAGTGTTAACGGGGCAAACTATTGTGGGGCGACCATAATGACGGTCGGGACAGAGTCCGGTCATATCGAATGATGTTCGGCAGTAAAGTGTTAAGGGCGCTCGGTAAGGGCGCGTGTTGAGATACGCCCTTACTGAGCGTAAATAAAACTGAATGTGTGGTGAGATTTATGGAGTTGTAAATACATGGGATAAGTTGAGGCTTTCAACTGACGATTTTAGGGATGGGAAATAGAGTGTGGACAAACAAATTCAGTTTTTTTGATAAAGCAGTTAAAAAAATAATGGTTGGTAGCGCCATCTATCTGTTTAAGACGGACTACTAGTTGTCTCATCCATATTTCGCAATATTAGTTCCATTCATTCATTTGACCACTTTTGGAATGAGCGATGTGAACCCCGCCGCTTCCTTACCAATCCTTCCGCATGCCTGGCGCGTAACGCACGTACGCGCTGCCCGCAAACCTCTGGAAATAAACGAATCGCCGAGAGGAGACACACGATACCGCGCCCGTGTCGCTCCTGTGCTGCATCGCCTCCTTACTGCTGCTGCCGGATAGCGAACTTTTGTGATAATCCGCCCGCGGGTGTGAACGTGACAGTTTTGTGATCGCATCGGGAAGAACGCCGCCCGCCATCTTGTACTGCCCAACGCTGGAGAGCCAGGTATGCGTGCTTTTTCCCATAGACCTACATCGCTCGCTCACCTCTTGGCGATAATCAGCCATCCTCCAAAAATACAGTCCACTTAAAGATATACCTCGTTTATTTCCAAACCATTTTTTTGGTCCGAACGACCCGGATTCATATATCCGTATTCCCGCTCGCGTAGGTATCTTTTATAAGTGCCTACCTAGGTAGTTGTAGCACCTAGCTGCACTCCTAGTTCATAAATATATACCCATTACGTGGTTATTCCCGCACCCCCAGTAGGTAATATACTCAACGTAGCTACCTACTGACTTACAATAATAATTATAAACTAGGTATATAGTCGTTTTGTAAATTCATAATTTCAAGCGCCTTTACCACCGCCTTTAAAGTCGTTGCCTTATTATTAGGTACAAGTACTTACTTTCCGCATAGCATAAAACTACAGCATAATTTTAGGTTATTTACTTCTACCTACATTTGGAATATAAAATGTCGCAACAAAAGAAATATACTTCTGACGAGAATGAATTAGCTATCTTAGAAGCTAAACGCAATGTTTTATTTGAGCGCATACAAAACATTTACGAGCGTTCAAAAACCGCCAAAATTTCCGATGTCAACAAAGAATCATTTCTTAGTTATTGTATGACAGTAGACGATATTCGAACCGATTTTCATAAATTATTAGACGCTTATAACGCACAATTACTTTCTATTAATCCTGAATCTAAACCAAATTATCAGGCGTTCACCTCATTTGAAGATCTTTATTGTATCATAAAACGTATACAATCGCAGTTAGATAATCAACAGTCCGCGAAGCCCAGCGCCGGACCGGCTGTCCGAGCACCGAAACTGCCCGCGATTGAACTCGTGTCATTCGATGGCGATATACGAAACTGGCCATTATTTTATGCAAGTTTCAAGTCTACAGTGCACGATAACGCCTCGCTGACGGACGCTGACAGGTTGTACTATTTAATAGGTAAGCTGTCGCCGAAAGCGCAATCTACATTCGCAGGTGTCACACCAAGTGCTGAGAATTATCAGGTCATTTTCCAGTCACTTCTTGATAGATATCAGGATACTCGCATCCTCGCGTCTGCTTACTTTGATCAAGCTTTGAATCTTAAATTGTCTGGTCCCGCGTCAGTTTCGAATTTCCAACTGTTTATTGATAACTTTGTTACCGCAGTAAATTTCCTTAAAAACCTAAAGTTAGAAAACCTTGCAGACTTTATGTTATTGCAACTCGCATTAAAAAAGTTCGACACGGAAACCGTTCGTGCATTCGAGATGACCGAACGTCAAAATAAATTACCTACCCTAAATAGTTTTCTTTCATTCATTAAGGATCAGTGTCGAATATATCAGAATACGCAGCCTAGTTCGTCTAGCTCGTTTAGTAATAATAATACAAGTAAACAAAAATTTAATAAATCGCGAAGTAGTAATAATAAGTCGGTCCCTAACCCACAATCTTACGTAGCATGTTTGGATTCCGCAAATGACTCACACAAGTGTCTGTGCGACAATATTGTTCACGACCACCTTTTTAAATGTCCAGCCTTTAATAATTTAAATCCGACTGCTCGTTTTAAATCCGCCAAAGAAAATAAAGCTTGTGTTAATTGTTTGAGTATTAAGCATAAAACAAGCAATTGTTCTAGTAAAACTAAGTGTCGCTCATGCAATCAACAACATCATACGTTATTGCATTTTGAGAAAAAATCTCCGTTATTTGACCGCGGTAACCTTAACGTTTCGTTCTCTGTACCGCAGGCACAGGCCGCTCGTACCACGGCGCCTGTCCTTCCCGCGTCTCAGCCCGGAGTTTCTTTGTGTACGACATCCATTGCGCTCGCACGCCGGCAGTGCGCACGCACCCAACATACTCAGCGCGAAGCAGAGCGTCAATGTAATGCGTCTAATACGATATTATTAGCGACCGCGCAAGTTATTATTTATGACGTGAACAATACACCGCGCGTGGTTCGTTGTTTACTTGATAGTGCATCACAAAGTAGCTTCATTACTTCGGATTGTCTCAAATGTCTTGGACTTTGGAATAAATTTAAAAATACTAACTTAGTAGTTAAAGGGATCGGTGGTTCAGAAAAATCTTGTAAGGGTTCCGTCGATATTAAAATACATTCGCGTTTCAATAATGATATTAATTTCAACGTTTCGTCGCTTATTGTGGAACGTATTACGGACACGTTGCCTAGCGCTCACGTGGACGTGTCGTTACTCGCGCACCTCGAGACATTGCCGCTCGCTGATGCTCACTTTGCGCAGCCGGGTAATATCGATGTTTTGATCGGTGCTTCAGTTTTTCCGCACTTACTACTACCTAATGTTGTACGTAGTGAGCAATATAATTTACCTCCCGCTATTGAGACGGTATTTGGCTATGTAGTTATGGGTGCCGTACCTACGCTGCATAATACACATTATACTACGTCTTGCTGTTCTGTTCTTCAAGAAAATAATATTAATTCTCTTCTTAAGCGATTTTGGGAGCTTGAAGAGGTCTCCGCACCGCCCTCGTTGAGCCGTAAGGATCTCGAGTGTGAAGAACATTTCCGCGCTACCACTGTTCGCGACGATAGTGGTAGATATGTTGTAGCATTGCCGTTCTGTGGCGACCCGTATTCTTTAGGCGACTCGCACGCTGCTGCACTTAGGCGCTTATACTGTTTAGAACGTAAACTCGATGCGTCGCTTAAATTACGCGGTGCTTATAATGACGTCATGCGTGATTACATAAATAAAGGTTTTTTAAGCCCAGTTGTAAACGACGAGGGCAATTCTCTTCCCGCGTATTATATTCCGCATCACGGCGTGGTTCGCGAAGATAAGACCTCCACTAAACTTCGTGTGGTTTTAGATGCTAGTTGCCGAACTACATCGGGTCAGTCGATCAATGACATTTTGCATGCCGGTCCTGATCTACAGGGTGATTTATTTAACATCTTAATTAAATTCCGCCTTTTCAAAATTGCACTTTCAGCTGATTGTAGACAAATGTTTCTCAATATCGGCATTCGCGAATCCGACCGTAGATTTCAACGAATTTTATATCGTTTTGACAATGGTGAGCCTTTAACCGTGTATCAATTTAATCGCGTTTGTTTTGGACTTAAGTCTAGTCCATATCACGCGTTACGAGTTGTCCGCCAGTTGATCGCTGATGAAGGCGACAACTTTCCCGCTGCAGCCGCTGTTGCTGCTTCCGCTTTATACATGGACGACATCGTCTGTAGTGTCGCATCCGCTCCGCAAGCAGTTTCGCTTTGTGAAGAGCTTATTCAGCTTTTCAAACGAGGCCAATTTGACCTTGTCAAATGGACAAGCAATTCCAAAGAGGTTCTCGCGCACATACCTGATTCGCATAAAGCTTCTCCGGACATTGAGTTCGAGAGGTCCGCACATCACAAGGTTCTTGGTTTACGCTGGGACAGACATTGTGATAACTTCCGCTTTGACATCTTATCACCAGGTGATAAGTGTACCAAACGCGCAATGCTATCCACAGTGGCTCGTTTATGGGACATAATGGGTTTTGTGGCTCCTACCATTTTGTATGCCAAGCTCTTGATCAAAGAGCTTTGGTTAGCAAAATGTGATTGGGATGACACTCCTCCCGACCATATTGTCGCTGCTTGGAAACAGTTTTGTGCTGAGCTTCCCGCACTCAATAATATAATTGTGCCGCGCCATCTAGGTTTAGTAGATGGATGTTTTGTTAACTTAATAGGTTTCGCTGACGCCAGTGAACGCGCTTATGGCGGAGTCATATATTTGCAAGTCCGCATTGGATCTAACCACTCTGTGCAGCTAGTTTGTGCCAAGTCTAAGGTCTCGCCTGTCAAAACCATTTCGGTTGCGAGACTGGAGTTGTGCGCGGCTCTGTTGCTGTCTCGGTTGCTTCGCAAAGTTCAAGACACAATTGCGCCCCATCACTCCATCAATAAGATATATGCATTTTCAGACTCCAAAGTAGTGCTCGCTTGGATTAATTCTTCTCCGCACCGCTGGCAGACCTTTGTCGCCAATCGCATTACTAAAATAATTGAACTTATTCCTGCTACTTGTTTCAATCACGTCGCGGGTATTGAGAATCCTGCGGATTGCCTGTCTCGTGGTGTTACTCCGGCTAATCTTCTGGATCATCCTTTGTGGCATCATGGCCCTTCTTGGATTTCTCGTGATCCATCAGAGTGGCCTATACATCCATCTGTCCACGATGCAGAGGACGAGGATATACCTGAGCGGAAGTCTGTCTCTCATCCCGTGACCATTGAGGTTGCGGAATCTCTTATTTACGCACTCGCGCTACGCATGTCATCGTGGTCTAAATTACTACGTGTCATCGTTTATGTCTGTAGGTTTATTAAGAAATTACCTAATGGAACTCCTGTTTCAAGCTCTGATCTTGAGGTCGCAGAGTATACATTGTTGCGCGCCCTACAGGCTGTTCATTTTAGTAAGGATATTCAAAATTTAAAAAATAACATTCCTTGTTCTCCCGCTCTTCTTAAACTCAAGCCGTTTCTCGATGAGCACGGCATCATACGTGTTGGCGGTCGTTTGTCAAATTCGGACGTACCTTACAACTACAAGCATCCTTGCATCCTGCCGCGTCACGACCATGTAGTCAACCTTCTTGTTGATTACTATCACAAGAAGCATCTCCACGCAGGTCCAGAGTTACTCATGTCCTTACTTAGGCAAAACTACTGGATTCTCGCTGCACGACGAATAATTCGCCACATAATTCATAAATGTAACACCTGTTTTAAATTCCGTCCGCGTCCGATCTTTCCTCCAATGGCAGATCTTCCTAGCCAACGTGTCAACCAGGTAGATAAAGCGTTTACACATACCGGTTGTGATTACGCAGGACCACTGCAGTACACACCAGTTCGTGGTAGAGGCGTCAAAAGCCGTAAAGCTTGGCTATGTATTTTCACATGCCTTACAACTCGCGCTACGCACATCGAAGTTGCGACGGATTTAAGTACGGTTTCATTTCTCGCAGCTCTAAAACGTTTTCTTTCGCGACGTGGTCCCGTAAAGTGTTTATACACGGATAACGGCACATGTTTCGTGGGTGCAAGTTCTTATCTACGCGATCTCTATAAATTTCTCAATAAAGAATATAGTTCACGTCTTCAGGAGGAACTTTCCATTAATCGCATTGATTGGAAGTTTATTCCGCCTGCTTCACCACATTTTGGCGGATGTTGGGAAAGCATGGTCAAAGTAATTAAAACGCATCTCTTCAGAGTCATAGGTCAACAAATCCTTTCTTACGAAGAGCTTTTAACTGTCCTCGTGCAAATCGAGGCACTTGTTAACTCGCGCCCGCTCACAGCACTCAGTAGTGACCCTGCTGAACCATCCGCGTTAACTCCCGCGCATTTTTTAAATACTGTGCCATTGTCGTCACTTCCCGCGCCTGAAGCAGACTCTTCTAGCTTGCTTCAGAGACATACTCTTCTTGACAACCTCGTACAGTCGTTTTGGCGGCGCTGGCGCTCAGAATATCTTCACCAACTTCAGGCTAGATCTAAATGGAATAGTCCTGCATCCCCTATACAGGAGGGTACGTTGGTAATTATTATAAATGATAATTCAGCACCGCTTTCATGGCCACTGGGCATTGTTGAGAAGTTACATACCGCGAAGGACGGCACAACCCGCGTCGTTACTGTAAAAACCGCTAAGGGTAGCTACGTGCGCCCTGTTGTACGTCTCTGTCCGCTACCGACTCAGTAAGATCTAGCCTGAAGTTGGATCTCTTTCTTAGTTTAGGTATTTAGTGTGTAATTCAATTATAATTTGTTCCGCTTTGTTAACGCAATTAATTTAAAATATTTTAACGCTCGCTGTCTTAGACTGTGTATAGGTTATGCGGTAGTACACCTTACATATCTAGATTATTATTATTATATTTCTTTTAAAGGCAACCCTTTAAGGCCGGGGGGAAATGGTAGCGCCATCTATCTGTTTAAGACGGACTACTAGTTGTCTCATCCATATTTCGCAATATTAGTTCCATTCATTCATTTGACCACTTTTGGAATGAGCGATGTGAACCCCGCCGCTTCCTTACCAATCCTTCCGCATGCCTGGCGCGTAACGCACGTACGCGCTGCCCGCAAACCTCTGGAAATAAACGAATCGCCGAGAGGAGACACACGATACCGCGCCCGTGTCGCTCCTGTGCTGCATCGCCTCCTTACTGCTGCTGCCGGATAGCGAACTTTTGTGATAATCCGCCCGCGGGTGTGAACGTGACAGTTTTGTGATCGCATCGGGAAGAACGCCGCCCGCCATCTTGTACTGCCCAACGCTGGAGAGCCAGGTATGCGTGCTTTTTCCCATAGACCTACATCGCTCGCTCACCTCTTGGCGATAATCAGCCATCCTCCAAAAATACAGTCCACTTAAAGATATACCTCGTTTATTTCCAAACCAATGGTATTTATTGACGTTTTGTATTTTGTACAGTGTAGGATCGAATACATGAATAGCGTTAGTCTGAAGAACAGAAAATAATATAATATGACGAATCAGCATAAATTATGTAAATAAATTGTAGGAATTCTACCATCACGTGTTACTTTTTATTAAAAAGAAGTAAAGCTAATAGGGCTTTGCTTAACTATCCAGAATTTATGTTACATCGTTATTTTAGGGCAGCCATTAAAATAAACAGCCCGTTTAAGTATGATTGTTTTGTTTTAGTTTTATACCTCGACAAGAAAAATATTTATCACTTCGTTAAGACAATAAACCCTTGAACAATAATAATTAAATCAATAAGATCTTTTGAAGGTAATGAAAGCCTTTTATGGAGGCTGTATTGCTTCCTTGGAAACGTTTCCTTATAAGCACTTATAAATGGGCTGTTTTCCATACTACGCTTTTACAGGGAAATTTAATTTAACTGATAGGTAAGGTAATAACGTTATGAAACAGTAAAGATCATCAAAGCATTTTGCTTGCATGTCAAAGGCTGTGTCGTCCGCTTTATTGACAGGTTTTTCATCCAATAAAGTATTTAAAATTATTAAAAAAAAAAGCTTTTTGTCTTTAGATTAAATTAAATTTTCCAGGGTGTTTTTGCTTTACTTGTTTTAAGCTACTGTATCGTATAGTATTGCCTGAATAAAAACGTCGTAAAAAAACCGTCATGATAAGATGTGCTTTAGTATGTAACCCATATAAACAAGAAATATAATATTAAATGAAAAAAAAAACGAAAATAATGTAAATATCATATCAATGTAATATTAAAAAGCATCAAAGTTAATTCACCAAGAATTATCCTTACAAAATATCACAAATGATGCTCCCCGCAGTCTTAACACTTTTTTACCAACTGCTCATGTTTACGATGCTGTAAAATTGTTTCCTCTCCTCCTCTTTAGCGATACATTTTGCTTTTATTCGCTACAACACTTAATGGTTTTAAGTGTGAGGCCGCTGGTTACATTTTGTGATCTCATTTTAAGGCTGGCTGGTTGAAATGCAGTTTGTTTTTTAGCTATACTTTTTGGTTGAAGAAAAATTTTAAAGTGTCAATTCGAGAATAGCTGTAAATAATATTAATTTATAGAACGGGGATTAGCGCGTACATGCAGAAATAACTTTAGGGCTTGACCGGGTTACACTGGCCGTGGTCGCAAGCAGACTCATAAGCGCTAATCCCCGTTCTATCATATTACTACAACTTTAAAAGTTTATATAGCTGTAAATAACGAATAATGGAAATGAACTGATTTGAATTGCTTTCATGAGAAAATGTCTTTATCAAAGTGTTGACATAGGTATAATAAAAATAATAATAATAATAAATGCGGACAACATCACATACATTGCTCTGAACCCAAAGTAAGTAGCTGAAGAACTTGTGTTACGGAATTCAGATACAACGAAGGTACCACAAACACCCAGACCCGGGACAATGTAGAAAAGTGACTTTCTACAGTGACCCGTCCGGGGATCGAACCCGGGACCTCAGAGCTAGCGACACCTTGAAAACTGGTGTGTACGCCACTCGACCACGGAGGTCGTCAATTCGATTCGATATATTCATGTATTTGATTTGATTTATGATGTAGTAACAAATACAATATAATATCCACAGAATAATCGAATATGTAACTATGTTATGTAAACATAAATATAAGATTGACTATATAAACAAAGAGTAAGTTATTGTATTTATATGAGTGACGAGTCTTATTACAACAATATTTGTTTTACCCGAAAATATTTGTTCTAATTCTTTCAACCTGAATACAATACAGTGTTTTAGATGTAAGCAATATATCGTAAAAATATCAGCTTGTAATTGGCCCACTTTTGGGCAAAGGTCACTTCTCACGTAGTACCACGATTGGTCATTTACGATTTCGCTATTGCTGATGTAACAACCTTTTCAGTCTAAAATATGTATTAAAATGCGGTTTGAAATAATTAATCAATAAAAAAAATGCCTAAAAGTCTGCCTTTTACCGAACCTCTTTTGTAGATACATAACAGCCGTAACATTTGTATTAAAATGGGTCGCAGGTTACATGCCTATTCGGAAAACGTGTGAAGACGTTTAAGAGAGTTGGGAGACATTCAGGGAACACTTTCTACTGAAAATCGTGACATCTGTCACAATTGTCTTACAGTAATGTTCATTGTTATCCTGATAGCTTTTAACTGTTGGAAACTGGAGGCAAGGCTGAGGGGCTGAACAGACAACATGTTTTTATAAGTACGTATTTATAATTTTGATCTGCCTCGTTGGCCTAGTGGTGCTAAGCGCGACTGCTATGCTAGAGGTTTTGGGTTCGATTCCGGAGTCGACCAAAGTGTTATTGGGTGTTTCTATGAAATTCTCAGTAGCAGGTCGGAGATTGGATTTGTGCCCGGTAAGTGGCAATAGGCTCGCCCCCTATTACATGGGACCTAAACATATCGGTGAACTGTGGGTGTATATTGGTACACCTCCGCCTACCCCTTCGGGGATACAGGCGTGATGATATGTTATGTTATAATTTTGGTTTTTAATATTATTTTTGTAATTCGGATTTCTAGTTACCTTCGTTGATTCGTTCTCGGTTCCTAAATATCAAATAAGACTTTAATAATCTATCCAAATAATGTATGTTCTTTCGTCAGAATTCTGTCTATACTCAATACTATTAACTTTTATCATTGAACAAAACACATAAAAGAAACCGAATAAAAAGGAAGTATCATGTTTAACATCATTTTAAAATTTAATTCCTTTCCCCTCTTAAATGACCAAAGAAAATATTTTCACTAATTTAACAGATTCAATTAATATTTTAAGATTGCGTCTTTACAGAGCCTTAGAGATTACAAGGCAAATACCAATTAAATTTCAATTTTTGCTCTCCAAGTCGATGAGGTAAATTGTATTTTATTGCTGACGAATTAAGGTGCAAAATTGAATGGCGCTGGTTGTGCTCTTTAATTAATTAAACATTATAGAAATGTTCTTGTTAAGGTGTTTGTAGAGGGTATTAGATGATGTTTTTAAGTGTCATCCCGCTATCCTACAGGGAGTCAGCAGAGCGCTGGGTGTCACAATTCATTAAGGATGTATAAGACATGGCTTAACATTTGATATTTTTACCCCCGACGCAAAAGAGGGGTGTTATAAGTTACTTTGCTAAGTTGCTTTTTGCTCTAGACTTACAATTTTCAAATCTTTACTCATTTCATTATACTAGCCTAAAATATTGTGTATTCGAATAATTCAACAAATATTTCAAAAACAAAAAAGCTTCTGATATTATTTACGTTTAACTGTGTATTGTATAACAGTATGTAATTTGTGGAAATGTAATCAACATTTTTCTTATTTAAAACATACAAGCAACATTTTTATAACAACATTGGCCTAAACTATCTTCATACTTCGTCATCACATTCTAACCTCCACACAAATAGGAAAAAAACTATCTCTAAAAATACTCCACCATTTAGTCGCTGAGGTCACAAAATATAATATAGGTACTTAGCATCACGCTATCGCAGCTCAGGGCTCTTCCAGGGAGTTTAATGAGACATCGTGCGTCGAGATAACGTAATTACAGATTATTTTGTTTCCACACTCCGCCTAACATTTACCTTGAATTACTGTCTGAACGCGTTAGAATAATAATTAGGATTTTCAAGGGAATTTCTATTTTAATTTTATTATTTATTTTATAGGTTATTTGGGTTTATTAAAATGAGGAAAATAGGTCTCTGAATTGCATTAAATAGATATATTTTTTAGTTCTAATGTGGATACTTTTTTTCTAAATTTTTTCCTAATTTTTAGTATGTCGAAAACCTAAAGCCTAGCCTAATCTAATAATAGCTTAACGAATAGCATAGTCAATTTGAGGTCTATTTTTTTGAAATGTACCTTTTTTTAAAGAACCTTTTTTGACGTAATTTATTTACAAAGTTTCAATTATCACTAATGTATACCTGTACTATTCAGGTCGCTCTCTATCACAAGCCTACTATAACCACATGAAACAGGCTTCCGAACACGAAACACAGACACCAGCTTTTCATCTCCTTCCATTGCATACCACATTCACATAACGACGTAAACAAGTAAAACTGGCAAAAAGTAAATTACATTCCCAGTTGAGAATTAATTAAAATTAAATTAAATTTTCCACCTTTTGACATATTCCGGTCTGTTTACTTTGACGTCATATTGAGTTATTTGATGTCGAGAGCACGCTCCATTACAGTTTGATATGTAAAAGAAACTACCTCAGTTCTGTGGCTCTGCCTGTGCAGAATTCGGTAATTGACAAAAAAAATACTTAACAAAAATGATGAAGGATTTTTTTAGAGATGCAAGCTTACTTTGAGTTAACTGACATATAAATATAAATAAATATAAATAAATATAAAATAACAATAAAATAAATAGAAAAAAAAATATAAATAAATAAATCTTATCAATTTTGTAGAGTTACAAACTGACACACATACTTTTGTCCTAATAATAAAAGCAAGCGTGGTGAGATGTGTTCGTGTCTTTTGTTATTTGATGGAAGCAGAGAGTTATAGGCGAGTGGTTTGCTTTCCGTGTTACATACGTAACCACAGTGACGTCAGTGACTTATAGTGTGGGCGCACAACTCAACACAAACCTCTGCCAAACTCTTCACTTAAACGTGATGATTGATTACTTTTCATAAATAAACACCATTAACTAAACGCCAGAGCATTTTCTCAAGTCCGCGGTCCATTCAGCGAGCGGCCATTTATACAAAAACACTCACCAGCTATCATTTATAAGGGATTTTTCGTTTGAGAGCGTCACAGTAATAGATGAGTACAGAATTCAATATCATTACTTATCTTAAAACTTTGATAAATTGTACACGTACCAGCCGCGAAGCGCGGTACACCTAGCAGACAATAAAGTAATGGACGCCCTACATTGCTCGCTACATCCCATCCGTTGATTAATGGATCGCAGCGGGGCCGTCGGTCGATACGATAATTTGAGATTGGCTCCGGTTGAAGCTGATATATGGGTAGGAGTGAACTCAGCATTGAACTTGCTGAGTAATCTACATTTTCTTAATCTCGTTTTGTTTTTTTCTTATTTGCTCGAGGCCGGAAAGTCAAAGGATATCTAGATACCTTTAGAAAACCTAATTTTCCTAATTACAGCAGTAACAAGAAGGAAAATATGTTGAGAAGCAAAGAAAAATCAGTCTTTTACGAAACTTTGTCATACTAACACGATGAACGTATCGTTATTTACTGGTATCAGATTTTGCCACATGGCTAAATCTGTAAATTATTTGGTTACTTAAAAATTGCTTTATAAATAACTAAAATAATATATTTAATACAAATAACAAACTACAGCGCTTTTATTTACTTAATTAGTTTCTCTCCTAACCTTAAATTTACATTTCTTAGCAAAACCCACCCTACTAGGGTCCATTAAAACCATTCTTTATTTGGTGCCCTATAAAAAGCCAAGGTTTCCAGTGCGGCCCACATCGCTTCCTAGGGACTTTATTGTAGATAACTCGATTCTCCCCGGCCCTATTAACATTCCCTGGCCTTGCACATTACTTGTGAGGCTCCCTTCTAGATAAATCTTGTGTTCCCGGTTCATTAATAGTATCAATAAGGCTTATAATACACCGGACTTGTAATAGAATTTAGTGAGGATGTACTTTGGTAAAAAAGGTGGAACTAAATTTATGGGTTAGAAGAAAATTGGAAGAGATAGTTCAAAAACAGAAACAAACATTATATTATAGTATTCTTGTACAACAAACTTTTGTTTCTAGGGTAGTCATTCTGTATTTAACACAGCTTATTTGGCGACTGCGCTTATTCGGTGGTTGAACAACAATCACAAACTTGCTTTACATCGAAACAGTCTGTAAAAATGCGTCGTAGCGAAAGCCTCAAGAATTAGGTCTGCTATTGAACAATTTATGTTTAGAATAGTTAAATAAATAAGGGCATGTCTTTACCGTCCTTAGAAAAGTGATAGCTTAAACACGATACCACACAGGACAGAAAAGGACACACAACACACAAGGATATTGATATTTTTGCATCAATAACAGAATAAAATCCTAAAACACAGGTTCATTCCCTTATCTCCAGTTTGAACTGCAAATGTAATAACACTCTTAAAGCCGGTATTCCGGTCCCCATCAATGTAAATCTTCGTCTGGTTCATTAACACCGTGAATGTGTCGTAATTGATTCCTGGCTCAAACTGATTCACAACTAAAGGGGAAATCGTAATTAGAGAAAACGCCTCTATCTTGTAGTTTACGAAAATAGACTTCAAATCCTGCGAGATAGATCACAAAGTAATTTGTCGCAAGAAAGATACATACAACCTTTAAAGAATATCTTACAAAGTCATAAAACCCAATAAAGTCGCAATGAGCATTGGCGCTTGCCAAGCCTAGGCTAGTTACTGCGTGCATTCAAATCCATTATGTTAAATTACCGTCGTTAAGAAATGCAAAATTTTCATCCATAATATTTTGTTTAAACTTACATAGTGACTGCACAACCAGACATTTCTAAAATACCTTTTAAAAAATAATAAAAAATATACATCCGAAAGGCAGACCACCGTGTTGTACTGAAATATTATTTAAATTTGGGATAAAAAAATAACATAACCTAACATACCTTCACGACTGAAGGGTTAGGCAGAGGTGTTACACAGTTGTATAGTACGAGTACATGTAATAGGGGGCGAGCTTATTGCCACCAACCGGGCAGAAATCCTAAAACACCTAGGCTGACTTGGGAATCGAACCCAAGACCTCTAGCGTAGCAGTTGCGCTTAGCACCTCTAGGCCAACAAGGTAGTCGGAATAAAAAAAACATTAAAATAATAGAAAATTAAAAAGAGGTCAAAACCAACACCAAAAAACGATTCAAAGGTGTAAAGAACCATAAATTCAAATAAAGAATAGTTTGAAAGTTCGCATCGATGTTTTTTTCTTGTTATGATAGCATGGCGCGGATTCCATTTTGGCATGCAAACTCGCACTCGCGGCACTCGCGCGCTGGCAGCGGTCCAAGCACGTCTCCTAGGTATGCGTGCCGCAAGGTGTAAGCGATGGCGGTGGAATATTAACTGCTCCATAATGTAATGAGGTATTTTGGTAAACTTTGGTGGGTTGTTGTTTTTGTTGGGTTAATATTTTGAGGAAATTATTGATCATGTTACTATTTTTTTTTGTTGTTTACTTAAACTTTATATTATTATTTCTTTCATGACTTGGATTTTTTTATACGTTGTCCTATTTTTAATTCATTTCTACATAACTCATGATGGACAAAAGTAGGTACCGGAGGTCGGTAGCGGAGTTTTGATATACCCAAAGTTGCAATGAGCTCCGCTTTATCTTTGTAACCTGACATAAAATTGCACAAATGTTTGTAATAAACAAATTCAATTTGAAATTTCTTAATCACTGTGTAATAATTATTACGTTGAAAAGCCATAAACTTAAAATACCGTTACAATTTAAGGTACCATTAATCACAAGATAATATTGTTTCCCATGAAACAGGTCATTAAACATGCAAACACTGTCGCTTGTCCCTTGCGCCGCATGCTGTAAGGCACATAACTCCCGACGCATCCGAACAGAGGTCGCCACTGTGCTGCGCTGTCACCACCCTAAATATGTCACCTACATTCTCTACCAATTAATATTTCGCTATTATGAATATTACTTAGCACTTTTTTGTGTTTAATGTTAGTGTATTTTGCATGTCTGAAAGTTTTTGAGTTAGAAATCCTCATTTTCATTTGATCTAAGTTCTAACGAAATGGCCACGATTTGTGATAAAAAAATACCAGTTAGGCATCAGATAATTTTAGAAAAAAAGACAGTTAAAAAAAATGTAAAAAGCGTATCAGCAGTTCATATTAAGATAGATCTGATAGGTACTAAAATTTAAGATAAATGCAATATCTACACAATTTTTTGCATTTTAAGGATATTAAATAGGTTTCAAACGCAAATCATGCAAGGATCAATGTTCTTAAAATTTCGTTCAACTAATTCGTAATTCATGCGCTCATTTACATAACATTACAGAGATTGACAACTGCGAACACGCCATTACCTTAATCCTAATGTAGAAAACATATTCCACATTACACATGCAAATTTTGTATTTTAATGTCTCTTGGGTTTTATAGCTTTTATTTTTTAAGAATGGCGGCTTATTAAATTGATAATGCCTTCAAATATTTAGTACCTTTTGACAGATAAAGTAAGACTTTAGTTTCGAAAACAGAATAGCAATTAAATATGTGTACCTAACTTAAATTCGCTCCCTGTGGAGGTGTCGCATAAGAAAATTGCTATATCTCAAAAATAAAAACCTAGGAAAAAAAAACTCGCAATTTTATATAGTAATATATAAGCGTAACATAATATACCAACATACCTATTCAGAATATAAGTAGTACATGTATATACCTACGCTCAAATAACGTCTGTTTTCTCAGAGGATAGGCAAAAACAAAGAACGTAACATTACGTGCAAATTCTACATACTCCCCTACTTTACGATTAGCACGTTCCACGTTTATTCGTGTTCCCTCGCATTTGCGCCAAAACGCTTGGCTCCAACAAATTCTTTGAAAATGCAAAATTAATGGCTACTTAACTTTCCTGCGTAACCAACAAAGAAACTTTTGAATACTCGATAATCGGAATCAAGCGAGCAGTTCAAAGGCCACAATTACTCGTTAACTAACCGCGGCTTCAAGCACTTCCAACTCATTTACATACTTTCTCACTTCAATATTTTTTCATTATCTTTTAATTAGTTGTTCAGACATCTAAGAGTGGGGTTAGGAAGCCTCAGAGAGAGAAAGGGAAAACAAAAGAATGCGCCGCAAAGATTCATTAAATACTCCTTCTTGTTTTCTCAGGCCTATTGTTAGAACTGCATTAAATAATATTTATTGATACAGTGCGGGGTAAATATCAATTTAGCACGTTCGCGGTACCAGGGTAATATAAAATATGAGGAGAAGGATTTATGAGGCGTGGTGAGCGGCTTGGGACGATTGCGGATCCCAGCGGTGGGACATATAAATTCGGTGTTGTGTAATACACTGTTTCTTTGGATAATTTATGGTGTTTGGATGGCGTGTGTGATTAATTTCTGTACGGATTTGGTGGTGCGTGGTGTCAGGTGTTTTCACCCTTTTTATGTGTATGAAATATCGGTAAAGTTACATCATTGTTATCTTAATGGCTTCATGGTTTTCTTAACGTGTGCTTTATTTTGTTTTATGGTTTGTCTTTCATTAACAGTTAGTAATACTTTTACGAATGAAAATAGATGTATGTTTTTATCAGCCTGTCACTTTGTAATGGTAAATTGACAAATCAACATGGTACCATAAATTTTAAATTGTTCATGGCCGCCATTACAGTAGAAATATCTTAGTAGAAGTTCTTACTCAACGTTTAACTTCAGCGTCTGAAGCTTTCTATTAACATATCTTCAAACATAAGCAAATTAAACACATACCGCTAAACGTCACGGTACGTCAGTCCGTCATATAATTGTCGGTCTGTCGCAGTAAATTGAGCACATCAGCGAGCTGCCCGCTTGAATTCCGCTCACTGACGCACTGACTTACTGACGCACTGACGCACTGACGTATTGACGTCATCGCACAAAGGATGCCGGCAAAATGCCCGCCCGATATAATAACAGGCTCCAATGGAATTTAATTATAGTTTTGTAACAAAGTCTGAGCAAATCCAATTAGTTAATGTTTATATAAAAGTTTATTTATGTACTGGATTTTAGTAAACATGTCTGTCTATTTTTGCTTGTGTTTAGATTAGTGTTCTCGATTTGATTTTTTAGGTTTTAAAGCTGAGCTGAAAATCTAACTGTGAAGTGTTTCGTGGAAAACGTAATACAACTGTTCAGTTTTTGAAGCGTTTGTAAAAAATCTAAAACTTTTAATTAAAATATACGTCTTTTACTAATTTTGACAAAAATAAAGTATTTTTAAATTTTTCAGAACAGTGTTATGAAACTTACTGCTCAGTATGAAAAGAAGACTACAGCAATTAAAAAGAAAACGTCGACTAAACCCCATAAATACAGTAAGCAAGTCTAACCAATGGCATGCAAAAAACCCCCATATATAAAAATGACATGAAATAAATCCGAAAAATTCTTTTGTTCAGACCTAAGTAATAACGAATATCAGAGACAATAACATTAAATCATCCCTTTTCGTATTTTTACAACCCTTGCTCCTGAAATAATACAGGCTCGTATTTTTTCATCTCTCCCAGCTATAAAAGTTTCGATGACTAAGATTTAGGGATTGGATGAGCTCGTTTGGGAGATTCGTTATTAAACCTTCAAGCAAGGTAGAGTCGGGTAGGCAGAGTATGGAAAAAAGGATTGAAGTCAAGTGAAAAAAAAATTGAAAATTTAATAATATTTAATAAATTATTAAGTTTTAGTTTATTTTTCTAACAGAAATATACTATGAAATCTAGAAAGAGTTTTTTCGATATTGAGGAGCATTTTTCTTAAGTAAACAAAAAATACTGCCTTTTCCAATATAAAAAAAAACAGTGACACAGAAAACTACCTTTTACAAAATGGTTCTAAATAACAGGTCTTGTATTATTAGCCAGACTTCTATAAAGCTCAAAAGCCTAATATCGTCGATTTTAGTCGAACCTCGCCAAACACGCGATTTGCGTTAATTAAATCGTATTGTTCGTGTACAACATTTGTTGGCGTATCAACTAATGCCTTTCGTGCACGAACATATTGCGTTACGCATTAATTGAATGCGTGCTATTAAACGTTTCTTGTTCAATAAATTCTAATCGGGAAATTAACTTGCAAAGTGAACGAATTCAAATGGGATAATCTAGACCAGAAAACATTCAAAAGTAACTGAAATTATTTTTTTTATAATGCCTTTACAAAGTGACGTAGCATATGCAGTTTAGTCAGCAAGAATTTTGTTAATCATAAACATGTCTGCTACGCCGTAGCAGCATATATGCTACGATGCTACGAGGTTTCGTAGAATCCATTTGTAGCGACGTTTGATCTTTTGTAGAGTGATTGCACAGTATATGCTCTGTTAAGACACTTAGCTTTAATTCTGAATATACAAGCAATAATGGAGAGCTGAAACTGATTTATGCAGTGATGCGTAGTGGATTACTGCAAGATAGAGCAAGTAGTTTTATAGGTTAATTCCTAGTTTACTTAGTCACTGTGTAGCACATTTATCGTTCTATATTGTATAGTAAAAAAAATACATCATTAAACTTCAAAAACATTGACGTGCTAAGGACATTTTTGTAATAGTGTTAATTTTTTTCATTAAAAAAGTTTTAATTTTGAGCAGACTCAGATATTTTTTCACGAGCTATTCCCAGGAATTCGAAGCTCTTCTATCATTCAATACCTTATACCTACCCATCTTTTATCTTATTATTTAGTTCTGATCACAAAGTACCGGTCAGTGCATACATTATATCATATCTGCTGCGAGCGTCGATTGTCCCCGCGCTCTCTTTATCAAGTACTTAAGTTTTACTCCTCCGGCCCATTTATCACGCCAGACAAGATTTATTCGCTGCACGCGCCGAAGCCTTATATGATTTTTCATACGAAAGATTTGTTTAAATCTCGATTTTAGATGAATGAGAGTTTTAAACATTATTACAATATGCGTGTCTACTAATTTCATTTTCGTAAAAAAAAAAGTTTTTGCTCTACATTATTTTAATTACGATTTCAAGTCTTACTCTACTGAATGCAAAGATAAAACAGAACCTTCTACTCAATATATTATTTGCCGTACATTAACAATTCGGATTCGTAAAATACTTCAACGACTCCACTGCAGAACTGCACCAATCAATTCTCTACAAAACCTTCATCGTACACATTAATCAATCGCTACTCTGTTGCAAGCACTGGAGGTTGCACTTGGACCTCACATCCAATACGCCAAGATTTATGTAGTCTCGACACTCCATTTGTCTTTGGATCGCCACATTTATATAGTATGCCTGGAACTGAACAGACCCCTATATTTTAAGATAGATTTGGAAGTCTATACAACATAAAGTGTAACCTATAAAATGCCCTTATTGTTTCTCTATAAAACAATTTTAGAGCTAGTAATCTGGAAATGAGTAATGTTTAACCAAAAGAATAGCTAAAAAATGTGAATAATTGAAAAAAAAATAATAACCTCATTATCTCTTTATGCTGTACCCTACCGGGTCCATATTTTTTCCAATATATTGTTTTAACTTTATAAGATGCAAACTGTATAACATATGGAACGCAAATAAAGAATTGAATTGACATTAATCTTAACCACTGTGTGCCACAATAACATTAAATTAAGTTAATAAATTAAACCGTCATTTACCAACATACTAACTCCAAAAACAGTTTGTTACTAGTCAGTCCGATCCAAGTCTCAGCTTAACTCGAACACAATTTGTCACTGAGACCAACCGCAAAGCATTTATGCAGCAGGAGCTGTGAAGCACTGCACTCATTCACTAGCATTTATGTAGGACGAGCTGTAAAGCGGTGAAAGCGCTGCACTGACTACCATTTGTTTGATTGGGACACCAATGTTTGTGTTAAATAAATTCTCTGAATACTTTATTTGGGACGGACGATTAGTTAATGGACGTTACGAATCAGTTAACTGATACGTAGAAAGTAAACACGTGATTTTTTGTACAAATTATTTTTTATGTTTGCTCTGCACTAGTTTTTCTATGTTCGCCGTTTATTTTTTGTTAGTAAATACATATTACAAAATATATTTTTTGGATTGCAATAGATATGGCATCGAAATATATTGATAATAGTTATTAAACATAAAATGGCTTAATTAGTAAAAACCGTTATATTAGTTTCTTAAACAGATATAATATCTTTGTTTCGATACTTTATTCCCTCTTATCATACAAAAATAATCATGTTCAAAGTTGACATGACATTTTGATATTGGTTTCTTAGGTTTACGCGAATGTTAGACATTGAATAAAACTACTTTTTACGGATTTTTTCGCGGTTTTAATTTTAGATTTTGGTCCCGACGCACAGTGGGAGACTATGAATGAGCGCGAGGAAATAACTACGTAAAGCCGTTTGTTATTGATTTCAATAAGTTTTTTGCTTATTTAATGATAGGATTATGTCATTACTAATATAAATATGCATCATTAGTATGTATAAGTTAATTACTGTGATTATAAGTCATGGTTTTTCCACGAAATTTAGCATTCGAAATGGGAACAATTAAAAAAAATATTAGTTAATCACTATAAATATTTTATTTGCAAATATAACTAAATATAGATAACAACAAACATGCTAGCTATAAAAATGTAAATAATAAATAAGAAAAATTAACAAAATAATTAATAACTAAGGAGATTTTTTGCATCCTCATCTAAGGGCAAATGCTTTTTGAATAAAAACCAATGAACATTAGTAACATTTTTGGCATCAGTAAGACGTAATGGTACCAATGATGTCAAAAACAAGTTTTCATCAGAAATGTCTTCTTCATCAACAGCTTGTTTATATTCACTGTGGCCGGAAGAGCCATCACATCCCCATTTCGAATCTAAAGTGCAGGTATCATTCATTTCCGACAACTCTTCTTTCGTTTTGGTCATGAATATCCGTTTCACGGTATGGTCCTGTAAATTTTGTAAGCCTACAACAGCGTAAGATTCGGTGCACTCTATATCTTCTGCTAAGCACATCTTCTTGGCTTTTGAAACTATATCATAGCAAGGAAAAATGTCGCAGCCCAAGTCCTTCGTCGCTTTTTTAATAATTTCATATTGATGCTTCGACAATGAGGCATCCAAAAATAATGCTAATGCTTGTTCTGGTGAGAACTTCTCAGGTTTTAACTCTCCTTCTAAACATTTGGCAGCGTTTATAATAGTCTGTTGTTCATTGTTTTCACACAAACTCTTAACTTTATAGCGCTTGGCTCTATCACAGCACTCGTCAAATGATTTTTCTGGACGGCCAGTTCGCGTTCGTTTTGAAGGACCAGGTTCACACTCTTCAGAACTTTCTACTGCTGTAGACACCGGCAAATTAAACAATAGCTTTAGCCATTCTTCATTTTTCGCAAAAAATGAAGTTTTGTTTCTGGCACATTTTTTCCACTTTTTTGAAAATGCCGGTATAAAATGTTGACTTAGTTCGCGATAAACTTTTTCCAAATCATCGTCAACAAGATTTGGGTACTTGCTTTTTAAATTTTCGAGACATTTATGCACTTCTCGATTGCTCAAAAGTAAAATTTCAACTAATTCCTTATAAGAAATGCTGAACGTAGACATGATTGATATTGATGTTACTTCCTTGAATTGACAATAGGAAATGACTTTAGGAATATTATTTTACCCCTTTTTATACTTATGAATGCATAAATTAACTAATTACCCACATTAAAAATTATTGACGCTTAATGGTCCTTTTACTGGGAAATCGACTAGTTAGTTCTAATTATTCTAACTCATAAGTTCGCAGTTATTAGCAGCTAATTTTTCTAATGAGTTATAACTAAACTTCGAAGAATTTTTTAATATATGATTCACTGGAAGGCAGTGGATGGCAAGACAGTTATAAGGTCTTGTTTTCAAAAAATCTAAAGAAAATTTACCATATTTTAAAAATCCTAATAATATAATGAAAATGACGACTTTCATTAAATCATATTCATATTTTATAAAGTACATACTGTGATATACATGTTACATAAAAAAGTTTTTCCAAAGCAATGTAATTGCAGCTATAAATAATTACCAAAAGAACGACAAAAATTCAACTAAAATGCACAGTTTTCTGTTCATTAAGATATCAAAACCGATAACTGTTTTTATAAACAGACTTCTGAAAAGAACACATTAGGATTTTCTTAGTTTAGGTGTCTATTTTATGTATTTAAAGTTAAAAATGAATTTCATGTACCCAGCCAATTTGGACTTTTTTCCTCCAATCTCCCACTGTGCGACGTTTCGACACCTTTGCAGGTATCATGGCCACGGGCAGACTCTCCCGTCTGCCCGTGACAAACAAAGGACAAATAAAATAATGACATTTTGATCTTTCTATACATATACGTAAAATCTATTGAATAAACGACCATATAATCACTGAATCTGGAACATGTAATATATTCAGTATCCCTATTGAAGTGTTATCAATAACATTGTTATCATAATTACACCGCCCTTCAAAGTTGGTTGTTCCTATAGATATCAATCATACTTAATCAATGTAACAGCTTATCGATAATTACGCTTAATATATTACCTTTGTCATTTGATAAATCACTGCATGTAGAATTACGGGTAATTACATCCCGAACAGGTAATTAACGAATCATATGATACATGGGTACAGCGATGATAGAAAATTCAATGCTCGATAAAAACATGATGTAATTATGAGGAATTAAACTAGTTGCCTTAGAGTATATCGACATTGTGGTCATCTTTGACTGATCCTAAAACGGAGGTCCCATATCGGAAAATGCAGTAAAGGACGCCCTAATGGGCCCTAAATCTACCTGAAAAAACTGGATTCCAGGTTTTACTGGGCATAGGCCAATTAATTTGATATCTTTTAGCACAACTTGAATAAAGCTTCCAGCTAAGATTTATATAACATTGTGCTAAAACTTTTGTTAAAAAAAGGCTACGTATCTTTTCTTTTAAACAACACTTTTATATCTTATTAAATACGGTATGTAACACTCAGAATAACCGTGTATATTTCACCTCCCATGACCACCGTCTCCAACACGAACTGAGCCACCATTTCCAATATCGCAAGCAATCTAACACAATAATCCGAATGTTGCCGAACTAATCTTTTATTTTGATCCCCAATCTAAGCTGTGTCATGGACGCATTACGTTAATGCTGTGGAATCCAGTCCAGTCATGCGCCTGTAATGCTTTCAATCATTCATCAGCCACCAGGATATAATGGTTGTGTGGCTAATATTGGATAGATTAGTGCATGGTGTGGTGCAAGGGGTAAATAATATGTATTACTTTTATACCTATGTCTAGAAAGTCGAAAATGTAAAATATTTTAGTTAAATTACTAAAATGTTTTCTTTTTAAAAATATTGTGATATTTTTGGTAATTGATGATACGTCGTAGCTTATTTTCAGGGGCGTGCCAAAACAATGTTCTGTTAATGTTTTAAAAACTCTGCATCTTTCTCAGATCTCTGGTCCTTATGACGTTCATTAAGAATGTCAAAACCTTGCATAAATTGTATTTTCCTGTATTTTTATGTAGTAAATTATTTACTAAGAGATTATAAAGTATGTTGTGTACTAACCTCCAGACGCGGCGAGCAGGCCGTGCGCGCGAAGCAGCGCCAGCAGCAGCAGCGGCAGCAGCGGGCGGCGCCGCATGCCGCGCGACACCGCTGCGCCCGCGCCGCGTCGCCGCTCGCCCCCGCGGTCGCCCTCACCTGAAGGACCAACATTACTTATTAGTACATGATCAGTTAACAACAAAATTAAACACGGCTTAAATCTTTACAAGGGGTTGTTTTAACGAATTTTGAAACAATGAATTTTGAAATATTTCGCATGACATACGAATGGTCATGATTGCAGAATCCAAAGTTGGCTCTTCTGTATGTATAAATATTTTTCAAACCTATCCGCCTCTTAAAAAGTTAAAGTGACCAACTGAGCCGCAAGTCTTTATCACTAGGTATATATTGCTGAAAGTAACAAAACACGTAAATTATCTAAGTACAATAGATTCGTATTTTTAGATAGGTATACTTTGTATTATGTAACGTTACATGATAAGTTATTACGAAAAGAAAAACCCAATAAGTCCTAAAGAAAAATAACGACAAAACAAACCGCACAATTCGATTATTCACACTTGCCTTCAGTTCGAAATTAGCTTCGATACCACAAAAGAAACTCTTACAAAAACATAGTATACTTGTCATTGTTAAATATTATTCACATGGAAAAATCTGGCGTCTTTCACTTTGGAAAAATGGATCAAATTCCATTAAATATTTGTAACAAGGGTTCGGACAAAAGAATTTTCTGAATATTCCTTATAAGATCTAACAAACTTTGGTTGGTATGGTTACGTCGGTACAAGACTCTAGTCCACCGATATTGTTATGAAAAGGTTAAGTTATTTATAAGGAATTTTCTATAGCTATGTTGTTTCTAAGGCAAATGTAAATAAGGCCTGAAAGCATTATCATTTTAAACTTAATTATATCTTCCTAAATCTTTTCGGCTTCTTCCGCCTTGAATAATTAAGTACCTTATCTGGAGATTATAATTGGGTGAATTTCCCAAATGCCTTATTTTTTTGTCTTCGTTGAAATTAGTGTTAAAAAAAAGGAATATAGTTCTGAATTATTTTTTTAGTATTCAATTGTTAGTTATTGGGTTGTGGCAAAAATATGATTTGCCTAGGACTATTACAAAGGTAGGAATAAAATACATAAACCTCTATTTTTTTGCAAATCGGTGCTGTCCCACAACTTTTTTTGCAAACAAAACAGCTTATACACTAATAAAAATTAATAAATTAGGTATATAACTTATTCTATTTCATAAAATATTAGTTTATTTATTAATATGTAGCATATTTTATTACATAATTAACGATTATTATTACTGAGAGGCACAAACGTACTTGTCCTGAAAAATATTCTCATATCGCTGGACAAAACTAATTCAAACATAACTTTACATCGACGAGTCGGACAGCATCCCCACCCCAATTGTATTTCCCTCGTTGGTGTGTGCTAGTGGGCAGTCAGGATAGAAGTGGGTTAAATCTCTGCATATGCCCACCAAAACTGTAAGAACGCCATTTCAGTTACTCCCGGACAATTATTTTATATAATCGGTGGTTGCATTTTTCTAGTGTAAGGAGTAGCTTTTTTATTGTTGTTTGGTTCTAACAGAGGTAGTAAGTAAATTAGCTTCATTGTCTGTTATTGAATTTATCCTAGATATTATGCAATTTTTATAATTTTCTAAAAAGTGTGTATTTTCTCATGTCGCTGTTCTCATATCGCTGTAATCGGTGGTCTTTTTTACCACCGATGTGATAATTTACACCGAAATGATAACAAAAAATCAATCGGTGGCATATATCTCATATCGGTGTTTTGATTCGTGATCAACGCACAGTTTTGTCACATCGGTGGATTGCTTTATCATATCGGTAGAACATTTTATCATCTCGGTGAGTCGTTATATCATATCGGTAGATCCCGTGTCATTTCGTTAAGTATACAAAGAAACAATGGCACATACAAACATACATACAGACACATACATATATACCTACATACAAACATTCGTACATACATACATACAAGGTAAGTTTACCTACATAGACTGCCAAAATCATTACCACGATACCACTGGGTAGTAGAAGATGTATAAATAAATTTATTTATTCTTTACAAAGGAACATGGTATTCTTACGAACTAATAAGTGTCCCACAAAACAGTACAAACTGTTTGACTGTGAGATCAGTTTTAGACAATTTTTAACATTTCTTTTACATTTAACATATTTTATATACTATATTATATTTTAACATTTTATTAGGCATAATTATTTATATTGTGCTTTATATATATACACATTCACAATACACATAATATATATATATCGTTTTTATGGTAAGGTATCTAATAAAAATTTCTTAAGTTTACATTTAAATTTGTTTTTATTGCACTCATATCGGATGTTCGCAGGTAAACTGTATCATTAAGGGAGGTCTGTATTTGGTAATACGTCCATAGGCTGAGATGATGATGGTGAGGTGGAGCAATTGAACGTATTAAAAGTTTCTATGGAAAAAAAAATAGTTAAAAAATAGTATGTACGTAATATAAATAACAAAATAATTAATAGCTAAAAAGAAAACATAATAGTAGAGCTTAATTTTGTTTAAGAATGCCGAGGCCAAAACTAAAAGCTGAGGAGAAAAACAGGTGGAATAGGTTGCTGGAAAGAATAAGCAAAGCTTAAATCAAAGCGATTCTGTGTTAAGAGAGGGGCATTTAAGAAAACGTTTAGCTAAACTTAGATATGAGATTTTTCTTTTTTTTTTCATATTTCATTTAATAAAGACAATGATAATAAAAATAATCATTATTTTTTAAATTTTAAGTACCTCTAGAAAACGTAAAAAATAGGTACATCATTTCAGAAATACATTTTTATTTTATATCTAAGAACTCAGTTCTCTTCGGATGTGATCTACCCTAAGTTCAGATCTTCATTTCTAAGTCACCTTTAAGTACCTACTAACTATTTCCTTTTCGATGTTCAAAGGTGAATAGATTATCATATCGCTGGATATGTACATCATTTCGGTGGATACACTTATCATATCGGTGTACAAAAAAAATAATCGGTGCCGGTTTTTCACATCGGTGGAAACCAAAATTCAAACTGAATTTTCTCCTCAGTCTTAAATGATACGTTGATGATATTAAATTTGGGGACATTTTGTATCCTAAAGATTACATAAAACCTAAAACATCTACAAAAAAATAAAAATTGTAAAAGTTCACCGATATGATAAGAAAAATGGCATTTGTTGAAATTCACCCAATTACATTATCAGATTTAAAAAGCAATGGGAAGTGCAACTCATAATTTTGTTTCGCAATATTTTACGATATATTTGAATTGGATCCCAAAACGCTATACCGAAACACATGAATCGCGGCTTCCCCCACCATGAAACAATGCACACCATATTTTCTTTCAATTTCAAGATAAACCGTATCGTGTTTGTCCAAATCAAACGTTACATACAGAACGTCAAATCGAGTTTCGAACAGATAGAAAAAGCTGGATCGTGAAGTGGAACATTGTCTGAATCAATCGGTCGGGCTCAATATCGAGCGAAACAGCGGGGCGCGGCCTGTTGTTTGTAATTGAATTGTCAGTTTATTGGACCCTGGCGAGCGATCGGACTTCAGGAATCGAGAGAGAAGCGACAGCGGGATCCATTCCGAAAATATCAGTTTTAATCGTGATCCTAGAAATTTATAAAGTGGTCCTTTGGTACGAATTGAGTGTTGTACATTGTTCGAACTATAAACATAAATCAGTTTTATTTCAGATTTTGCTTCTATCGCGTTCATTTTATATTATCTAGAATCGTTTCTATATAAAAACTCCTTTAACTTTGAACAATCGATCTATAAGCGTTCAAACGCTACTACTAGAGATACAAAGTTAAGATAAATTCCCATCACAGAGATATCTTGATATCCCTTTCTGAAAGTCGCACGCTCTCGAAACTTGTCCCGGCTGTGACCCTCGGGCGAAAAACACCTTTAGATAAAAAAGAGATTCTCCAAAAAGGTCCCGTACTGGTTCAAGACATTGTTGTGTAACTGCTTTACACACTTACAGGCGACCCTGCCAAAATATTTCCATAATATTTCACCCAACGATTCTATCACAAAATATCTCTTTGTAAAAGACGTCAAAATTTGTTTTGCTTTCTGTTTGTCTTTTGTTATTATCTGTCTTTATTGAATCTTGAAATATCAAGAAAGATTTTGTATTTTTAAGACATGGTGGACACGATAGCTATTGTCTCCGAATCAGACGTTTGGAGAAAGGACTTGTAATTATAAAAGTTACGAAAATAACTTGTGAGGTACAACTATGAAAAGTTATAAAAACGAACATTAATCTTCATTAGAACGACATTTATTGCTTACATGATTTATGAAATTAAATGTCTTATCACTCGGATAAACTAATGTAAAAGTTATTGTTTAAGACAATTTTAGTACGAACGAAATGTGTAATGTCTAACAAAGCGTAAAAACTGCAAGAAATCACATTTTAAAACGGAATTCATTTAATGTAGCAAAAGAAGTGTGTTGACCACACAAAGATATTCTATTCACCGTATAGATTACCTGTATGAAGGTTCAAATCTCTTTGAACAGTAAGTAAATTATCAAAGGAGACGTATGTTGACGTAAGCAAGCATAAAATGCTGATCCTCTAAATGTTCACCGATCTTTTACGTTGACCCCACATTGACAGTACATAAAGCTATGACCACATACCTAAGCAAATCTCAATTTTCACCGTAAGTATCCGTAAATCAACTAAATATTGTTCATTTTCAGAATACCCTAAAGCCATAAAAACCGGCGCCCGAACTGCATACAAACGCCCCATTTCCCGTGAACAAACGTGAGCCCCTAACTCGAGAACACATCATTAGGCAAATCGCCTGACGATGGCTGACTTGACTTAAGATATATAGCTGATGAATTAATCATATTCGGTCAAAGCTCCTATCTAAGTGTAAATGAAAGGAAAAATTCTTAAAGGACGATTCCGTACGAATCAAAGGACCAAATTTCGGTTCAGTGTTAGTCAGCGCTATTTCTTTTGTTTGAAGAATATTGATGGATCTGGCTTGAGTTCAGATTTACATGTCGAGTGTTTTGGTATAAAGAAAGGAATAGTAAATAAAATGTTTAGTGGAAATAACGCGGCGTATTTCTTTTGTTTATAAAAAATATTGGGCCTTAAAATCAGATGATGGATTAGTTTAATGTGGAAATGAGTAAATAAATAATGATTTTTGTAATTAAACTGAAATGAAAAAAATAACCTTATGATCACACGTTTGACTCAGGTATTATTATGGACTAAAGCAGTTTACTTTCCTTCAGTTAATTATCTTATTTCACAGAACATTGGCGCAGCTCACTAAAAGACAACTATTCAAATAAACTCAATGAATGCAGACATAATTCATCAGGTGAACTACACAGTCATAAAAACAGTCATAAAATGTGTGCCATAAAGCAGTTCTGTGTGCTTAAGTGACACTAGCGCCACCAGTGCCATAACAACGAAACAAAGGACAGAAGTTCACTAATAACATGACGTGGTGCCTTCGACTTCAACTTTCAGACTTGAAGCAATGCTTGCGTGGCACTGAGTTGTCTCTTACTTGATTGTTCTTAAGATGTGTTGCTTTCCAGTTGAATTTACTCTGCAATGACAAATTGTTGGGGTCCTTTGACACGTGAGATTTATCTCTCATTTGTGTGTTTACGTAATACTAGATTATAAGGACCGTTGCGTCTAGCCCCGCTGTAAAGATTATATTATGGTGAATTTGTAATAAATTGATGCTTAACGAGAGATACGTTGTAAGTCTGGTTGAATCCGTCATCAGCAACATAAGTCCCTGCCAATAAAGTAAATAGGATGTCAAACGCAATGTCCGAACATATCTCCGTTTCATCTAGAATCTAGACTTATAAAAACTAAGTGCCAATTCCGTGGGCCGATCACAAAATGGTCTAGAAAAGTGTTCTGTATAATAAGAGGGGATATAGATAACTGTTCGTACTGACAGGAGGTTTAAAACAAGATTTTGATCAAGACACTTATTGAAAAATTGACTAAATTGACCCCTAACAAAGATCTAACACCTCAGCATCATTGCTTTCTATAACCAAAAGCATCGAAATCCACCATATCATATTTTATAAATGAGTTCTCAGATACAGCAAAAACTTCAACAACTCTTTATTTATGATGACGTATATAAAATATATTTGTCGTACGTTAAGCTGCACTTGTCCCCTAAATACTTTCCCGGTACATCGTTCATCGTTTCCACTTCCGTTTGGCCGCTTGCCAGCGCCTGACTTAATTACGACTTGATTTTAGAAATGCGTTTCCAAGAGTACCGAAGTTAAGAACTGCCAGCAAAGTGTCGTATATTTTTTGGCGTTTTCAAAGTTATTAAAAATTTATTTACCTTTGTTCTCAGTTACTAACAATTAAGGCTGTTGTTGTTTACTTAGTTGAAAGATTTATACTTGCTTATGGTACTCTTGTCGTCACATTTTATTTCGTATTGTTTTTATTGTACCGTTATTCGCAAATCTTTATAGCAATTGCAAATATGTATACAAAGTGGTGATGACAATACGACAATAAATGAAAGCACGGACAGTACTAGTTCATAAGAATAATCCTAAACGGTAAAATAACCGTAGCATCAAAAATAAAAAAAAATAAAAAATTCAAACAAACTAATTCGCATAAAATTGGAAACGCAGGAGAACACCATATGAAAAATAATTTCCTGTGACTAAACTACTGGATTCATTTTAATGGTTCTTTGTATGAATACTGAAAATATGATGAGGTACTCGATGTTTTATTTATTGTCACTTTGTCATCACCACTTTGTATAATAAATATGTGGAATTACCAATTTTCTAACTATACTATATTATGGACTCAATTTAAGAAACATTTTCTAAAATCATACTAAGTATGTTTTACATACAACTGTATATCTAACACAAACTGACATTAAGCAGGTTAGTATATTCCTTCCATCTAGTTACATTCGCCTTATAATGTACTAAGGAACATAGTCTTGGCAAGAAGAAGTACTTTATTTATTGTAAGCGGGATAGCGCGTGACGATGCATATATATATTATATTCTATTTCTTACTATGACAGGCTTGAGTGAAATACTTCTAGAAACAAACATTCGTATCACTATTATAGTAGAATAAGAATAGAAAACAACCGACTGAAGTCAATTGGTTGTGTATTATTAGTTCTTTTTTATCTTTCCTGTCCATCCAAAGGTTGTATGGAGGATATCGCTATAAGTGACAAGACCGTCATTGTACGCTTCACTGTACTTTATGATTTTCAAATGTGTAATTTTAATGATTTACAATAAGGAATATACTATCTATCTATCTTTCCATTTATTAAATAATCCTTATATATTTTATTTTATAGTTCTTTACCCTAAAATCAGCTATCGTGACTTTTTACATCTAAGTAGAAGGACATTTTCCAATGCTCAGAACTCATATATTAATGCAAATTCAAATTCAACGGGGTAAGGACCAACGTCACCGGAACTACTTTCCTAATATCCCACGAAACTTGTCACAACAAAAATAGAATCTCAATTACTGGAGCTTAGATCCGCGTTCGCAAGACAAACAGAAGTCAGGTGCTCGTTCTCGTGTTGGTCTTAGCCCGAGTCTAATGTAATCGCAAATACATTACACTGATGCCGTTCAACTTGGTTTAATTGAAATTCTTGGGAGTGTGCTTATGGTAATCTCGGTCTCGGGACACTTACGTGTTCATACTGTTCATAGTGTTCATTCACGCTCGAGTTTGACAAGTTGTAGTTCGTGTAGATAGTTGCGATGTCACAGTTGTGAGACATTTGTTAAGACGATATACTATAAAATAACTTTGAAATAGATGCCTAGTTATGCTGAAGTAAGATCTGTGCACATTCTTTTCAATTTATGAAGAATTTACCTACTTTTATTTCTATTTGTAAAATTAAACAAGGTAAGAAAGCAAAGTAGACAGCAGTCTAATCTGAATCAGGCAAAAATGATCAAGAGCGGCAAACCACAAAGTAACATAGTCATCACAACATGAATTGGATTAAGACTTAAGCCGAGAAACTGGAAATGTAGTGTATTTATTCTAAAAGAAATATGCAAGACGACGATATAGCAACCAGTCGAGCTAAAAATAATACTTATTGTTATTAAAAATGCTTAAATTTACAGTTGAAATAACACGAAAAGCATCTGCTGCTTTTCAATGAAAGAAATTTTTCATTATTTTAGTGAAAATAAAAGATTTCTTTCATAATTCTCCCAACAAAGAGACTTGTGCGGCCGTGGACGTCTCAATAACATTTAGGTTGCTTTTTAACAAAAAGTGAGTAGAGGCTAGAGCTCGCCACATTTCTGTTGTTCGAAACCGTACCTGATATTTTAAACGATACACATTTTTTGTATTAATGCCATTGTTTTTGGTCCTTAGGTACATTTGTGTTTTAATATCTTGTTTTGGTCCTTGCAGGTCCTTTATACTCTTAATTAATGTCAAAGCGTTGAAATTGAATTAGATGATTTTATTAAAATACTTCATGTAATAAAATGATTATATTTGTCTGTGATGTTTTGAATTGCAGTGCACTAAAATATAGTTTGATTTAGAATACTATTCGTTAGGTTTTCTACTTAGTAAGAGTTTTAGGTTATCGTTCTCCTTTTTAAATTATTGAAATATTCACCTATATTCAAATGGCAGCACATAAATATAGAATACAAATTAGAGCAGCATCACAAAGGGAACATTATTTAGTAGCGCGGGACAGACAGGACCATTAGCGGATTGAGAGCGGCCCCTCCCTGATTATACACAGCGTACTATACAGACAGTTTGGACGGAATGCACTAGTAAGCTGCAACAATTTATTGCGTAATGACACTATAAACTGTGAATGGGTATAAAATGGCATACATGCAGAGAAAGAAAGAAAGATGGGTTATGTGACGGAAAGAAGGTTGAGGTGAAGAGTAGTAGAGATGAATGGAAGCTAAATATGCATCGCGCCGGCCTCAAATTAGGAACAAGGTAGGCCGGCGATGTCACTATAAACTGTGCATGGGTATAAAATGGTACACATGCAGAGAAAGACCAAGATTTGGATGGGTCGTGTGAAAGAAAGACGTTTTGTTGGGGTGAAGAGTAGTAGAGATGAAGGGAAGCTAAATATGCATTCCGCCGGCCTCAAATAACTAGGGACAGGATATGCTCTGAAAAATTGGTTGGGAATGTCTTCCTTGAAGTCAATGCAGAATAAGGTCTCATAGTGTTCACCTTCTTACCCCGTTTCCCCACCGTAATAAAAGTGTAGGGAGATGTTGTCACTATAAACTTACATTTCAAGGTCTCTACTGTGAATGTTATAATAAACATATAACAAAAACCATTGTTAACGAAAGATTTCAAAACCAACACTACTTCAAAAGCGAACGCGTAAATAAAACATTATTATAATGACTTGAAAGTTACAAAACTTGTAACAAACACAAATCTTGTTTGTAACATTACTGGCAGTGTAACATCGTAACATTGTTACAGTTGAGCCTGTAAGGTGTAGCCTTCGGAAGGCTGCGAAGAATTACGCAAATCATGGAGGTGAATAACGGCCGCAAGAATTTCGCGCAAAAAGTTGTTTCGCGCAAAAAGTTTGTTTCGTTCCGAGTTCCGAGTCTAGTCTTGGTTAAATTTTGTTTGTTTGGAATTTTAGATTGAAATGTGATTTGTTGTGACATTTTTCACGTGGACCTGAACTATGTTTTACTGTTGCTTCTGTCCTGCGTTTACAGATTTTAACTGTTAGTTTTAGTACGAAAAATTCAAAGAAAAAAGACGTAATCATTGTGTCAAGCAGTAGTTTTAGTATTAAGCTGTGATCATACAATGTAACGCGCATTTCAAATACACCTACATTTTACCTAATCTTTGATCTACATTTCCACAGACAAAAGCATTTCAAAGCCAGTCAAAGTAAAACTTCGTAAATACTTTACCCTACAAACCTAAGACACGAAACTCACCAGCTGGTACACCCACATTAGCCTAACGAGGCGTTTAATAACAATTCCCCAAATTATTTCAATTGAAACAGTTATCATTTACAGACGGGAAGTCTATGTCATCGTACATTAAACGATCCGTGCTCTAATGTTCTCTTCCGATTCACTTCTCCCAGTATTTGCCTTAATAATGCGATTAAAATACTCCTTTTGATTGTATAATTAGTGCGGAGCCGGGAGCACAGCGGGTGGAGCTGTTGTTAGTCAACAATGTATTTATTAATAGAAGGTAATTGAAAATGTTTTATTATTTTCTAAAAATAAAGTGTGAGTACTATTGCATCTATTTAATATTCCATTATTAATGGACTTAAGATAATGTGTCTAACTTTGTTATTAAGACGTAAAAAGAAAGTTTTAAATGTCACAAACTAATAAAAATAATTTTTAAACCATATCACAATAAGGTTAGAGATATATTTTCTTCTTTGTGACATAAAAATATTTTATCACTGGTCCTTTGGTGCGCGGAATTTGCAATCAACATACAGCTGTCGAACAGGTCCCGTCGATACACTAGCTTTCAGGCAGAACCTCGCTTATTCCTTAGCCCAACCTCCTCGCGGGACTCGTAAGCTTATTAAAGATGTCTCCAGCAAAGACTGCCTTAATTCAGCAAACGACGGGCCATTATTATTCGTCAGTGCTGTTTGGTGGGATAAACGGTCCTGTGGATTACCTAATACGTGTCAATTTTGTGAGGATTGAAGATAACTGCGATGTAATGGCGGACTCTATTGGAAGTTGGGTATTAAGGTTAGCTGTCGCTGCAGAACTTTGACGCTAAGCCTTAGACCTTGTTACGGAAGGTTTTTGGCCTCGTTTCTTTGGCTGACTTTCTTTTGTATTTAGGTTTTAGAAATGATTATGTACTTTCAGATAAATGTTTTGATTACTGCTACAATATGAATGTATCACACTCATTCATTCGTATTTCAACGTCCTTATGTTTCAGCTCAATTTGGTTTTCTTCTTCTTCTTCACTATTTCCATATTTTGATCTACATTTTGCAAGCTTGTAAATACAGCTTCAAACTCTATTAAATCGTATCACATTGTCAATCTCTTTGTAATACAAACGGCTGTGGTTTATGAGATAGGATTAATAACAATAGGCTTACGGTTTTACATTCTTCTATAACTTTAATGGCGGCGAGATAAGGCTTAAGCGCATTTTACACGTATTTAGTAACATTAAAAGATAAAACATTAGGCCTTGGTACATCCTACAATAAGGTACGAGGTACCAAAACGTATGATGATGTTCTAATAATGTAATGCTGTTTAATCTTTAAAAATAATTACACACTTAAAACGAAGAGCATGTTCTCTTATGTTTAAATAAAAAGTTATTACTATTTGAGGGTTACTTGAAAAAGGGTTGAGAGCATCATAAAAATCCATTTCTTTTTACGTCTTAACTATCTCAAAATGTAAAAGGATTACTTTGTTTTAACTAAACCGCGCCATTACCATTTATAGCCATTCTTACCCGTTTGATAACTCATAGCCGGGCCGGGTAACTTTCCACCGGCTATCAATAAATGTCGGGCCCCGCATTAATTACCCGGCTCAGGTGCTCACTGAGAGCACGATGGAACTTCTAAATAAATAAGTGTATCTATCAATCTGTTAAGTGCGCCCCTTTTAGAAAAACAAGTGAATTTTGCTGTGCTGTTTGAAAAATGCCAGTTCGTGTGCACTGAGTAGTAAAGATTAATTTGAGGTGAGAAGTGAATTAATAAACAAGATGTACTTTATTTTACTGACAACGTCGGGAAGAGTTTGTATATTTTTGTAGCATGTTTTATAATACCTTGTTTCTGTTGAGTTGTTTTCTTTATAAGATAGTGACATACGATTCACACATATACATTAAAAAGAAGTTACATAGTGATATTATCTATGTTCTTGTCATTCGATTGAACAAGCACAGTCCATTTCTAAGTACTTAACTTAAAACTAATTTATAACACAACAAAATTTAACCGTAGGAAAGAAGAACATCCACGAAATAAAAACAAAACGGTAGTCAAAACAAGCCACTTTAAGAACACTCTATTTTATTCTCAACAACACCAACAATGTAGCTAACACTAAAGATATAAAGTAAAAAACTTGCTTTATTCCGAGTATAATATGGTAGAGTTAAAATAGCAGGCTGCATTCTAATTAAGTAGCGCCCGAATTTCTCGCGTCTCACGTTTGCTAGGTGCAGTGTTGATTTACTGGTGTGTGATTACGGTTGAGGCCAGTGTACGGCGCGGAGCGAGTGCGTATTTAGATGTCTATGTTATCGGTGTGATGTGATAGGTTGTAAAATTAATGTGTCAGTGCTTGATGTATCTCAATTTTCTGATCATTTATCATAGTTTGCGTAAAGTTTTAGCTTGTAAATGGTGAATAGTAAACCTCTTTGAAGGTCGGACGAGACAGATATAATTATATAGCCGATAAACAATATCTTAAGTTAACCTTTATTATTTTAATGTGGAGTGAAATAAAATAATACATTTTTATTTGCCAAAACAATATAATAATCTCCAAACATCACCACCACCAAATAATATTAAAACCGAAAGATTTATTCCCAACGAAAACAAACAACAAGAAGCATACAAAAACAAAGCATATAAAACAAAGTACCTACACCTACTACAGCCTACCTAAAGTATTACAAGTTAAATCGCTCCGCTCACCACGCACACACAGCCTAACACATTTAATTTAAATATACGTGTGAATTTCTCGACGTGATAACATTTTCCAATGGAGAAACTTCACCACGTAACACTATTCAAAAACGTTATGTTTAAGAGTTACTCGTCATCTACATAATTATGTTTCCAAACCTACTCGTTCGAAGTTGGTGTTAGGTTTTACTGAAATTAATAATGTTCTGTAAGTGATGATTAGTTATTATAATGAGTGTTTTGTGTGTTTTGTTGCTTAGAAATTGTTATACTTTACATTTCGAATCACAACGAGCTTTGGTGACTGATGGCATATAAATCTACTGTACAAGGTTAAAAAAATCTGTAATTTTATTGACATTTAAAAATATGTAAAAATAAAAGTATATAATTCTGCTAAACTTTAGAACAATGATTGTAATTTCAAAACGAGTACCCATATTTGTCACATTTAATTAAAAAAAAATAATACCTACTAGCACTACTGCACCAAGAGCAGGAATTTTACTGCCCGCATCATCGTCATTTTAGCTTGAAATCAATCACTACCAGCTACACCTAGTCCCTCTCTTTTTCACTACCTATAAAGCTCCTACCATCCATCGAGGAGACCACCTGATATATTCCCTACTAATTACCCGCACGTGTGTACTCCCTTCAAAGATAACACGCCGGTTGTTTTACCCGAGTATGTCATATTTTTCTTGTGAAGTTTTGTTATTTTCTCCCGCGAGTGCGAGCTTCTGAGTTTTGATTGTATATTCAACATTCTGCTTTTTGGTGGAAGTTATACTCGTACAATGTTTTTGTGCGTTAAGTACTACGGGGTTTATTTAAAGATTGTTTTATACGAAAGTTACGTTTTTCAGAAATATGTGTTATTAGATTATACTTGGAAAGTATGCAGATTTTAAGTGACGATATTATTTTCATTTAAGATTCTAAGCAGTAGACATTAAGTGAAATTCCAGGTTATCCATCCTAAAAACTTCCCACTGCTGGGCATGACAGGCCTCTTCCCATATAGACACGCTTGCTCCCTTAGAGTTGGCGATTTCAGATCCCAATTTTTTCCTTGGATTCCGATTCTCAGTATAAGCTAAGCTATATAGCTTCTCTAAAACACACCCCAAATAACAGCAACCAATAAACAACCAAAATTACTGACTTAATACTACAACTTAGCACCAATATACAGTAACACACGTCGCCGTATCATTACGAGGCAACAATACCTCGATACTCAAACACATCGGTTTAATTAAAACTCGTATCCTTAAGGAAGCCGCAGCGAATGAGCGCCGAGCATTAACGCACCAAATATTTAATGTACATGCGTATCAAATGAATTTGAGTTGAGTGTTTGCAAGTAACAGTTATTACTGTTATTTGGAAGAGATAAAGTTAGTATATTACTATTAGTACCTATCAGGTAAATGAATCTTAGTTCATGAAGTTTTTTTTCTGTATAAGCAGAGGTAAGTTTCCACAAGCCATAAGTTTTTTTTTGCGAGAAAAAAGACAAATAATTTATGTTTTGTATTTTAATCAATCTCTAACGTCTTTCTCTTATATATTTCTGTGTTTTTTTTTAAAGTTGCTTAAAATCCAGCAGCTCACTAAACACAAAAAATACAATTCTAAACATAAAACGCAAGCAACAGTCACACATCATGAAACTGTGTCTAACGCAACCAAGTCACAGACACTCCGCAAATAAGGACGTATCCATCTTCTCATTAAAAATACATCCGCAAACAACACGTCACTTTGATCTGGTAACGTACACGCGTGAAATTCCACTAACAAACTCTTAATGAACTTGTAAAATTAACTCCTGCGATGTCAGAGATGTCTCGGCAACTGTATGGGAATTTCTCGTATTGAATTCCGTATACCGGATTAGGAATTTACACTTTCGCCTTTGTGCGTCTCGTTAGTTTGGTATGCCTATAATTTGGGCTATTGAACTTATAGGTTAAGATTAAGTTACACTAATTTACGTTTTCGTAAAGTACCGTTTTGTTGTAGTTGGATTAATGTGATATAATAATATTATGTTCTTTCTGTTTTGAATTTTAGTACTAGCAGCTTTTAAAAAGGTGTCATAGCAAACATCGTCCTTATACACTTTTCTCTGAAAAATGTCTTATATAGTTTGAAATAAAGAAATTTTGACACGGTTTTTTCACCAGACTGGACTCAAAATAAAAATTAATTAAGGCTTTACCTTTCATAACAAACAGTCTTATGTCTTAGCTCACACCATACAATTTTAAATCTCACAACCAAATAATTCCATGGAAATAAAAGTTTAACAATGGGATTACCTTTTCATTTGAGTAATGGTGTTATAATCCTTTGCGAGATTTATATTTCATTTCTCATAAACTTTTATTTGGCTTGTAACACGTCGGGGCGGGTAAACACTGTAATTTTTAATAACTCGTCCTATTTTTTCTGACTTATGTCCTTTCAAAATATGTGAACATTTTTCTGCCAGAATGTACCATACTTAGTCATTTGCGTTATGTTATTATGTACTTTATTTTACAGCTACATGTTAGATAATAACCTAGTTATTTACAAAATTTAATTTGCAAATTCGAATTACAGAATAATAGGTTTTCTCAAGGTCCATTTGTTTGTACAATATAGCAAAAAAGAAAACTACCACACACACACAAATGGTGCCCTATCACCTATCTACATCGTCAACTATTAGGGAAAGGTTATCACAAAGCCAGAACATAAAACGAGACCATCTTCAAGGGCATTACGTATTCATTATTCAGCACACCTGTCAACCCTTCCCTGACCGAGTCAAAGAATACCCAAAATAATATTTATCCAAAAAATACACAACAAATCAATTTACATGTCACCTGATCCTTTGAGCGACGGAATCTAAAACAAATGCTTTTTCGTCTGCAGAGGTAGGGTTAAAAGTATTTAACCCTCAAAAGCTATCGATTGGTTGTAGGCGGTGGGTTAAATTCCATCGGTTTATCCGTTGGATTAATACGTTGGGCCCAACTATTTGGTACAAAGCCTTCGCTAAATGCCAGGTGAATATTTGAAGCGTGGTCACAGGATTGTGTCAGCCCCCAAATAGACGAGTTCCGTGTGTTCGCACTATTTTCATGAATAGAGGTTTCTCTTCGACGTTGTTTGAAAATTGGGAAATGTTTACGCCGTTCCCCTGTATGTTGTTTTTTAGGCTTTTTAGAACAAGTTTAAAGGCATAGCCTGAACCGTACAAAAAAAAGGTTTTTATTTCTTGTTATTTGTTTGTTTTGTACGTCAGAAATGCAGGCTTAACTTCCAAATGCCAAAACAAAAAAATCCGCGATTGCAAATATAAAAACTAAAACCAGTATTTGTAAACTATTCGGCAATGTTCATTTCGCCATTCTAAATAAATATCAGTCACAATTTATACAACGTAAATCAACATAATTTACTTCATTACTTTGTTTCACACATTTAATTTACACCTAACTATATTTAAACCAATTAATTTAGTTTAAAAACCACAAATCCGCTCCATTTTGTTCGGGACCATTCAATATACGCGGATCAAAGGACTCGCCAAACAAACAAACAAACGAATGACGCTAAAACCACAAAACCATTGAATTGAAATTCAATTAGATTAATAATATAATCAATCAAGTAGTTCCACACAATTGAATCAATACGAAGGATGGAAGGACCAGAGTCTTCGGGATATTGGTACCTGACCCATCTAACCGTTGACAAGGGTACCAACGTACCCGTCTTGTTCTATTGCTGAGAAATAAAAACTTATAAATCCTGGCGTTTTTTTGGAGAAATGGAATCGTAATTTTCTAATAGCACAGAAATAGCTTCATCTGTCGTTGATGTTACGTCAAAGATATTCTTGTTCCTGTTTTTGTATGTTGGTAAATATTTGATGTTTTATACAAATAGGATGAATGGATCGAAATGTGAGGTATTTATAGATAAAATTTCGTTTTAAGAAACATGAGAAATATTCAAATTAGAATACAATTTGTACGTGATTCATAAGTAACTGTTGTATTACATTATTTCATGACAACACATTATATTACTTCATGTAAAATATGGTTTTAACTGAATCTAGGAAGACTGTAACCAACATAATAATATCTTGGAAAAAGATTACGTCGAAAAATAAAAAGAAAAGTAAATTTTCACCCACATAATTCAAATAGAACACCAACAAACCCAATTACGCGAAATAAAAACGAAATCCAAAGACATTTAAATCCCAATTACAGCGGGAGTTATTTGAGACGGTGGACATAAACAAAATGTATATAGAATAGTAATAATAAGCGCACAGTGATCCGGGCGGCACGTGCTCTGACATAATCAAGTCCGTCTCAAGTGAGCGGAGACCGCTCCGCTTTGTGGTACAAGCTATAAGCGGTAGCGGGGCAGAAAAACATGGTGCAATAACTATCGGTGTAAGAAGATAGCTGATTCACATTACCGCAATGTTTTTGTCAGTAACACTACGTAATTCAATGGGGATTATTTTTAATCAGCACGTGAGAAGCAGGTCATATTTAATAAGGTAACTTGTGTCATCACTGACGTAACTCGACAATGGTATGTCGAACTTAAAGTTAGTAACTAACAAATTATAAGCATTTATATCAGGTGCATGTGAGATGGTCAAACAATTCTTAAATTAAAAGTTTTATCGAATTAGTTGCAGGTATACAACTGTTTTGAATAGAATGGAACAGTTATTAGGGCTCATCAGAATTTTCAAGTGAGTCGTGACAAATAACCCTGAGATAAATAATACTAGTAATGACACATACACTACATTCAGCACACAGCTTGATATTTAAATGTACTCATCAATCACACTGAAAATAGCAGCAATATAAGAACAAATCCGAGTAAGAACTCACTTACGCCTACGACGGAGCCTTGTCTATCGCAAACAGCCTTCGCGACACGTTTTCAGGCCACGTGCTCTCGAATTTGAATACTCCACTATAAATAACTTTTGTTTGATGACCCTATTCAAGGAGATGAAATAAGTAAGTATTTGATTAAAGTATTTATTGTGTGTAAACTATGTATAAGGTTGATATATCCTGACAGACTATACTGTTATATGAGATGAAAGTACGCAGTTTAATACCAGTATTTTCACCAGAACTTGAGATTAGCCAGATTTTCATCGTAACAATTTTATAATTTTTCACCATTAATGAAAGTGTAAGTAATTATCTTCAAATTATTCACAGATCACACAAAAAAAAAGTACATAATAATGTATTCTTTATGTGTTTTGTGGGCCAAGAATACCTTTATCAGCTGAACTTAATTGAACAGACATAAGGACTACATTGAAATTAAAATTGAATCTGTTTAAAGAACCCAAATGACAATCTGGTCACCAAACAGTTTAAGGCAACCTTAAACTGCAATTAGCAACCTACATTTCTACCAAGTATCGCTGGTCTCTTCAATCTTGGGGCTACGGTCCGCGCCGCGGGCGTCAGGCCCAGTCAACTCAATCCGTGTTTGTAGGACGTCCCGCCCTTCCCCCCTCTCGCCCTCAGACCAGACCCCGCGACCGATTCAGTCAGTAATCAGTACTGGAACCGGTCTAGATTATCAGCAAGGTTAGACGCGCGTTGTGCAATCCAGTTCATCCGTTCACTGAATAGAGATTTTAAGGTCGGATCTAGAGTGTTTTGTTCCGTGGTAATTGAGTGGACTAATCCCGTTTCTGAGATAGTTTGTGCTAACTATGTAATGTTTCTAGTTTTGTTGTGTTAGATTATTACCTTCCTTATAACACTTTAGGTCACTTATATGGGTCTATATTGAGTCTGTAGATAAATAAAGGTACGGCAAATATTAAATAAATACCAAACAAAAAACATGAAAAATTCTTGAACAAACATTTTCGAAACAAAAGCTCGAATCAATCTCTCAATTATTTCTATCAAGGGAGTTCAAAAGGTATCTATAATACCATCTCCTTACAGCTCTTTGACGAGCTTCGGTCCACAAAAATGAGACCTAAGGACCAACATTCTCAAATAATTGCCTAGAGACAGAAGTAAAAATAGATATTGACCTCTTCTCTTAGGAATAATACAGCCTTTTTAAGAGCCCTTAGGGTAATTTAAAAGGTTCAAGACGATAGTCTGGTTTACTCTAAGGACCTTTTTTATTGGACAAAGCTGCGATCTAATATCTAAAACTTAAGTTAGGCTTTTAGATAATATTTGAACAAAAGATATAACTCTTTATCTTTAATACAAGTAAAAGATTTTATTTGACCTTTTAATTTTGGTTTAAATACTTGATAGACGTTTGGTAGTCTTGAAAGTTAGTAAATTGTAAACCAGGTTTATTTTTGTAAAGAAACTCAATTTATGTATTTATTTATTAAAGGCAAACCAACAGTTTCTGTATATCATTAAAGGTCAAAATGAATTCAACTATTTTATCGCATCAACAACATTAAATGCAGGCCAATTCCATTTTTTTTAACATTACGTGACATCATCTGTTGAAATTATTTCGCAAGTAAACAAACCTTAAATTTCACAAGATTTCAGGCTTATGTCTGTCGGATATTTTTCGTGCTTCTTGAATTTATTTTATTTACCCGGCACTACAGAATCTTAATCCCAAGAAGCTATTTTAATTAGTATCTGTAGATCGCCACCGGTGCAGAAGCACAAATACGCCTTGATTACGTATTCGGCCCTGGGCGATTAATCAACTCGTTTGTTTCCCGGCGCGCACGCTCCAATGACGGCTACACATCGCTGATTGACTCCTTTGATTATCTTGCCGGTGAATGAATAATAAACATTCGTATATTTTCGGTAATGCGCCGCCAACCGTGAGAGATTTACCGAGTTCGACAAGTTTGGTAGTTTGTGGGAGGACTGTGACGGGAGTTATGAGCCATATATTAGTGGAACGGTGACCAATGAAACTATTACACAGAGATGTAACATTGAAAACCTTTTTTTACATCGTGCTCAATGCAAGGCACATATAGATTACTAGCTGCACCGTGCGTTGCAATGCAATTTTTTCTACCTAGCACCTGCCCCCTACCTACTACCACTTACGGGTATGAAATATAGATAGTAGCCGATTCTCAGACCTTTTTTTTTTTTTTTTCTTTTTTCCCGCGGGGGGAAACCTTCAAAAGGCACCCGGTCCTATGGGGATTTATAAGACCGGGGAGTGTGGGATTTTTACCGCACTAAAACCACCCCGTTGGTCACCATCAGCACATGAAAAGGGACTTCTGTTACCTCTTAAAGAACAAGCCAGAAGCCCCTCTGTGCAACGCCCGTTAGAGCTCCTCTCTGGGAAGACTGTAAAGTGGTCTCCCCTGGACCTCTCTATGCACGGCAGCATTGACCATTGCTGCCGTCTTCTCCGTGGACACTTGATGGGCGACAGAGTCCCCTCTCTGAGCACCCGTGGCCTCAAAGGCCCACCTTCGTCAGATGTTATGGGTGGGTTTTCGGCAGCCGATTCTCAGACCTACTGAATATGCATATACAATTACATAAAAATCGGTCAACCCGTGTCGGAGGAGTATGGTAACTAACATTGTGACACGAGAATTTTATATGTAAGATTAGGGAGAAGAATATAGACTTATAGTAATATAGAATATAGTAACGTAGCAGCTTGCATATAGAACACCATTAACTTAACTAACGCACAAGCACACTACAGAAACTTACAAAAAGTCTCGCTTTCACTAAATAAAAGTAAACCTAGAAATCCAGACAACATTCCACAACCCGGTCACAATAATTATTTTAGCAGTCTCGTTAGCGGTACATTTTATTATTCAAATCGGATTCGTCCGGGACTATTAATCAAGGCACTGGGATGCAAATGCATCTATCAACGACACGCCGCCAGCGTGTTCGTCTTAAAATTCCTCTGCGAATGCAATCAACCGCCGACCTGCTATTAATTCTGATGCAAGGCATACACTGTTGCGGAGTTCCTATTTTTTTCTTTATATTTTTAGACACAAATAATATGGGTCAATGTCTACCTTCGTGATAATTTGCAATATTTTGGTTGCCGAAACTAATTTTATTATTAATACAGCCATGCTGATATGCTACATTTCAGCTTTTTTTATTGGGTTAAAAAGCTGGCTTGGCAGCTTGGCTTGGCCTTAGTCAAGTCTGCGCAGTTCACTTAATTTATACACAAGCATCTTGATACTATGTTTCACAAAAGCAATCTTTAAAGAATCAATAAACACGATCTTCCCATAAAACAATAGCAAATAAAGATTCAGGGGAAAAGAGAACAAATTATAATAACATTTAGCTGTATACCCCGCCCCCGCTCCCGCTCGTCACTCAACCGGGCCACAACTGCGTCTTTCCGCTGGCCATCAGTTGCAGTACGTAATGTAAACAAGTTTTTCCCCATTGTATCAAAGAGGTCCTCTTTGTACCGCAAATAATAGAGTTTGTTTCTACTCCGCTTTCACTCAGTATCTCGACCCTTTTGATAATAGATTTTTTTATGTTTAAACGGATGTTTCTCAATATTAAATCTTTTGTGTACTTGAGGATTTATTTAATCATGTTTCGGAGTACTGCGTATTGTTGCGGTCTCTGGGATACGTCAGATGCTTGATTAAGTTGCCTTCAGATGTATGAGTTTCTTTTGGTTTTTGTGTTACAGAAATGTTCTAAAATATCGCATTTGATTAAGGAGATGCTTGAGTTGCTTGGAATTTCTGTTTGAGTTTGATATGATGTAAACTATCTCTTCATTTTTGTAGTACAGTAATTTGGAGTGAAATATTACACATAGAAAATGGTAAATATTTTGTCTATGAAAACTATTTACAATCAACGATCAAATTCTTAACAAAGAAAAAACACCCTTCAAATAAAAATGAAGATTGGCTGAGTGCCTGAAATTATTCTTTATGACTGTTTACCTACAAAAATAAGTTGCTAAATCACTCCCATTTTCTTTTTAATTACAGCCAAGAAAAAGCTAAATTCAACACTAACAAACAAAAGCTTTTATCTCAGCATCATGCAACCCTTATTTACGATAAAGGAAGCGGACAATACGTCACGCCCTACGCATCAGCGAGCGACCGACATTACTTGATCCCCGTCCATATCTCAATCGAACACTTTCTCCGGCGATTCCGATAATCAACGCGATCGGAGAGTTCAATACTCAATGGTCGGTGGTCCATTTGGAAAGTATCCAAAGTGTCTGAAACGGCGCTAGTCACGATGACATAACGGTTTCTATTACAAAAGACAAATAAATAATGAACGTATTTACAAGGAGGGAATTGTTAATTTTGTTTGATATTTTATGTTGGCTTCTGGGAGCTAAAGCGGAATCAGCTAGGAAGATAATGCTAGCCTTCATTAGTGTGTACGTATTTGCTCAGCTATACATACAATATACATGCATGGCTAGTTTCGGACTTAACCGGCTTAACTTAATGAGCTCTTCAGTGAGGCAAAGCCTGCAACACACAAGAGGCTCGAATAAGCTGTACTAACAAAAACAAACTTTATATTTTTACATGGTTTAAATTTTGGTACTTATTTCTATCTTTTTATACTATCTTGTTACTCTCAACACTACTGTCAAGTACGATAAGTATAATCTTTAACTGACGCATAACAAAAAACCAATTAACGGACAATGCCATGTGCGTTGCTGAATACTGGTCGGGAAAAATTTAACTGCCATTCATCGACTCGATAAGAAGAATTCACCCACACACAACGCGGGAAGTAATCTTAAATGGATGACACATAACCACAATAATTCACATACGAGCAGAATTAGTGCAACAGACAAAATAAACTGATATGCAAAACAATATTTCAATAACAAGTTTGTGTATTCAATGTTAAAAGATGTTACTTTGATATCAATTCGTTTGTTTCGCCAAATCTAACTATATTTTTTTTGTATATTCACAAATATTATAATCAGTATTTTTTTCTGTTCCACTAATTCTGTCCGCATGTACATTTATCGCAACAACAAAATTATCCCACCAATTTAGTTCAATAACGCGTCAATTTCACGAATCTTTGTACTACACCACTGGCCTTTATATACCGATTTAATTTAATATACTCTCACAGAGGTAAAAGGAACTGTGACAGTAATTTAATTCCACACGCCGCCATACGCTTTCGCGACAAGACCCGTTTTTATTATGGAGTTTCTAAATCATTTTATTATGTACCTACGTGACTCGAAGCGTCGCCTCGTAATGTAAAATATGAGACTGTACATTGTGATTGAGAGTTAATAAGTTTGTGGAGAGGTGTGTGAGCTCGTAGCTCGTATATACAAGCTTTAGGTCTAAGGGTGTAGGCAGGTTACAAGGCTATTGTGCACATTTTTACTATTGACACTTACAGTGAACTTTTTCGCTTATCGGGAGAAAGATGGGTCGAAGTTAAAGTCTCTGGTCGAGTCTGGATGAGGCTAGACACAGGCCCGTAGAAAATGGCACGGAAAAGAGGAGGCCTATGCCCGGCAGTGGGAGGACAAGGCCTGTGGATGATGATGATGATTTCGCCTATAATTTTGCTCAGTAATACTGTTATTGAAAATATTTTTTTAAAAGAACTATTGACAGGGGTACTCAATAAAACCCTTTTCGATCAATTGACGGATTCCATAAATTTAATTTGACAGTTACAGGGTAAAGAAGAAAGCACTAGCAAAAACAGTCATATGGCAACATTTCAGTATTATTTAAATTAAGCGTCATTATTTACACACTACAATCGCTATCATTAAACATTATCTCTAGTTAATTTTATATTATCCACTTTTTATTTATATAACCTGGTCAGAAATACCGCGTGCTTTTCTATTTCTATTCATACGAAGGTCGTGGCGTGCGTCACGATAATGCAGCTATCTACTCAAATATCGCATTTTATTAAATTGCTTTTATTGAGCAAAGGTTGTGTCATGCGCAATGGAAACTATGTTGAACTCCAATTTCTAATTTCTACTACTCTACTTCCAATAAGAACGTTACATTTTGATGTACTTTCAAATATAAATGTTTAAATTTTTTAGAAACAATATTAAGACTACTCAAAAACATTTCGTTAAAATCTACTGACTCTAGTTGCACTCTCTCTCAGTCTCTATGATTCTCTCTATGATTGATTCAAGATAGATCAAAGCTGTTATTGACAGAAATTGTATTTACAGTTTCTGTTAACAATTCAACGTTACGATCACTAACTTCAACATACAAAATCATTTTTTCAATGACACTATCTACTATCACAATTAACCAAACAACTCTAGAATTAACTTTACAAGATAAAACAATTCCCAACCACAAAATACACACAATCCAATATTTTCATTCGATCAACACACGCACAATTTTTTATCAAACTAAGCAACATCACACAAAGAAATAGTAACCAATATCCAGTGCTGCGGGACAATCATGGCGACCGCGTTCAGAGGTAATTTACAGCCCTCTGAGACTAAAGGCATTACCCTCGCCCTTCACTACCCGGTAGTACCTCGTACTACCCGGCAGAGCCCGGTAGAGCAAGGTAGAGCAAGGTAGAGCAAGGTAGAGCCTGCCCACACGATTGGGGACACTTGTGAATTTTTTTATTGGGTGTAAGGTGAGCTTTAAGTTGACAATGTTTGGGGTAGTGTGTTTTACAGATGTGTCCCCGGTGACCCGATTAGGGCTGCGGCGTTGGCGTAGTGAGCCGCGTGACAACCGCGTTAATGAAATGTTTGTGCGCCAGGTTCTATGTATGGTGTTTGTATTGTGTGACTATTTTTTAGCATGACTACTGCATTATTGAGTAATTTAGACACGATCAATGGAGTTATAGTTGCTAAAATCAAATCTAAATATAATATGTATCTTAAGATTGGCAGTTCTGACTAAACAAGATGAGCAATAAAAATTCAATTCAAATTAATTCTGCATACGTCAATCTTCGTAATAATCGTGATCACTATAATAATAAATAACAATAATTCCAACAATAAAATAGAGACATATCGAGTGAAGTACCCGTCATTTGTCGCAACAATTGCTACATCGTAAAAACAATATCAATGTCACATATTCCTACAAAAGGAAGGTAATAAGCCTACAGGCTACAATATCATGTACAGTCTGCAATAAAATCACGTCGTAAATTTTGACTTGATGGCTCTCGTACTGAAATTCACATCTCAATATTTTTGCGAACCCTACTCCCCAACGTTTATGTTATTTAAATTATGAATAATCATATTTATGGGCGTGCGCATTTTAGGGTAAACTGTGTTATTTCTTTGTAATTTTTCGTTTTTCCAGTCAAATGTTTATAATGGGAAGAAAATTTACTAGAATTACTAGGGTGTCTGAAATACTGATCAACACACAATTTGATAATCAGCTGTCAGACCTCATATCATGTGCATTGGTTGTTAGTCTTTTGATCAGCCAATCAGTCGTGATGGAGGATTTCAGATGATATGAATTTAAATTGATATTTTTTTCAGAAACTAGAGGTTAGAATTAGGAAAGCGAAGCAAAACACTTCAGTTAATCAGATTAACTTGTTTTTGAAATTGAAGATCTTTTAAAGTCTGAAGAAGATAGAGCGATAGATTCGATAAATTATGTTAAAAAGTAGTTCTTTACTGTCCCTTGATTTTTTTTTAATATGAGTGATCAAACATAAATTATTTTCGTACCTAACGCAACATCTCACCTTCAAAAAATTCAATAACACCAACATAATCTCTTTTCAACAAAATTTCATATTTTCACAAATCCACTTATTTATATTTCAGAGCATCAAGGTGTTAGAAAATTTCACACCTATCGAATGACAATTTATGAGGCCCAGATATTGGCAGCCCCGAAATTTTATTACGAAAGTAATACTGTTACGAAGATACGCGAGATTCCCGACACCACGATTTTATGTAACACGTTTGTACCGAGGTAGAGTCTGTAGAGTGACAATACTTTAAGCAGGATTAAGTTAGGTTAGTCGTAAATGATTGAATAGATAATGAATATATTTCGTGTGATGAGCATGATCATTTGTTCGGTGTCTGGGTGTAATTTATCTATAGCATGTATTTAGAAATATATAAGTATGTTTATCAGTTGTCTGGTTACCATAACACAAGCTCTGCTTAGTTTGGGATCAGATAATCGTGTGTGAGATGTCCCAGTATTATTATTATTTATCGTATGGTAAGTCAGAAATGTTAGTAGTTAAGGAGTATGAACTGAGAATTGAGTTGAAACTCTCATTTGAAAATAAGTAACACAAATTTTAATATAAAATTATATACATTTTGTTGAAATAAAAAGTCAGCGATACATTTACATACTATCAATAATAATTATTATTTTTTTATGAATAAAAATGAAATAATTTTCACGGAATTCTTACATTATTAAACCTCTCTATATCGCTTTCACAGATGAATTTAAAATACTTTTAACTTAAATGCAATGATTCTCGGAAGTTTCAGAATTATTGCGAATGTATTATTTATTTACTTGTAGGACCATTAAAATATCCGATATTTGCTTTTCATTTTCAATTCGATCCCCATTTTAAATGGGCGTGATTTTAAATATCAAAAGAGTTTTTTATGTAATGAAGTTTTTATATGTGATAAAACTAGGTTTTCGAATATGTGTGTTAACTAAAAATGTTTATCATCTCTTTATCGTATAGAACCTCTTACCCTACCCATTACTTTGCATTATATAAATAAGAAGCAAAGCAAGGAAATATACCGGTCTCCAAAAAACATTTTCATTAGATATCTACAATGCTACGCTGTACGGTTTGAAATATTAAGACTTAACTACATTAAAACACTGAGTTAATTTACAATAGCTAAAGACCCTGTGTTATCCGTTTAATAACTTGTACGCAAAAGTCAAACAAGCATTACTAAATAATGTGAACAACACCTAAGAACCTGAACAAAGCATGAAGGGGAAAGTTACTAAACGACATGTAACAATTTCACTTACACGGGAAAATCTAGCGCAATTATACTGTATGCGATTAACGTAGCGCGCTACGCCGTAGCGCCGTAGCACCGTAGCACTAATCGCTACGGAGATTAGTTCCTGGGGAGGCACGGATTGTTTCGTCTGTATGTATTTCGTGGCAAAGATTTTCAGCTGAATTTCACTTTCTTCCTACTAATTATTTAGCCTAAATTGTAACGAGGCAATTTCGTTTTCACATTATCTGCGCGCTCAAATTCGTTAGTGGTAATTAGGTATAATATATTGTATAAGATAATATCATTGAGAATATTATTACATGGAGTCAAAATGTATTATTTAACATTATGTTAAAATGTAAAATCATGAGGTTTTGCACCACCATCTTAGTGAAGTATCAGAGATACATAAAAAAAGGGTGGTTTTTGTATTAAAATACATCGAAAAGATAAGATTATCATCATGTAGGAGATTAGAGTCAAAAGAGCTAGATTTTTTTTAGGGAGTCTTTTGAAAAGTAGTATCCAATGCACATCACATTTTAAAATAATAGCCCTTTTAATAAAATTATATATTTTTTTTAATTAATTTGATAAAATGCAATACATCTCATTTTTCCTCATCATCGTACCATCGTTCTAAACGCCCATAATTACGTAACGTAGCGTCTATGTTGCTACGGCGTAGCACTAATTGCTACGCAACTCGTACAGACCGCTACGGTTACGCTAAAGAGCGTAGGTTAATTGCTACGGCCGCTTTTCTGCCCTACCCTATGCGGTTTGCAGTAATATTCAGTATAAGGCTTCAACTTAACTAAAAATTTCTGCTAAAATGTCAAGAATGTATGCGGAACATTTTACCGGTAACTTTTTTTTTATATTTTAACTAAATAAAATCCTGCCTTAGACTTCAAATAATTTAAATGTAAAAAGTTATTTCATTAAATACTTATAAAAAGTGTATAACTAAAATTACGGAAATAATTAAAAACAACACATTCAATTATGACATTCTTCTAATTGCTAATTAAATTAAGAATTATCAAAAAAATAAAGTAAATATATATTTATATATAAATATATAATTACAAAAAAGTATCTTAATATATCAGTAATCATCCTTCAGCTTTATCTTACTTTAAACATGGTTTAAAACAAATTCTTAAAACTTATTAAATCACTAAACTTACAATTAAATTAAAACTACTTTACTCACCGATGATCACTATAAAACCACAGACTCATTATAATACATATTTTTCTTTCACAAAAACTACTTTAAATATTGAAACAAGTAATAGAGCGACACACACTTTCACTGGGGTTGTCTATCCAAACATCACGTAGTTTCGGTCACAGTCATTCCGCGAGCGAGTCTCGTGTCATGATCGGGCGAGCATGACGCGTGCGTCGAGCGCCGTAGTCGGCCGCCGACTGCCGCGGATCAAAGGGGATACCCCCCTCCAGCCGACAACGCTACTATACTTTTTCTACTATTTTTGAGTTTCGGTAGTTTTTTTTAATTCTTAAATAAACTTAAAAAAAAATGTTTATGTGATAATAATTTAAAGGGATGTTGGAGAAATTGGAGTTAAGAAAAAAAGGGAAAATTATCTGATCCAAAAAAATTGGAAAAAGAAATGTTTTTTTTTTATATTCGGTAGGAACAGTCGAGTGTATAAAGTGCAAACATCATACTAAATCACACAAATCCCAAAAAATATTTTAAATCATATCATTATTCCGTTCTCAAAGGTGCTCAACGTCAAAATACATTTCCCAAGTACTTTAAAATTAAATTCTCAACAAGTAATTGTTCCCGGAATTATGGGGAAATCGTATTTCAGTGGGGAATAGAGGGCGCATGCGTGCGAGAGCCCCGCCCTGCCCGGGCTTACTCGGTGGCCCCGAGTTTGGGAGGCGAGTCGAGTCGGCGAGTCGCGAGTTCCGTTACCGGGTAGCCCGTCGATGTGACGTCACACGCGTGACGTAGCTTTATGGTGTTGTTGTTTTATATTAATTGGAATCTATGCTAAGTTGCCGTTGACAGCCAATTTTATTAGCTAGAATAGTTTCTGAGGATTTTGCTTTATAGTGATTGGCTTGTTGAGTTTCATGAACAAAAATAATAAGTTTTCATTTGGATTAGAAATATATCGATTAAACAAATGTATAAATATTTTTTTAGTTGGAATTACACACTGCCTTATTTATACTTAGTTTAAAGAGCTTCGCACAAAGTTCACATATTGTGAACTTTGTGCGAAACAGGTAAAGCTTAATATTTTTTTTTAAACAAGTTACGGAGCCCGCCCGTTGCGACAGTTTGACCGTCTGAGCAGTAGGATGCGGGCACGATCCCCGCACTAAACGAAGGTTTGCTTTAAGTTGGCATAGTTTAGTGTAAAGGTCTAGATTTGGGACTGTATGTTAGACTGGTTTGACAAATTTATCAATTGAAACTAATTTACTCCTTCTATGGTAGACAAGTTTTCGGTACTACATTTTTAATAGTATTTATTGTTTATAGTTATATTATTACTTAATGTAAAATTAACAAAACACGTGTTTTTTATCTTTAACCTTATACGATAGCAATAACCTGGAATAATACTAATTACTTAGGTCACAAAACATTATCACACAGCTTTCAAACTGGTAATGGCGTAACAATTAGATAAGTAATAGGCCTTTTGAAATAACTACATTTAAAAAAGAAGAAAAATAATCTCAATTGAATTAACGATTAGTCTTCAAAGATCTTTCAAAGAGGAAATCAGTCAGCATGACCTATTTTTAATAACCACATGTCACAAAAAGCCTAAATTCATTCACTACAATCTCAAAGGAATTCTGAAAACGATAAATCATATCAGGCTTAAAGAAAAATGTGCTTAAAATTGTATGTAATGCTGAGTTCAACCCCTCGGAGGGGTGGGCAGGGGGGAGGTTCATACGCGATCCGAATACCTAGCTCCAAATGTTTTAATGATAGCTCTCTGATTGTGGGAGAAAAAAACGTGAGATGTGAACAATTTCAGACACGTTCGAGATTGTTATGAACGATTCCAGGAACAGGGGAAGGCGTGGAGACGACGAATTTTAATAAAAGTTCTTTTGTTCATAATGTGTGGCGAAAAGGTTTAAGCTTTTATTTATAGCATTTCTTGGTGACCTATTTTTGGGCTGTTTAGATTTTAGTCTAGGTTATTAATCTGATTTTAGTCTGGGTTATTAATTATATTCAAGTTATTTAATGCGAATATAAAATTTTGTAAATAAAATACAGTACAGCTTAATAGCTGCTTAGTTAAGAGGTAGGTTAGCTGTTATAACAAGACGATAAGTCAGTGTAACCCGAGAGTAAGCCGTTAACACTATTACTGAGCTGCGTTTAAATCCATTCATAATGCGGAAAAACGTAATAGTTGTGGGCAATCGAATTACATGTATTATCTTCAATTTAGTAATTTTTACAATTATATATTTACCACTTGGGTTTGGACAGAATAATATGAATACATGAAGCCTTGAATATACATTCTCATAGCTCGAAAAAGTTCCGTGTGAAAGTGAGATTTTGTCACAACACAAAAACAGTTGTATATCGGAATATATTCCTCTTTTTAAATTTACCATAGCTTCTCCCGTCATCCGAGGTGTAAAAAAAATGAGTGACCAATGGAGTTAAAAAACTATTTTGACGAACGTAAAGGTTAACTGCCCACTACGCCCTAATTCCCGCCCTAGACATATTTGCTTCCAATCTAAAATTACCAAAAGGTAGCGAAGCAATATTTTCGAGAGAGGCGCAAATTGATTGTCCGCCATCACGGCCGGGGGGCATTGGTACAGACGGAAATCGAATCCGCTACCCAGCGGACACCTGCACGAGACGCAAATTCTCCCCAATAAATACACTGACATATACGTCGGGCTTGTGATTAAAAGTTAGGGATGTTGCCATACAAATTGTATGAATCACACGGTTATATGGAATGGAAAATGTTTGGGTGTGAGTTTGAAGTGTTGGTATTGTACGAAGTTTGGAGCTATTTTTAAACAGTTTGGGAATTTTTCGCTTAAGATTTATTTTGAGAATTATAACTAACACCAACAATACATATTTAAATCTTAACATTTTCATAAAACCTCATGTATATTAAATAGATATTCCCAATTCTTTGAGTCATAAAAAAAACATCTTTTGCTAATCCAAAACGCTCAATGAAAACTATACTGTAGAAACCGATAAAACAATTAAAACAGTTCCAGAAATAAATTCGATCATCTAACTAATAAAATCATTGAACGAGTGTCCATTACACGGCCTATTTCAAAATTCACAAGCGTGCTGACTGCGCGCAATACGGCTTGCAAATCGCCAACTTTTGCACGGATTAATCCTTTTAAAACCGTTCACTATTTCCTGACAAATTTTCGAATAAAATTACATTGTCTGTTTCATTTTATTTACTGGCAAATTATTCATACATTTTAACTTTTTTATTGTAGAGTTCAAATTTTGTTCATTCTGTTATTTTTTTCTTGTATTTAATTAACATCATAGATAGTTCTTATAAAATAGTGTTAAGCTCGAACAAAAAAAAAAATTGTGAATAACGAACTTCTACATTTTTATTCTTTTCTAAGCAAGGCTTTTCTACCCCAAAAGCAAGTAAAAAACACTGGTAATATTAACAGCACATTTAATGTATGACATGATGTAAAAACATTTACAAATTTCAATATGATTTACAAAACCATTTATGTAATATTCCACTATTATTGTTCTAAATTAATCTTGTAATTGTTTTAAACCTGACCGAAATAGGATTATGTTTAGTGAAGCCAACAATTGTGCATTTATTATGAATAATTGGAATGTTGAATAGTAATTTGACTGCACATTTATGATTTTAACATTTTATGTGGTCAAGTATTGTTATTTTACCTATTTGCCTATTATAATGTGTAATATACAGAGTGCCCTATTTAAAAGACTGATCATGAAAGTGTGTTGATCAACGAGACAACCCCAATAGTCGAGCGGCGTACACGCCTGTTTTCAAGGACTTGTCTGCTTTAAGGTTCCGGGTTCCATCCCTAGTCTAGTAGAAAACTACTTTTCGACAATGTCTACAATTTGGGTGAATATTATATAATTGTTCTGGTTCCATAACACAAGTTCTGGGCTAGGAAAAAAGTATGCGATATTGTCCATATTTATCTGTTAAATCTCACGTCAAACTTGTATTGTAAGATAGTCTTTGGTTCCACATTATCAGAACCTATATTTAAGCACTGAACTTCAACAATAATTAACAGCCTTCAATAACCAGGGGGTAAAAATGATCTAAAAATAGAAGGTCAACAATGAGCCATGCTGAGGGTGTTTCCAGCTGACTGGCGACGGAGTCAGCCGGCCTGTGATCGCTCAGCCTCACATGCCGTGACGCTGTGGCGCTAGTGTAGCGCTCACTTGCTAACTCACATGAACTCTGATGAGCGGGTAATTAAGTGACGTCATAATATATATGTGCCTTTTTCCAAACTATGTTGGGGTGGCTTCGAGGCTTAGAGATGCAGCTGAGTACCGTACTTAACATAGAGAGATGTCATAATAGGTAAAAATTCAAAATTACGGGATGGACTGAGACTGATGGAAAGCATGGAGGAAGTCAGTTAGTCTGCTTGCGACCACGGCCGGTGTAACCCGGTCGAAACGTCAAGCCCTTAAGGTATTTATGCATGTACGCGCTAATCCCCGTTATAATATTACTATAAGTATGGAGGAAGGCCCATGCCCAACAGTGGGATAAAAATATTAATAATAAAAAATATATACTTATCCTACTTATTTTTCTTCTATCTACTTACTATAACAGAGAGTGTCAAATCCAGAAAGATGGTACTTTTCGAACAATTTCTAGTTTCAGAGGTAGATCAACTCACTTTTGCAGTCAACACACGTGTCTGTTTCACGTCTGTTTACAATTAGTTTTTTGTTTACTCTTTTCATTAATGAACGACCACTTACATGCTGTTATTAGTTAGTGTCGGACCCAAATTAATTAACTTTAAAATTTATAGACGACCGTTTAGACACTAGTATGTGAGTTATAGTTTTATTTGTAATTTGAATGGTACATAAGAAAATAAGAAATATTAGTACATAAGAAATATTGAAAAAAAATCTTTCGCAAAAAGTAAAACTAGATATAAGAGTCTGCTTGCAACCACGGTGAAGTATATTACTATAAACATGCAACGCGATAGTTTCAAAGTTTATATAGATATAACTATTATCTTTACCTCCATAAAACACGATTCAAGGAAATCCGTATACTGAGCTTAAAACTGCACAATTTAAATACGCCATCAAAATATTATTTAGCTATAATGTTCTGCATTGAACACAAAGTTCAGACGACAAACTTTTATCAAAGTTGCTACATAGGTGGTTGTTGTAACTAAAAAGGAACTTACAGTATGAGCTTCATAATGTTTCCCTTTTCTGTGCAAGTTGAGTATACTTTGGTATACAGGGTGTCCTAGAAAGTATGGACAAGCGCTGGTCCAGAGCTATGTAGGTACACCCGGTATGTACAGTGACTTTTGTAGTTTACAAGGTATATGCTATACTTTTAACCGACTTCAAAGAGGAGGAGGTATTCCATTCGACTGTTTTTTTTTATGTTTGTTACCTCAGATCTTTCGACTAGGTGAACAGATTTTGATGATTCTGATGATTCTGATGATTTTCTTGATTTTTTATTTGAAAGGTGGTACTTCCAGTGTGCTCCCATTTGGTCCAGTTATGACAGTGGAATTCCATAAGAAAACCATATAAGACATATTTTGAAATTGTTTTTTATTTGTAATAATCAAGATACTTATCAAACTCCGACACCATTTAATATTTTTTGTAAAGTAGCCAAATAGTGTCCATATCAGATACATAATAATATTGTTTTCAATAAAACGCATGATTATTTGTTCTCTGGGACCTATATCCCCGTAAGCTCCACATATCATGATTAACACGAACAGTAAAAATAAACAAGTATCCCATTCCCACATCATTATACATTAATTACGCAGGCGTTACACCGGAGGATATATCGGACCGTCCTTAAGGTAAATAGCCAATAAAAACAAACGATTAACGGAACGTAACGATCGGTTAGCGTGCGTCTGAGTTACAGGACTCATCGATCCAATGATCTGTAGGTAGCAGTTGTTTTTTGAGAACCCAATTTAAGAAGGGCAAGGCTCTTACCATTTAGTGAGACTATAACGACAGAAGATAAATTTATACAGTAAGATCGTCATTGAAACTAAATAAGGAAAGAAATGCATCACTAGAACGATAAAACTTGACTATGCTTGGCCTAAAGTAGGGTCAGATTTTTAATTCAAAGGGGTTTTTAAACAATCCCTTCAAATACTACTCCTTATTATTTATGTCAGCAGTTTCTTTCCCACCGCTGACAAAACGTCTCTTCACCCTTAAACCCTCTCACTTTAACAAAATAATTATTGTGAAGCAGCGACAAACGTCAACACTATCTGACCGACCCGAATTTTTCCACTCTATTCTAAACATTGAAGGTGTTATACCTGAGTCCGTCTGTACGTACGTGTGTATAATTTAAGACCCAGCAATTTCCGCACGTCCGACAGACCGCCCGTCCGATATTGAGGTGGGGACACACCGGCACTGACAATAGTACAGTATGACCGAATGGCGAACGGTGACGACGAACTCTGTATTTCTCGACATATTTTTGAGGTTCTATTTATATTGAAAACTGATTCAAACTTATAAAAAATATCTGATAAAATAACAAGTTATGTTATCATACATTTTTTATAAGTCTCTTTTCTAGTCTCTAACAAATTCTTAAAGGTAGTTGCAGACAAGGACTTCTAATATGTGTTGGGAAGGATCAATGCAGTAAGTATCTATAAATAATATAAAAATATATTCACAAATATGCTATTCAAGAGAAAGTCAGTAGTAGTTGTGGTATGTTTTACATTTAATTTCTAAAATCAAACTAAAATCTAATCTTTCGAAAAACAATATTAATAACTGTTCTAAATTAAAACACATAAATCGATTACATTTCCAAATAAAACACCTTCCCACATCATTGTCTACTTGTGCACAAAAAATATAGCTAACAAAATTTATGGTGAGCGATATTTGAATAGTGAAATGACAAGCAACACGCCCCCATGCGTCCCCCGTGGCTTCTTATGGCATATTTGTCTACAGGGGAATATCTTTTGATGGTGTGACATAACTAACGCATACATGAGACCTTCAATTTTATCTGTATTTCTTTAGAAATGTGCGGATCAATTGCGGTATTGGAATGTGGGGCACGGAAAGTGTTCTTGAAATTACGTACGTTTTCTTTACATTGCCGTGTGGTGCAAAATAGTAATTAGGAAAGAAATCAAACTACGAAAAAGGTGAGTTTAAAATACAAACATCTGAATTGAGAACCTCCTCCTTTAGTAAAAGTCGGTTATAAATATAGATCAGAAACTAAAACTTAATGGACAATATGATTTGTCTTCTCCCTAATTTCATTATACAATGTCTTGTTAAAAATACACATAGGAATAAATATTTAAATTCTAATTTCAATGTTACCCCTACGTCTCTTGGTAGACCAAAATATTCTGTCCTAGCAATCCAACAAGCAAACTAGGCTTAAGACATTCGTGTAATACAGGTGACAATAGTCTTAATAGTTGCACTCCTGGTCTATAATTAAACGTGTCGCCACACACCGGCCAGTGTGTCGCCCAGCGCTACTCAGTGTGTCTCAGGCCTAAAGCGTCACGATTTCACGCAGGTGCCGGAGCGCGCAAACTGCAATCCCCCACGTACACACACACACACACTAGTAATACATGTTGCTATATATATACACTAAAAATAATATACAAAGGTGTGCGGAGTTTGTTATTTAATTGAAATTGGATTATTTTAGCAGGGATATAACGTTTTATCTGTGCAGCCTTATTAATAACCTGAATAAAAATATTTGGTATCACACATTTCAAACTACACAAAAACTAATCTAAACATTTTAAATTACGGGCTATTTCAGAAAACAAGGACTGTCTCTCTTTTTAGCGCACGACTGTCTTTTTTACTACTGACAAATAATGATAATACCAGCCTAGAAGCATTTCATTGGCACAGGCCATTTCCCAGGAAGAGAAGGAAAGACAAGATTTCAATTTAAATGTCTCAAATTGTTAGTAAACCAATAACAATTTTTTTTAAAGCAAAACAGTTAAAATATTTTGTTACCCAAACTCAAAACTGGTTTAAGTAAATAAGTAATCACAAGTAAAAACTAGGTTATTAACACTTACTACCTAAACCACTGAAACAAAATACATAATTTACAACATTATTTACTGTATCTAATCGTTGCTATTTACATTATACGGTGACTATAGCACATCGTATCTCCAGCCCCAGTGAAGCGTGTGTTTGACCAGTCCGGGCACACATGCGGAATCCCCCGGCGCCGCTCGCTGCGGACGTTATTATTTTCATTCAAATTTCTGCTTCCACCGGGACGGTTTAGTAGAATGAGAAAATTGTAGTACGTTAGATTCTTGAGCCCAGTATTATATTATTATTATGTTGTATAGTTTAGATGCGGGCCTCTCGTACTTTTGTATTTTTATCGATATCTATTATTTGGTTTGTATTTTAGTTTTGGACCCTAGGATTTCGGTTGGAATCATGATAGGTTATTTATTTATTTATTGATAAAAACAAATAAATAATATTTATTTTTGAACTAAAAGGTTAGACGCAAGTTTAAGCGGCGAACACTCGTCGTACGTTAAATATGTTCGCGTTAGTTTACGTTTCATTTCGAAAGACCAGCAGTAAGGCACCACGGTTATATATTAAACTAAAATAATGTTTTTTTTTATTTAGTGTCAAAAAAAAGCAGTACATACCAATTTATTAACAAGCCTCAAACGCCAGTATCATAAGAAAATGGTTTAGCTAACTCTGTACCAGGACAAGCACAATCCGTTGCTTAAATTCCAAAACTATATGTAAATGCTATATACCTAACCATATCCCACACAAGTGTAAGTACGATAATACAGAGATGTCTTAACCCCCCCCCCCCCCCCCTCCTGCGTAGCCTCGTATATTTGGATAGAACGGTACTCCACTCCCAGAGGACGACTCAAACGCTTCTGTAAAATACTAGTTTAAGCTTCCTTAGAAAATACCAACTTACTATATGCTGCTTCTTAGTTTGTATTCCTATTTATGTCTTAACATAGCAAGAAGTATGGGTAGCCTAGGCCCAGCAGTGGGAGGACAAGGGTTGTGGATGAAGAAAAAAGAAAAAAGGAGATATTTTTAAGTAAAATGGTACTGCTTAAAAGGGTCTGTTTTGCATTTTTTTTGTAATTTATGTATCTAAATTGTTTTTTAGAAGCCAGGGTTGAAACTATGATAATCTTGGATTTGTTTACACACAATTTGCTGTAATTTATGGATTTTTAGAATAAAAGAGTAACTCCAGCAAGATATCAAAAGATTAGCTTATAAAAGTAATAAAATATATCCTACTTGCAGAATGGTACATTTTATTCCATTTATATTTCTATAACAATCGTCTAGTTTTTGGTACTAAACTAAATTCTACAAATATTTACCTTTGACATCACACTACAAATCAACAGACCAATTGAATTGTTGGTATTCTCACATTTATTTGTCATAGTTTTTGCAAAATACAGCTATTTACACTATTGTTCCAACAACGCGCAATTTCGTTGTTTACGATTTATTTGCGCCCGCTATCTATAAATGTAAACACGCAACTGTATTTCGATTTGTAGTTTGAAAGTCATATTAAGAGCTAACTTTGTGTATTTTTAAAATTTTAGCTGTTGTTTCCGTTCAGACAATCATTTTCTTCTAACTGTATTAGCCAAAACAATGTGTTGGGAGTCAGGAAGCCAGTCGCAAATGTAAATACTACTTATTTTACTTGAATAGAATGCGAGAATTGAAGCAAAGACCAAGAAAGTTATAGTTTAGGAACAAAAAACAGAAGTTATTTAATAAATTATTTATATTTTATGTACTTTTTTGGCATTTATCGAAATTTCTAACATAACATAACATATCATCACGCCTGTATCCCCGTAGGGGTAGGCATAGGTGATATGTTTAGGTCCCATGTAATAGGGGGCGAGCCTATTGCCACTAACCGGGCACTAATCCAAACTCCGACCTGTTACTGAGAATTTATTAGAAAAACCCAATAACACCTTGGTCGAATCGGGAATCGAGCCCAAGACCTCTAGCGTAGCAGTCGCGCTTAGCACCACTAGACCAACGAGGCAGAAATTTCTAAACACGCCCCAAATAAGTCAAAATCCCTTAGGGTTATACGACTTTATTAGACAATAATATAAGATCATTGTGAACACCGCTAAATGCTTAGACGGCTAACCACTCAAAAATAATGAATAGAATCGTTAAAACCATCTCAAGTGCTTTGTAAACGAAAAATGAGAAAATGGAAGTTGTAAAGGCAGTTCCACTATTTATCTGTTTATTCAGGCATCGCGCAAAAACTGAGACGACGCCGAAATTAAAATATACAGCGGGATTTAAAATACAGGGGAGAAGGAACGGGGAATAGTGGGGTCCAGTTGTTGGTGGTAATAATAGGAGCACCCTGTATCTGTCGCCCTGCAAGTAAAAAGTCTGTGAGATCTTATATTAAATGTCATTAATTTATTTGTAACATACAAATAAATTATATTTATAAAGGCTAGTAATATAAAAATGATATTAAAAGGGTAACATGGAGTCCTCAATACTGTTGTTTCCTCTTGCTAAGTATTTTTAGGATGATTTAGGTTAATAATAACATACTAATAATTTACTTCAACACCAGCTTATACAAAATATGTAACAAAAAACATTCTTATGAACTACTCATGGCCGGGAATCTATACACTTTATAGGTTATAGATTAATTAATAAACCATTATTCATCTATCACAAGGCAAGATTGCTACTATATACAAGTACAACTCAGAATCAACAATCAACTCACATTACAACACATAATACAACACATAATACACCTCTATTCTAATAAAACTACTTTATTTAACCCACAAGCTTAGGACTTAATATTAACGAAGTTATAGCGAGTCTAGTATCAAGCGAACTGGCAACACTGGCCACAAGACGCTCCTGATTTTAAACGAAGTAAATTTATCTTCCAAAGTAACGTGAGTGTTGCCACCTTCGTGCAGACTTTTAAAACGTGGTAAAACTTGGCGCGACCTGGATTTATGAATTCTTACAGAGTACGGGTTAACTCTGCATATTGCAGGTCCAGTTTACATTTTTACTGGAAATCTCTTGAGATATTTAGTAGAATAACCTTTTTTGTACCCTATCTGCTGGTTTCTGGAGTGATTTAATAAGTAAGGTTTACAACGAATAAAATATAATCATCTTTTTTAATAAATAAGACAAAGAATTTAGAAATAAACACTCAAGATACAACATATAAGATATGTTCGACTTTTGATTAACATTGAACTACAATATAAAAAAATACAATTAACCTTGAGGGTTAGATATTAACTGATGACACTCGCACATAAGGCAGCTACATATTTGTTATAAAAACCAAAACCCTCATAAGACTGACTTCCAAGAAAAACTATACCACAAGTTTCCAGTCCCCACACTGTTAACCACGAAGCCACTGCCGTCAAAGTTTATCGTTTAAAGTCACCCGGCGTTACTCTCCAGTTTATGGTGGCTCTTTATGGCGATATTAAATGGGTTTAATTTAAAAATTTAACGCCTTTCCACCATTTACAGCGAACCTTGCTATCGGACAGGTAATAGAAGAATTATCGACTGCTGCAACCTATATTGAAGAGGGCTCCTTATTTTTGTAGTATGTATTTATTTTTGTAATTTATAACAAATAAATCAATAAAGTTTGATGTGTCATTTTCATATGTCATAATTTCGATAGGTCAGGATCGCAGCAAGTGGAAAAAAGTGGTCTCTGCCTACCCCTTAGAGGGAAAGAGGCGTGATTATATTAATGTATGTATGTTTGTCAATTTGGTACCAGATGTATGCCACTCAACCAGGAAAACGTATGTAAAATTTACAACAGTTTAATTATCAGGACTGTTTACCGGATACCTAAATCTTGAATATACCTTTCTATGAATGTAACAAAATATCAGGTAAATGGTTTCTGAAAAAAGACCGTTTTCTTTTACATATAAACTCATAAAACGTGGCAGAAATTCATAATCGTTAATAATTTGCATCGATCATTTCGTATATATATTTATTGTATGGGCATGCGTCAACAAAGTAAACAATAAAACAAAGCCAAAATACGAAATTGCTTTATGAAAGACATTGTAATCAAATTAATTACTATAATAAATAGATCACACACACCTAATATTTCAAGCGCATTACACCTAAACTTCAATATTTGTTTTATTAAATTATTATAACCAACATTGCAGAAATTTCATTAACGTTTTATGCATTAAAACAATGACTGTTTCAACAAATATCAAGGCAATAAATTAATGAACAGCTGTATGTATATTGTGCTGCAATAAAACAAATACTATTATTTTAACAGTCGTTTTTGATTGGTTGTTCACGGAAATCTTAATTTACCTTTAAATGCATTGCGAAATATCAATTGTAATAATGTATTGACGTTATTAGTATAATAATGACGGGCATTGATTTTGTTATAGCATTTTAATATCTATTAAAACAAACTAATTATTACGCAGATTAATTGAAACGATCCATACAAAGTAGTTTTATTTCAATGTCTAACATTCGCGTAAACCTAAGAAACCAATAGGATTTTTTTGGTTTTATATAAGCATCTATCATTAAAACTCTCATTTGGTTGTAACATGTAACGATCTTGCTGCAGATCAAATGCATTGCATTGATCATTGCCTTTACTTCGTATTATTAAAATCTAAATTTTGTCACCGACAAAACATCAACGTAGAAAAAAAGAAACTGACTGACTGATCGAAGTATTAAATGTTTAAAATAACTGTTCACTAATCAGTAGATACAATAAAACCAGTAGTAGGCTTCGTAAAATTTAATAGATATACAAAACGAAAATTATACCTATAACTTTTTTTTTTACTTTGATAATTATATCACTGAAGTATGTACTAAGTGGCATCCGGTGCGTTTACCTCCACCCAGCAAATTCACCAAAAGGCCACCAATAAACCTTGCGCCGCCGCGCCGTGAGTCCATGACACCTCAGGCCACACAAAGGCGGTCTATTTCGGCGACTAAAGGAAGGCAACTCAAATCAAGTGGCCGCTGACAATGTACGGGAAATCAGCAACAATAGCCGCTGAAGTATAGCCTCTTAGCCTCCGAACGAACCTACGTGTAGTGCGGCTATACAAAATACTTAGCGAATGAATAGGAATTTGTGAAAAATGTGTGGAAATATTTAGTATTTTTAATATGGCGTGTTGAAATTCTGCCGTTTTTAATCGAAGTTTATACCTTATTTTATTTTATAGAAGCCAATTCCCAGTTTATAAAATAAATTACCAATATTCCACAATCATTAATTCCGTGAGAAAAATTAAGAGCCCTAACTAAATGCGTCGTAGTTTCTTTTTACTTTACTCTCCGAGTTATGGATTATTAATTTCTGAATGTTTATCGCTGTAATTTATCTTACTATATTTTAAAGGGTAAATTAATAATATTCAAGGTAAAGGGCAATTAGTTTTTGATCGTTACCATTAACGCAATTACATGGTGCAACAAAAGTGTTTTCAATAAGGATATTGATAAATCACGATGAAAAACTGATCGAAAAAATATTAATAAACTTTTATTAGTGTCTCATAAAAGGCTATTCTCACGTTAAAAATAAACGCAAAGGTCTTTGTTTGAAAGATATTATTATAGTTAGCTACACAGGCTACACTTTGGAACCGGTTTATTGGCAAAAGGCTTTCATAAAAGCAATCATAGTCGTATGGTATTCGCTGAACTATGCTCAACAACAAAATTATATTTCGCAGAACTGACCAATTGACCATGTACCGTAAAGGTTCCAGTAAAACATTTGAGTTCTAAAGGTCAATTCTAAAATAAATTGACAAGCGTATTTCAATTTACATTTAATTTTCGCGTACTATTTTGATATTTTGTTTTTTACTCATTTAATAATATCTGTTGTCCCACTGCTGGGCCAAGGCCATGTAGAAAAACTTGCTTGCTTAATATGGTATCGAATACCGTTTTCTATATACCGTGATCTGCGATTGCTAATTAAATCTTACGTGCGCGCAACTTTTTAAAGTTCAAATATTCATGAAATTAAGTTTTTACTGCATTGAACTGCTAGGCCATCATGACAATAACTTTTTTTATAAAACCTATTTAAATTGTCACGGAGTCAAACGCTGTCAAGCCTATTTAAACTCTACAAACTGATAGCATTTCGGCGAATGAAGTTATTATGTACCATTTTGGGCTAAATATTTCTATGAATTTAGTTGGTACCAACAACCTTTTACCATAAACAATGAAACAGTGAACTAGTGTTTAAATATTTGTTTGAACTTTTAGCGACCTTTTAATCCCTCGCATAGTGAATAAACAAAAACTAACCAAAACCTAAATCGGGAGCTGAAACAGATTACTGTAAAAAAAACTTTTTCATATACTAAACTATTTATTTTTGATATATTCCGAAATGAAAGAAATATAATTATTCATGTAGGTTTTTTAAACCGAACGATTTTGTGTTTAAATGTAAACTAGAACCTCAAATCAAAAAAGTCTTTTACGTCTCAGAAAAAACATGAAACATAATAATGTATGAATTTAGGTATATTTAAATACGTTAAAATACGTGTGTAAAGGTAAACTAGAACCTCGACTAAAATGCCACTGCATCCACCAGTCTTTTATCGCTTCACTAGTTTTCTTTAAAAATACTAAGAAGCACAAACATCTTCCATCTACTTCCATTATACAAACGAGTCTTTATATGAAGCATAGCGATATATTCTAAATAAACATTCACATCGGAGGCCGTGCAGCAATCAGGCGGAATTCTGAGCGGGCGGCGCGACGACCCGTGAACGTTCAAACTTACCTTCCCTCATTACGTGTTTGTTCTGTTATAAAAATGTGCCTTTAAAAGCCAATATTTAACTGAATTCAAAGCCATAATGGCGAATATACGGAACGGCGTTTTCTCTATATTTTTCTCGTTCTATATTTTGGGTTTTTTTTTACCTTATTATTTTGTACGGGTAAGCGTTTTCAAATAAACAGTATGTAATGAAAGTCACTGTCAAAATGATTAATCAATCCGGTTAAAGATTTGAGATTACACAAATGTAATGTACGGTGTATATTTTAATTTTAGTATTTACGTCTAATCGTACTATAGTAATCGGATCATCAAAATACGTGCAAAAATTAATTATCCAGCATTTACAACTATAAACGAAATTTTACTAATCTAAAAGGTAGGTACTGGATTAAAAATACAGTTTAGTTTCAAACGGCTGACTTATCTCTCCAAAACACGCTGTCTTACAAAGAAGAAACACCCATTTATATCACTTAACATAAAATAAATAAACTTACAAAATAGCTTCATCAATTCGCTGTAGCGTCGCAATTTCGAGGCCGCTCCGACAAGCAGACCAATGAATTCTTATACATTTATCGTTCAATAATAAAGTTTTTCCATAGCCCTACACTTATTAGCTCCGTGGAATATATTAAATTCCTCGCCGGTCGAGCATTTCTCTCGCAATATTCATATTTTTCATATCTACCTCTGTATTATGATTTTCTTTGAGTTTTACGGTCGGTGTGTCATTGACGGAGGATGTGTTATAACTCTTGAGATGAGAATTCGTCAGAAGCGGGAATATAGGCCTAACGCGGTATACGACGAATAAGCGTTTTGTTAACTCGCGCTTGCGCTCTTGCTGGAGGAAAATGTGGAATGCTTTGATTTCTTTGGGAATTGAATATTTGTTTTGATCTCAAATGTGGTGTTATAAATAGGTTTTCAATATCAAATATTCGGTAATATAATCTTATAAAAAAGAACACATTTTACTTGATTACAAAAAAATCTACAGTTTTATATCAGGAGCGCTTAGTGATATATACAATACATTTTATAGATCCACGCCTAGTCAGGAGCACATCTTCAATTGTCGTTAATGGAAATCGTGAACCTTATTTTATCTGCAGTATCCCGCAAAATGTGAAACAACAAAACTCAAAACCTAAGACATTCCGCCTGGGAGCAGTGGGAGCCAAACACAACCATAACACCAAAGACGCCATCAAAATCATTTAAATTAACAATGAACCGCAAAACTTAAGTTGTACAATAAAACAACATAACAGCGGCCGTTCGTACTTAACATAAAAACTTTGCTTATTAACATAAACAAAGTTTGTCAACTTAATAATATAATTATGGGATCTAATCCGAACATTAATTGAGGGGTCAAGTGGGCTGGTTAATTGATGTGTCGCTTCCAAAGTTCTTCAATTAATATGCGAAAGTTTACGGCAAGTGTATGTAGATCTCTCTATGGTATCCCCCTTTCTTAATATACATACTAAATATATACATACGCATCTACTCTGTTAAATCATACATTAAGACTCTTAATAAGTTGGTAGTATTTTTTTTTCGTATTAGATCTATAATAATTATATCACATTTGATTGTACAAGTTCTAACAAAGTTTATTTGTTTAAAAAACATTTGTCCTCAAACAAAAAACTTTTACCCCCAGACATAATCCTTCCTCTACCACAAACCGTAATGGCAAGGCATTACAGGGCCACTTCTTTACACTGAACTTTGCTAGACTTCAACACAATTCCTAGTGAGAAAAAAACCTAAACAACCACCTAGTAGGTTCATAGTGTAGCACTAAACTGTTGACTGACCGATCAGCCGGTAGCAGCAGTAATGCTCGGCATCGGCTATTGATCCCGGCTTACAGGAGCATGTGTTAAACTGGCCGCAGCCGAGGATAGAAAAAAGGCAGTTTCACTACCATAAGCCCTTGTAGACACGAAGAGGTCACTCTATATGTACAGTTCAATTATAGAAGTTAGAAAGAGGGGTCTGATTATTGTAAACAACACTTTAATGTGACGTTTTAGTTCTGTCGTCTTTTTTGAGTAATAAGATTTTTTATTTCTAATTTATGCCAATCGAAGATAACTAATGTAAAATATTTAACATGCATTTAAACACTGCTCATGTTGCTCGATTGCAAAATAAACTTGGCAGGTAACAAACAGACAACAATCACAAACAGCTCAACATTAGAAATGACACACAAGTTACCAAACTTTAATATGACAACATAAAAATCAAACAATTTTTCTAAATAATAACAAAGTTAGTTTCATTTAAAAACGAAGAACAGGTCAAGCATCACAGTTAATTGAAGCCGGAGTTCAGCTAATCGTTTGTGGCAAGTATAAGTAGATCTGTCCCGCGGGACAAATAACCGCGCTAGATGATAGATACCGCTGAATAAATTATGCGCGTAATCGATGCAAGCGCGGTAATCGTCCCGAGATGCCGCGTGGAGGTAGTGTTATTTAAATTGATACCTATTTTAATGTGGTTAAGGTTTAAAATGATTTGATAGTGAAGTAAGAAGTTTGTTGATTTGTGATAATGAAGATTTTCTGAGGATTTGATTTTGGTGTCGATTTTGTTAGTAATATTCTGTTTTGTTTGATGTTAGTTTAAAAATTGGTATTGCTTTCGTATTAGACAAAAGTTTCCAAAATATTCATACCTTCCTTTCATTTTTCTGCAAGAGCACTCCATTTTGAGTTAAGCTCTACATCCGTCAAATTACTTATATTTGAATTTTATATGTTTTAAAGTGTAAAATAACGAACATGTGGCAAAAAGAATTTATTTATTTATTTACCGATGCTGTTCAGTGCAGTATAATTCCTTGTCTCGCAAACAAATAAACAATAATTTCAACAACGATATGCTAGTTTATTTAGAGTATATATATACGTATAGTAGGTAAATAAAAGTAGTTTTGACTTACTTGTATCAGATAGCATTGCGTATGAAATCAGCGCATGACATGAATCTGGAAAGAAGAAAACAGTTTTAGTACAGAAGAAAGAACAAGAGAATAGAATAATAATAATAAAAGTACAGTAATAAATGGTAGAAAACAATGTTTTGAGAATGATAAAGAAAATGTTCAGAATTTAGAAATGTTTACGCATCGTTATTCCCAAAATCCGCATTGTTATCATTGGCAAGTATTTATAATATGAGATTACTGAAAATGTATGCCGGACAAAGTCTGGGTTAGTTTTAATGCACTGTTACAATTTACAATCTGTTCGGAATAAAAACTAAGCATAAATAACGCTCACATTTTCTGTCACATAAAATACAGTTCCTGCTCAGTTATTCAGTGACACGTAAGCAAAAATCTTCAAGGGTACAAAGTTATTAGCCTCGCTAAAAGAGTGCCATGGAAATACAGCCAAAAATACGAAACCCAAACGACACATCGCACTTTTTCGCCGCCACACACGTACAATTTTAATCACACCACAGAGTCCATTCCACGCACACACACAAACGCTAAATAATTAATAACACATGGGGAAGCACCGTCGCCGTCGCCAGATTCACACAACAGTTCATACATAAAGCGAATCACGTCTCTAGAGAGAAAAACAATCCATCAGTTGTTGGGTCCCTCAAACGGCACTCCATACACCGCAGAACGTATCACACATACACACAACATATACACCTAACATGAAAAACACACACACATACACGCCAGTCGCATAAATTCACACGAGCGTGACGTACACTCAAAAATGTAGGGAATTCGCTCACTCACACACGCGCAACTGGGAATATCGACACACACATTGCATCCGTCAACGTAGAACACAGATGCATCACAATACACAGCTGTAATATGAATGTGTGTGTGACAGGCCGGTTGCAAACACGAGATTCTGCGACTGGGAACTAAACTATTTTCACGTATAATTTGTTCATCAGATTTAAATAAGCATTTCGTACAAATTCAGTTTGCGTTTACTAACAATTTGTAGATTTATATATCGCCTGTATCAGTAAAAAAGAGATCTTGACAAAAAGTTTACTTGGGCATTCTTTATTGAAGTTCAAGGTATACAATTATTTTCAATCACGTACGTACTTAATTTATTTGATCTCTTCAAAAGATTTATTTCTTAATTATGAGTACAACCTACTGACCTTTTCATGAGTGAGGACTATTCATTGAATCATTTTGAAAATAATTCTTACGAACATTTAACAAAAACATGAGTATAAATCAAAAATGGTATTACCAAAACACATGTCGTTGTTAACAGTAACTTATGTGCAACGTCTACATTCTAATTCGTCGTAGTAACGTCAAAATTTTAGCAAAACCGATGTAAATTTTTATACATCTTTCACATAAGATTTTCTATACTACTCTACTATAAACAAATCCGGATTTTCCGCACTAGACCTAACACAGTCACAAATAAAATATGTTATCCTAACATAAAGGCATCTAAAAATCCACATTTATATGAAAATTACACGACGCGTCAAAAAATACGGGCGCAGATCAAGAACCGCGTCACGTGCGCGCGCGTGCAGCCGGCCTAAACGCGCCCCTTCCGAGTTTTCTCTTGACCCACATCGAGCTGCTGGGAAAAACTTGCAGATTATCGAATGTGGCGAAAGTTGGACACAGTCGTAATAATGCTGACCGTTCTGCAGTTAGAAACGGTTATGTATTACGTTGGGAAGTTTTATCTAACGGGGAGTTGGATTACTATGTATTAGTACCTATACTATAACGTTTTGATAACACTTTGTTTGTTAAATGCTTGATCACGTGAATCGTGTGTGAGTGTCGTAAATTCTTATGCATACAATAAAAATACAATACTATAAAAGTTTAGTCGAAAATATGCATTTTTATGCACCTTTAAAAATTTACTCCTAACGTAAAGTTGATTTGTGTAAATCAAATTATATCATTAACTATGTTTTCAATTGCTGTCTTTGGAGTTTATCAATAACCATATAATCGATTCTACTCTTATTTCAATCACAAAAGTCGTTATTATACTTATTCAAAAATAACTAACAAAAATAATCGCGTACCAAACCCAAACAGAATAACATTAGTTCTTCCTTCAAACGTTTGCAAATAACTAAAGTACATTCAGAAACGTCGGTACAGAAAGACCAAAATTTCCGCTACCATCAAATGTCTCCATATTAATTTTCCGCGCGGCCTACCGCTGAACATTTCAAAGAGAAACTTTCATACCTTCGGGTTTTTATGATTTCTGTGTATTCAAAGTAAAGCAGTCCTTGGGGACGCACGCTATTGCCAATCACGACTAGTTTAGCATTTGTAATGTTACAAGTATAGCGATCGGTACTCTATTCATTTTGTGTAGGAATTTACTTTGTGTTTTTAATTATTTTATGTAATGTGCTATTTTTATCAGTAAAGCTGGGTTTAGTTAATGCCAGCCTTCTGGGCACGTTAACCGCCATTGACAAGGATGCCGGTGATTCATTGGACACATGTTAGTTTTATTTATGTAAGTTTTAATTTTAGTAAAGTTAGAGTTTGTTCTTATATTAGATTTAATTGTATATAAATAAACTTCATTTTTGCTGCCTATTGTCAGAAATAAATTAAAATGATTGATTATATTCACACACACACAAATACATGTAATAACACAGTCAAATACATGTTATAAGAGTAATACACACACATATATACATTCATGTTAGTCATTTTGCGCCAGTCCTTGAGTTGTAAACTGTCATTTCAAATTTCGATTCCACATTCTAGACTATTCTAAATTCAAATGCAATTTACGAACTAGCCATTATTTTATTTGTCATTCTATTTTCTTGTGTTGTAAATGCTTTACATACATACAACTTATAGGATATCAAAAAAAGTAAATATAGTTTGAAAAGTAGTCGTGAACAGAGATCGTAAATTAAAACTATCATACTAAAAGCATTTCAAACGAATGTTTTAATGTTAGATATTTTAAATTTATTTTTTGTCTTGTATATTAAATTGCCTTAAGCACAAGTTAGTATATTTTTACAAAACTTGTAAAAGCTTTTAATAAATTTGTATAAGTAAGTATTATGTGGGCAGAGGATAAACTTAGCTTTTGTACGCGAAAAATTGAATATTTTTTTTTTTATCTGATATGACCACTACTAGTCAATCAAATTTCACCAGAATCAATCAACTTGTATTTTTTCATTGTGTATACTTAATGTGCTCAACAAATATTTCTAGGATCCATATTTCATCAAAACTAAAACTCTAAAATACACCGGTAATGCGAAACTCTGGTAATAGCGTTAATTCTTTTAGGTATTTTGTTTATCTGAATAGTATTTTCAAAGTAATTCTTTACCTTCACACAGTTTACTAAGTGTATGAAAAAAATACTACATAAAAACGAACTGTAGTGCTATTCTGTAACATTATTTTCGTATTTCGACAGTGGAATCCGCGGTGAGATGTCAAAAACGTATTCTCAAATTTGAATTCTAAATCAAGCCCAATTGGGTTCTCTTTTGAAATGAGCTTTATTATCACTCAGGTGAAGCTCGATATCGAAATTATTTACAGAATAGACATACTGGTCATTTTTCTGGCTTAGGAATTAACAAGACAGTTCCAAAACACGAAGCACAGTTCAAATTACGTTGATACATATCTGCGGAGAAGACAGCCTGCAACTTACTAACTCGATTGACCCGTAACACCTCGCTATTTAGTATACACATGCACGCCAGGTGCCGCCACATGCATTTAAATCGAATATTACAAAGCGGATCTCCTGTATAACCACCTTAAGGTTCTTTGGCTTATTCTGTGTGCTGGAATGTGGGGAATTAGTGGCGGTTAGTGAATTGTTTTGGTAATAAATAACTTTAAGTATTGACTATAAAGTGACGTTTTAAAATCGAATTGTATCATCATCATCTCCCTAGCATTTTCCAACTATGTTGGGGTCGGCTACCAGAAAATGAAATCGTATAATCGACTTGTATGTAACTTTTTTTACACGAATATACCTTCAAAATCTAAATACTCTAATCGTCTTTGACATTGTCTACATATTCTTATTTATCGCGAAGCAAACATTAAGAGGACTAACGTTGATAATTATTATTGTGTAAAGTACTGAATATTGCTGGAAGACTATGTTTGTTTTTTCAAAGAATGAGGTCAAATCAATGCTCTTAGGCTGATTAGTAAACAAGCACTATATTAACACGTCATCAGCGTACAGTACACCACACAAACATCAACACTGACATAAACACAACTTTATCTCCAAGTACTAAGATCGATTTTCCCATAATTACTACTATCGTACTACTGTGTAGTAACTAAAATTGGGCTCTGAGTGCTCTGACGTCATAACCCTCTATAGAAAATTAATTCACCCAATCTAAACTGTCTTAAAGACAAATCAGTTTGGAACTTAGCGGACCTGTCCTCCGGGAGATCCGATATTATCCGGATTACACAGATGTGATACCGGATGTGGGCCGAATGTGTGAACGATCAACGGATTTTAGAACTTGTTGGTGAAGGCTAGAGTTTAGTAATGGTGAAATTAACAATGGAATACGATTTGTTTTTGAACTTTCATGTTGTTTGGTTTTAAGGTTCAGTTTTGTTTGGCATGGTCTCTTTATTATTTACATGTTCAACTATGATAGATTTTTTTTAAATAAGATTGATTCTACAACTAAAGGAGACGGGGATTTCTGGGCCAAATTGTAATAAGTTAAGACATGGCTGAAAAAAAAGGTTATATTTTTCTATTTCAAAGTGTGAAAAATCAACTCAATTTACAATCTGGAAAATGAAATATCCAATAATTAAGTTTGGGTTACGAAGTAAATAGTCTAAGTAAATACTCTGTTGATGATGACATTTTAATGTCATCATCAACAGAGTTCATACTATTTACGAAAATGCTTTCACTAGATGATACAATTAATTACAATAATTAAATCCATTAGAATTAGAGTATTAAGAGATTAAGTTTTACATAATTAAGATAAATCGATTCACATTTACTAATCGATTATTGTATTCTTTAATCTGTGCTAACTCTGACTGGACATGCATGACATTGACATCGATCGACATATTTTGACACTAAACGAGTGTCGAATTATCTACGTTAGAGTATATATTATTCAAGAAACTAAAGAGTGAGCCTATCTGGGTAGGAATCGTAAGCACTAGTAGTGAACTAGTTTTGTCGTGATTTTTTTATAAAGATGGAACGCGCCGTTTTAATAAATCTATCTAAAACACTAATATTATCCTAACAATGTCAAAACCATGGATATTTTCGTATATACGTCGGTCGTAGGGAAGCAATATTAAAATATTATTATAACTGCATCGTAGGCAAACGGACTGTGGGCTGCTGCGCCCATGTGATGTCAATAATATGGTACCTTAGTTAGGCTAAGTACCTCTACTAGATAACATAGTACCACCTGCACAATTCTTAGATGACGTTCTTGTAATAATAGAAGATGAATAAAAATACTAATAAAATTCGATTTTCATTTTTGTACATCATCTCCTTCCCACTCTACAGAAATATTAAAAATCCTGACTAAATTATAAAAAAAAAAACAAAACCATCATAAACCTTGACTGCTAAGCGGACTAAACAAACCATGATAAATTCACTCTTTAGTTTCTTATCTATACTCTAAGGCAGTTAAGTATAGTTTTTTACTTAAACTTAATCTCTTTTATCTCAACTCTCAGATTGCCAAAATCTGCCCTATTTTCAGTGATTGTTAATATAGTAGCTATCAATTCACACCAATTTCATCTTTTTACATTCTGGCCCAAAATTGTATGAAAGCGTATCTGTCTCCTTTCGTGACTCATTTTTATCTTGTTTAAATGTCTTTATTTGTGAACAACAGTGGCTACTAATGCTATATCATTTAATTCATGTTATTTTTCAAGTATAAAAACATGAAAATCTTTAATAATTGGAATAGTAAAATATTTAAATAACATCGTCTACCAGACATAACACTATTTTACTATTTTCTTTTAGCTTTACACATTTTTTCGAAAACGAAATGTAGCTTTAATATTTTAATTACATCTGCTAATTGGATTTGAATAAAGAATGTAATTTGGCTTTTGATTATAAAACAATAATGTGAACATGTACAGACAGAGTTCATTAGTTTTTGTATTAATATTAAATTACATTAAAATTGTAGACTGGTAAAATAGTGTTTTATTTTGTAGAGACAAAAGGTCAAAACCAAGGACATTGTTTTTGTGTTTTTTCTATTCCTAGGGAGTCCTTAGGCCACAGCGTCTGCTAGTAAGCAGGCAAACAGAGTAACTAAATAAAAACATAATTTTTTCGTCTCTAATTTATTTCTATTTTCATTCGAGATTTGTTCAGGGATTTTTTTTTCCTTTATACACTCTTACTAGAAACAGTTTGAGAGTTGACATCGTCTAAGAAGACTGAAGTAAATATCAACAAAGAAATCCCTCCCTATCTCTCTGCGAGTCTTCAAAGTATTCATAAATAAATTAGAAGTGAGTTCTCATTAATAAAGAACCGAGAGTGGTTCGAAAGCTCCGCCATTAACAAAGCAGCTTAAAAATACTTCAGAAAGTTTGATCAACTTCCACACCAATACGTATAGAGCCTGCATTCATAAGTAGCTCAAGTATGCACAAGATAATGTTTGAAATAATAAATAATATATCATAAATGCGGACAACATCACATACATTGCTCTGAACCCAAAGTAAGTAGCTATTAAGCACTTGTGTTATGGAATTCAGAAACAACGAAGGTACCACAAACACCCAGTTTTACAGCTAGCTAGTACATGGTAGTACAATATACAGGTTGTTACCTAAAGGGTATATCAATTAAAAAAAAGTGTAAAGAGTACTCTTGGTATCGGGTTAATTTACAAAATGTCCATCCATCAGTTATCAAGGTGTCGTCAGTTTGGAGGTCCCAGGTTACCACCCCGATTGGGTCTATGTAGTCAAGTTCTCAGGTGTTTGAGTACCTTTGTTGTCTCTGATTCCATAACCCAAGTATTTTAACTTGATTTGAGTTCAGAGCAATGTATGTGATATTGTCCACATTTACACATATTTAGAGATTATGTTGGTAAGTCATTTGCAGGCTGCTTAAACAATGACAATATAAAAATATACAACTTTATAATACAGTAATAAGTTACACAATATATTCAGTCTAAAATTAATCAGAGGCGAACTCAAAGCAAAGGTACATAATTCATTCATCCAGATACAAAAGTTAGTAAGTGTTCCTTAAGCGAGTCTTATCGCCGGCCCTCCACTGCGAGCTACGCTTTACGACTGCATTCATATCGCTTTGAAGAGCTTTAATTAGTTTTTGAGTTCATTTTAAGCAAGTTGCCTTCTTCTTTTGTATGCTTAGAAATATTATGAAGAGTTTTACAACTTGTTAGTGACATGCTGAACTTGCTTGTTGATAGTGAAGTTATTTATATCGTTTTATTGCTTTTTTTTTATATTCGCTGTAGTGAAATTAGAATTTTGAAATTAATAAATAGAATATTCAGTAATAATTGGAAGTGGAAATAGTACATATATTTTATGTTATTTCGAAGAAAAAGTCAGAAACGGATTAGATTTTAAACTATAACGTTGTGGAACTATAACGTTGTGGTCTAAAGATTTTTACCAAAAACTATATCGAGAAAATATTTTTAAACAATAATTTTCTTATGTTATCTCAAATTACTTTTCAAACCACTTATTTATGAATGTTGGATTTAGTTTTGTTTAAAATTCCTTTTGAATCTTTATGCGTTAAAACTCATTTAGATTTAAGTTCAGTTGCGTTGACAGTCGTAAGTCGGGACGTAGACTACTTATCTGGTTTATATTGTCATTTCAGTGGAGGTCCACGACTCATCACCTTGCTAAGAAAAGGACTTATACTTGCAAAAAAATATGATATTATTTAATTTGAATTAAATAAATCTAACAGCCATGTGACCTCGTGTAACTATTTCAGGTGATTGATACTAAGTGGTCAGTTGTATGCTATTTATTTTGAACGTTTCTCGAAGATACAGATACGCACAGAGCATATTTAGAGCTTTATTATATCTGATTTTAAAACAACTAACTGCCTCGTTGGCTTAGTGGTGCTAAGCGCGCCTGCTACGCTAGAGGTCTTGGGTTCGATTCCCAAGTCGACCAAGGTGTTATTGGGTTTTACTATGAAATTCCCAGAGCAGGTCGGAGTTTGGCTTTGTGCCCGGTTAGTGGCAAAAGGGTCGCCCCCTATTACATGGGACCTAAATATATCGGCGAACTGTGGGTGTTCATTGGTACACCTCTGCCTACCCCTTCGGGGATACAGGCGTGATGATATGTTCTACTATTTCAAATACGAACAATTCATATTAAAAGCTTTAAAATAGCTTAATTTAAAATATATTATCACCTTTAGTGGAGTAATGCTTAAACCTGTATTTATGAATTATTATCAAAGGTTTGATACTAAACCGTGTGCGAGGCTTCAGTTATTTATTAGTTAATTAAAGTGACAATCTTGCAACCAGTTAGAAACTCGCGTTAACTTAACTGAACGGTTAAATTATACTGGTTAACTTAAAATTTAACTTGGATATTTGTATAAGGTGGACTGAGAATTCTAAATTATATTTGTGTATGTTCATCAATAGAAAGTTGGTTAATTAATTTCTGAAGGTTATTTATCGGTAAGGGGTTGAAATATGATTAATTGTAGGGCTGATTTGCAAAAGCCGCAGCTGCGCTATGACATACCTCCTTTACAGTACTATAAAGGAATCGTAAAGTAATTTAACAGATAAAGGCCAAAGGCTTTTTTTAAGTCATATCGATTTAATCCCTTTCTTTGACACCAAAAACTCCGATCTGAAGTTACGTTCATACAGCTATTTAAATACTGAAAAAATAATCTAGGGGCAACATTATCATAACCATTCGCCAAGTCTTGTCAAAAGATAGCACCGAAAACCTTCATAGATTGACAAGTAACACAAAACAGTTGTTAAATAAAATATAACAAAAAGCACACACACACAATAAGAAGCAAAAATAAACAAGCTCGCGATGAATTTCAACAAACGCATTTACAAGTACTTGTAATTCCGTTAAAACTGTTATTTAAACCTTCAGGGATCCCGGATCTGTGACGTCATCCGCTTCTACAGTAAAATGTCTATTACATTCAAACTTGCGAAGCACTGAGATGTCTAGATCCAATTCTTAAGACCTAGATTGTCTTTTGTGAGTAAACGCGTAGTTTTATTAATTTTCTTGCTTTCCAGTTTGTTGTGTACAAAAAAGAATTATTATTTATTGTTGAGCAAGTAATCCCCTTGTTTGAAGAGTTCTTTGGCAAATAAATTTGTATAAGAACAGACTGTATGATGCATTAAAGTTAAATGATCATGAATGATTTTTTCGGGACAGTGATACAATAAAAGTGGTCCAGTCAGATAGGCAGTCGAAAAACGAAAAACGGCATGCATTTGAATGCAGTAAACGTGGAGCCCGACCCCAACATAGCTTCTTAAAAGGTGAAAAAATGGTTGAAGTATCCTGACTAAATGTAGTTTAAAAAGGCACAATAAACTATTCAAGTCAAGCAAAAAGGTCTTACTTTATGTAAAGCAACACACAATAGTTTCTTAGGAAGGCTAACTTTAGCCCACAATATAATGTATATAGCTGCCAGACACAGGACCTACGGAAGAACAGGTACTCTAACGATACAGTAAAAGGTCAGCACACCTACAGACCAGCGGTGAAGCGTCAACTCTATGCCCCTTTGTATAAGACCTATATTAGCGTAACATCATTTTATAAAATCGACTCAGCCTAATATAGGAAAGTTGTTTGTGAATTTCGGTTCTATTGTGAATTATTAAGGTTTAGTTTTGATTGAGGTGGTTGGTAATGCGTGGGTTGTGCTGACCCAGGGTCATGGGTTAATTCATCGTACACAACAAATATGAGGATGATGAGTTTGTACCAGACTCATCAGACTGCATGTCTGACGCTGGGAAATATGTGTGTGTATAATTACGCTTTGACTCTATGAAGGGATGGGCAGAAATTATGCTAGGTTATCTAATGCTTCGCCAGACAGTCTAGTACCTTATTGTGATGTATAGTCAACTGCTTTTCGTCTATCCGGATTTTTCTATAACTTTATTGAGACATTTTTTTAGTCACAGTTGTGCAATAGTCATTTAAAAAAAAAAAACAATTTTTACATACTTGGAACCATATAAAAAAAAGTACGCTGAAATAACTAAGAAATCCACAACTCGGAAATAATATCTCAAAATTGAAGTTTAACCCTAAAATCTGAGGATGTTGCGAACTCAGTCCAAACACTGTCAAGTCGTCACGAAGTTCTGTCAGTGGGGCAAACTTGTTCCTGACACGCGTATAATAAGCCGAGCCATCAACTTGGCCCTTTGTGCTTTAACTTGAGAGCAAATAATGATGGGAAGCCGACTAGTTTCCAAATAGGCTCTCGGTGGTTAAGAATTATGAGTTTGGAATAAGCAATTTAAGTGTACAAATATAAATGTAAATTATACTTGTTGTTTTTTTTTGTTATTTCTATAATTCTAAAACTATAATTTTATTTTAATATTTAGAAGTAAAATAGTTTTTTTTTTAATAAATCAAAACTTAGGTCAACATATTATATTAACCCTTGGCAATAATCATAAAAGTTAAGTATCTAAACAAATATGTGTGAAGATAAAACTGTATTCGTCAAACGATACATAATCTGAGCCTACTCGGAAACTATTCAACCCTTCAAACTGGGTCAATTTGATCCGGTTTTTGTTTATCAAAAAGTTTCCTGACAGGAAATAGGCAGAGTATTCCATAAACTGTATTGTTTAATACGTACACGGATCGGGATGGGTCTAGTTATTTTTTTGCTGAATTATTGAAAAATAACGATTTTTGTATCGACGCGGACGATGGAATAGTTATTTCAGTAGAGTTGGGTTTTATTTCTCGTAAAATTTATAAAGATTTTCCTGGATTTTTATTCAATTGTTAACTGGAGTAATTGCTTAAATCGTCATCTAAAAATCTAAAAATACCTGTGATCCTTCTAGTTGAACCCACGATACCATAATTTCCGTAAAAAAAAACATAAAATAGTAAAACGAAAACCGGATTCAATAAAAACATAACCAACTCAAAAATTCCGATATTTCAAGGGTTATAAGCTAATTAAAAAATAATCCGTTCAATACGGCCCGGGAACAGCAATAACGCACAACCACTGCAAATACGATAAAAACAAATGCCTGCTATTTATCCTGCTGCCGTATTTATCTACACGCTGTACTCTTACGGGGTGAACAGCAGTGTAAGTGGTTCCGTATCTGTAATGAGTATGTTATTAGTGTTAGATCTCTATTGAAAAAAGATTTGAAGGTTTACTTGTTACTTTTTATCATTACATGGGACAGAGTTCTTTGACCTTTGCTTTGCTGATGACCTATAAATTAGGGCAAGTATTTCTGAAGGTGGTGAGGTGAGATTTTGGGTATGCGTTACCGAATTTGAAATGCATTAGTTATCAATAAAAAAGAGTACTTAAGAATATATGTCGTGGTGGCCTAGCGGTTCAATGAACGGATTTGAATGCACATGGTTGCAGGTTCAAACCCGGGCAATTACCAATGTAACTTTTCAAAGTTATATGTACTGTTTCTGTGTTTCTTAATAATTCTAAGACACTTCTGACAAGCGCTGAAGGAAAACATCGAGAGGAAACCTGGATTCCAAAATTTGCAAGCGTGGTGATCAATGCTCGTGCCTTCTTTATATGGGAATAGGCCTGTGCCCAGCAGTGGGACGTTTATAGGCTGGATTACTATTTATTATTATTGTATTACTTAAGAATAAGTATTATGAGCATGCATCCTCGAAGGGCACTGTAATAATATGGCAGAGACATGATTGTTCTATTAATAGACATCTGAATGAGTATTTATTAATGTGATTTATATGTCACATTAATTATAATGATCCGTATTTAATATATTTGTTTTGAAAACAATAACTCACTTACGCTCAGAGTCTTTAATTACGAGGTGAAGCGGCGAGGTCGCGAATCGCACTGACTGTTATCAAAACAAATAACTAATTAAGTATAACATATAACGTACAATACATACTATAAATAAATGAATAAATAAATGCGGACAACATCACATACATTGCTCTGAACCCAAAGTAAGTAGCTATTAAGCACTTGTGTTATGGAATTCAGAAACAACGAAGGTACCACAAACACCCAGATCCGAGACAATGTAGAAAAATGACTTTCTACATTGTCCCGTCCGGGGATCGAACCCGGGACCTCAGAGCTAGCGACACCTTGGAAACCGGTGCGTACGCCACTCGACCACGGAGGTCGTCGTATATATATAAATACAATACTAACTATCTCATATATATTTCCAGCCTATAAACGTCCCACTACTGGGCACAGGCCTCTTCCCATATAGAGAAGGCACGAGCATTGATCACCACGCGTGCTTAATAGCGGATTGGCGATGTCAGATCCCAATTTTGGGATCCAGGTTTCCCCACGATGTTTTTACCTATACATGCATATAACTAGTCAGTTATGCAGGACGCACGTGGCCAGAAATCGCAAAGGACAGACAAGTTTGGAGGATGGAGGGGGAGGCCTTTGCCCAGCAGTGGGATCTGATGTAGGCTATAAAAAAAAATACATATAACTATCACATACAAAACAAAACTCATAGTAACATGAAACTCTGAGCCTTGCACCAATGAAGTGGTTGAAATCGCAAAGCTTGTATTCTTGTAATACAGATAAAAAGGTCTATAATAAATACTATGATATTCGGCCGTAGCTTTTAACTTACAAAAAATAAGCAGATGATACACGCTCGTATGTTTCTCTTCCATCCCGGGGTGGGTAAGCCTATTTACATATATCAATAAATAAAACCCACCCTGTAGATAACACATCAATATGCTGTAGCTTTAAAATTGTATAAAGGAAAATGTTTCTGATGATATCGAGTAAAGAGTTTGTAATTTGACTGATTGCTAGTAAATTAAATTACTCATTACTTAAGACAATTGTCGTTCTGCCAATAAGCTTATAACGTAAGTATGACAGTTTAAATAAATAGCTAAAAAAAAATTCTCAAAAAATATGGGTAAAACTCCTAAAATAATCATAATTATTTATGTTATGGTTATTATTTACCTGCATTTTCTATTTAATCGACAATCAAGACAACCAAAAGAACCACAGACCACATACTACAGTGATTAAAGAAAACATCGATAAAAATAAAACTTCTAAATACGAATATTTATTTTATGGTGGTTATTTACCTGCATTTCCTACTTAATCGACCATCACCCTAACAAAACAAGCAGATAGACCGCAGAGTACACAGATACACTAGAGAAAAAGAACAACACTATCTACAACTTATCGATAGCTACAAATGTCATAAAGAATAACGTAAACACGACCTATAAACCTCCATACTAACATAATACTCTTTTTCATCTTACATCTGTATCAGGGGGAGCGAATCCCAAATCAATTTTTACATTTGGATGACACGTTATTTTTACCCTTCCAATATTTACCCCTTCGATTTTATTCCGTATCTACCCCCAATGAAGTTGTATTTGATGTAACCTGTTTGCTGTCTCGTAATCTCTATATATGAACGTTTGAATAAAAACGCTTTTTAATTTGAGTTTTGGAGGTCCTATATTGTTTTGTGATTGTTTGATTTCGGTTTGGGAGATTATTTTTTATAGGGAGCGGTCTAATTCAGAAAGTATTTTTAATTTTAATCAACAGATTTGTTCTTATCGTTCATCAAATAAAGGTTCATAGAAACTATAACAGCGAATAGTTTAGGTAATAAGGTAATCCATTGGTATTTTTTTTTTCCATAATATGTATTACTTCACCAATAATATATATTAATAGGAACATGTAAAATAAACATTTGCTACATGTGGCAACACTGATTAAAAAATACACCTTATCTTTACAGCTTTTTAGCTATGTATTTTAGACAAATCCCAAATAGCATAGAATATGTCAATCTCGTAAGGAGGAAATCCTAACTCTCAATTACAGTAGGTCAAACTAGAGATCATTTACTTTGGCAGTTTAAGCTTGTTTTCGCTAGAATTCGCTCGTATTCGCTCGTATTGGCTCGTATTCGCTAGATCTCGAGTTGTCACGATCATGTTTTATACAAACAGCCGAACAGCCTTAACAAGGCTCGACAACTGTCCAGCGTCTAGAGGTAAATGTCGTACTCTATTAATGTATTGCTAAATATATTACTAAACATTTCAAATATCAAACATCAACCCGGTTTTCAGGTCCGAAGGCGTTCGCCAAATCGGATAATTCGTTTTGCAATGTTCATATGTACATTATATGTTCCTTATTTGTCTTACTATGGGATATTGCGTTACCCAGTAAAATTGGTTGTGGAGGTCAGTTGCTCTATGTAAATTACGGTATTCAGCTGAATCTGGTAAGACTGGAAGCCGACCCCAACATAGTTGGGAAAAAGCTCGGCAGATGATGAAAACTGAAAAGACAAGATGGTGGGCTAGGTGCACGTAAAGTTTCCAGTTTAGGCTTACCAGCATTTTTGTCATCTGTCCACAGCACTGAAAAGTTGACCAGGCAAATCTTAGGGTCTTCTCTGGTTGATTTTCAGATTCTGTGCAAGACTGAGGCAGTAAATAGTTGGGAAATGTCCTGCCCGGGCACAGATCTACCCGAGCAACGTTCTTCTCAGAGGCAGTGGGACGAGCCGCTTTGCAGTTTGATACGGAAAGAATTGATCAATACGTCAATCAACACTGCAGAGCGTGCGCGTCTCCTGGCTGTGGGAGAATGGGAATCGGGCCTCTGGCTACAGGCACTTCCATCATCCACTCTTGGTACCATATTGGATAATAATACTTTTCGGCTCGCCATGAGTTTACGTTTAGGTATACCCTGTGTCGCATGTCATCGTTGTCAATGCGGTGAGACAGTCGACAACCTCGGTCACCATGGCCTGTCCTGCAGCAAGAGCGCAGGGCGTATATCTCGCCACTCAAATTTGAATGACATAATTCGTCGTGCTCTTGTCACCGCCGGAGTACCAGCTGTTTTGGAACCCAATGGTTTGGTGCGCGGCGATGGCAAGAGACCTGACGGTATGTCATTGCTGCCTTGGAAATTGGGTCGGCCTTTGGTGTGGGACGCAACGTGCGTCGACACCCTTGCGCCGTCCCACGTTCTAAGTTCAGCAGCCTCTCCTGGCGCTGCTGCTGGAGCTGCGGAGACCCTTAAGCGGCGGAAGTATAATAACATTGTGGGTGATTATATTTTCGAGCCGTTTCAGATCTTTTCAAAGAACTTTCCAAACGTTTGGTAGAATCTACTCGTGATCAGAGGGCTGGTTTGTTCCTTGCACAGAGAATCGGCATAGCCATTCAACGTGGCAATGCAGCCAGCCTTCTGGGCACGTTCCCCGCCATTGACAAGGATGACGATGAGTTCTTTGACGCCATTTAGTTTTTATTTATGTAAGTGTTAATTTTAGTATAGTTAGAGTTTGTTCTTATATTAGATTTAATTGTGTATTAATAATTATAGTAAGATTACAAAAAAAAAAAAAAAAAAAAAAAAGACAAGATTTAAAAAACATATATGCGACAGGAAGGACGTGTTTTAAAAATCTTACTCCCCGCGTTCGTAGAGCGGGCAACTAGTATTGATATATAAATAGTTAAAAAAACAAAACTATTTTACAACACTAAATCTTCTTCTTATTAACAATAAGATCTAAGTCTCATCGCTCATAGCACAATCTTCATGTAATAAGCAGTTTAACACATCACTTACGAAATTAAAGCGAACAAGTGCAAGATGCACAGCTTGGAAAACATAGTTTATTTATAAAAAGACAGTTCTTTGTACGGAGCCAGTGAAACGTGAAATATTGTTACGTAAACAAACTGTTTTAAAATAATAAAACTTTATTGTATTAAGAGCACCATGCTGCTGTCTGTTATAGGATAATTGGATGTGCAAAAACTTAAAATTATGTTTCTTAAATTGTGAGATTAGAACTAGTTTTTAGATATAAATATCATGAGTACCAAACATATTGTATTTGTTATATTTTGTAATGTTGTAAAATCAATCAATTAAATCTGTGTTTTTTTTTATAACTTTATCAGTTGCTTAACCACTTCACCTTGAAACTCAAAGTTGATGATAATCACAAGACTGTATTTACGCGTAAAAAAACAACTTTATAGTACCTGTCAATTTGAGTCATATTTTCATCCAAAGAAAATGCTGAAGATACTAATTAGTCAGCAAAGCAAACTATCCACGCCTGATAATTAAAAAAAAAAAAACAAAATTAGTATTTTTTGACTATTTAGCTTTAAAATCTTCATCCATAAGTGAAGGTATCCTGCATCCATCATAAACATACGCACTCCAGCGGAGCTACGACCTCTATTACAGCGCCTCGTAAATCCGACGTCTCTCTATACAAGTGTTTACGAGTTGACTTCGACTATCCCACTCATCGGCAAAGCGCTTTATTGTACTATAAACGCTGCAAACCCATCTTTGTCATAGCTTGAGGTGAATGAACTTATACGAACTTAATTAACTCGGGCTATTGGATTAGCGCTTTCTCATTATGTTAGGGTCGGCTTAGTCTCCATTTTAATATTTGAATGTTGGTAATAGTCTTTTTATTTTGATAAATGCTGGTACATTAATTGGAGGCCATATGTTGTTTCATAACCAATGTTCACTTATTTAACAATCGATAATATTTATTTACGTAAGATTTAATTTTAGTATAGTAAGAGTTTGTTCTTGTATTCGATTTAATTGCGTATGAATAAATAAATTATAGAAATAATATATGTAGACACATACACATACACAGGTATACCGATGAAGACCTTTTACGTGTTATAATTGTATTTTTAAAATTAAACTAAAGGATTCGCCAAACATGCTTGTCACCAGAAAAATATTATAATTTCAAATTGATTCTGACATCTTCGCTAATCAAGATCATTTATCCCGATACCACAATATCAATTAAATTCTATGATTACACTGTAATCAAAGATCGCAGCGCATCAACAGATGCAGCTCGGAGGCACCTGCTAATCATAATTACCTCGAATTGCCGACATTATGCACAATTTGCGAAGCGCTCACATTGCCACATTCAATTACACTAATGTCATATCATTATATTTAATTAGTGACTGACAAGGCAGACATGTTGACTGATGTCAAACAAAAGGTAATACTTTAATATTTTGACGACCTCCGTGGTCGAGTGGCGTTCGCACCGGTTTCAAGGTGTTGCTAGCTCTGAGGTCCCGGGTTCGATCCCCGGACGGGTCAATGTAGAAACCAACTTTTCTACACTGTCCCGGGTCTGGGTGTTTGTGGTACCTTCGTTGTATCTGAATTCCATAACACAAGTGCTTTAGCAACTTACTTTGGGTTCAAAGCAATGTATGTGATGTTGTCCGCATTTATTTATTATTTATTTAATATTCAAGTTTTTCCAAATATTTTCTATTTTACAGGACGTTTCTTGTAAGTTAACAGTTTTCAATAGCAGGCGCACAAATATTACCTAAAATCTTTTTTCCATCATGTCTTGTGTCATTTTAATTTATTTTTTTTGACTATTCTTGTTTACCCAAACGTTAGCAGTATCAAAAGGATTGACATTGACAAGGATGACGATTAGTTTTTTCACGCCTGTTATTTTTTATTCATGTAAGTTTTAATTTTAGTAAAGTAAGAGTTTGTTCTAATATTAGATTTAATTCTATATCAAAAAATATTGGAAAATTACTGGCAGTCATGTGTCCTGTATTATAAATCTAATATTGTTTTATAACAAATAGACCTGACAATGTAACATATAACTCGTGTTATATAGAAAGTAATTGAAAACTAGCACAGTGCGGTGGCCAAGACAAATTCATAACAGCCAATAAATATTTATTGATGTCTTTGAACCACATCCCGAGCAGGATGAAACCGGATGAAACCGGATGGAGCTGGATGAAACTAGATGAAACTGGATTCTTATGAATGTGAACGATCCAATGCATTGTATTATGAAATTGTGGGATCTGAAAATTATTATAGCAGTTACATTTGTACGGATTTATAAAGCTTCTGGAATCTTCTGTCTACTACAAAAGAAGTTCTGAATTAGACAATACGTATTTTATGTAATCTTGTAACGCAAATTTTCATTATTGATATATTATTGGCTGTAAATTAGTAACATTTTTTACTAAAAACTACCAAAAATATAAAATCAATATACGATTTTTGTAGTTCAGGTATCCAAAAAACATTTCAATAATAAATTCACAACAATAATAGCATACAGTACATTTTTCACTCCTTTGTTATCAATACATAATTTCTGCTCGATTTCGCACATTAATTCACGAACGAATGTCCATTGTGCTCCTATAATAAGACTCTGAGTACTGCTAGCGTTAACTATAACACAAATAGACGAAGTATACTACTCTATATAATATATACAGATAAACGAAGTATACTATATACAGGTTTTTAAGAAAACTCTGTCTGACCCCAAAGGGTCATATAGGGTTCAAAATCAGATTCCCATATAAAATATTTTTGGAATATTCATGATAGTAACAATAGTAATGAAGTTTAATATAACGTTTACACTTTTATAAGCAATAGTTTTAAATATATATGTATACAGGGAGTCATCGAAAGGGTATGTCAATCCAAAAGGGGTGAAGAGAACGTCTGCTATAGATTCAGTTTACAGAATTTCAGCTCAAAATGAGGTCATTTAATAGTTGAACATTATTTTTTCTGAAGTATATTTATAATAAATTTTTCTTTTACTCCTTTTTTGGTTATCAATACCAAAGACATATTGGGATCTAAATTAGCTTCCAATTAAAAACATGAACCAAAAATGTGATCATCATCATCTCCCGAGCCTTTTTCCAAATATTTTGGGGTCTGCCAGTCTTACTGGATTCAGCTGAATACCGTATTTTACATGGTGCGAGACGCCAATCTGACCTCCACAACCCATTTTATTGGGTATTACCACAGTATCCCATGGTAAAACTGGTCAAATCAGAATTGCCTTAACGACTAAAAAAAAAAAATATCTAAATTATTTAAATCTAATTCATTCTCAAATCATTGTCTAAAACGATTTACAATAATTATAAAACTTATCAATACTTTATCGTGTAGTTTATTATCAGCCATACAATATGTTTACTACGGCTACTGATTAATTACGGAATTTGTTATATAGTTGTATTTTTATCATTTTATCTATATTTGTCCAAATCAAGGTTATCTAAATTTTATTGTGGGTTCAAATTTCTGTAATGCGTCAACTTTTCTTTCTATAGAACGAATGAATATGTGATTTTGAACAAGAAAAGGATCAACGTCGTTTCCCGCCAATGTCAAGGATGACACGATGAGTTTTTTGACTATTATTGTTTTATTTATTTCTATAAGATTTTATATAATGCTTCCATTAGATTTAAGTATTGAAATGTAATAATTAAATAAATAAATAAACGTCGATTATAATCTCACGAAAACGAATAAAAAAATTACCAATTTAAATATACTCGTTTTAATATGACTGAACTCAGTAAATATCTCGGCTAAATAAATACCGGAAAGGCATAATTTTGAATGTAAAATAATTTTCCACATTAAAAAATAACTCGCAAAATGCATATTTTCCTAACAGACTCTTCCTCGACATACATGAATGAAATATTCCTCTTTTTACTCAATCAGGCTTCGACAGATTTATAATTTGCTCTGAAAATTTAATGCAGAATTAAATCTCTTTTGCGGGAAACACGTAAAACGGTCAGTATTTTCGTCCACTAATAAATGTAATAAAGAATAAAAATGTGTGAATTTAATTTCGTATTTCAAGTCAATTAATATGAAAATTATTTAATTATTCACTATTTTTTGGTATTCATGCTTAAATTGATGTTGCGTGTAAGATAGTTAATAGGTAGCGATAAACATAGGTATACATTAGATCATCACCTGATAAACAAATTATGTAATGGCACTATTTAGTGGAATAGTCAGGGACTAGTTTTGGAACATTTCTTGCTGTATCTTCGTGATCAATAAATAGTTTTCCAAACGTATTTTTTATAATGTTATAACTATAAGCCTCACATGATTTGTAAAACTTCATACACTAGCGCCTAGATACGGAATAATTATCTAATAGATATCATTATGATAAAAATATAGATCAGGAGGGAAATGTGCTAATTCAACGCGTATAATAAATATATGTTATATGAATGTCAAAGTATATCTAAATAATATTGCACACAGCTACAGTACCAAAAAGATCTAGTTCACAACTCCCAGCATCTGTATCTTTAAGTGTGTCACCGTTATCTCGAGCTAAAATGTTATCTCCGAACATTACATTGTCAAAGGTGATAACGCACATAACTGATTGCGCGATAACGTGATAAACTCACATTATATAGTATCGCCTGCCATGTATGACGTGGCTCTGGTCGTCGGCGCCGCCAGTAACCTTGGCTACCAAGTGCTGAAGAAACTCACAGAAACATACCATGGGAAGATATACTTCACCACCGAAGATGAAACGACGGGATACGACATCCTCAAGAATCTCGAGCGAGATAACCTAGACCTCAACTACCTCCAAATGGACGTGACCTATACCAAGAGCATTGTTAAAGTAAGACATTATATTCAAGATTTGGACGAGAGAATAGACTTGATTATCAACGCTACAGACTACGTGCATCAGAAGAGGATATCTCACGCAGAAATAGTAAGAAGAACACTCAGCGTGAACTTCTACGGATACATAAATTTTGGGAAACTTATTTACCCACTCCTGAATGAAAACGCAAGAGTTGTCAATGTCTCTGGGCCTGCCGGTCTGCTGGCAACTATAGAAAGCGAGGAAATTAGAAACAGAATAAGTAATCCTAATTTGACAGAAGATGAATTAGTAGCGATACTACAAGAATATGAGAACGCTGCTAGAAGAGGTACGGAGAAAACCGAGGGCTGGGGTATGAACGTGCATTCTGTGAGCAAGGTAGCACTGAACGCCGTGACCTTCTTACAGCACAGGGAATGGGCTGACAACGGGATAGTCATCAACTGTGTCAACCCTGGAAATCTCAGCAGTCGCGAAGGCAGAAGGACGACCAAAGTATTCGAGGAAGGTGCCAAAGCAATCCTCTACCTAGCCTTCGAAGCTCCGTTAACTATCAAAGGGAATTTCGTGTGGAGCAACTATTCCGTAATAGAGTGGAACTCTGATCCGTACGTGGAAGTGACAACGGTGTGAATTAGTGTTGATCCCTATCCCAGTGATAATATTGTTTGTGACATTAACGCTAATGATTTCCGATGCGTGGTAACAGCTATTGTAATGGATTCCTAAACAGATTTATCTGTTCAAAGACTATGCTGGATAGTTAGAATACGGAGAATTTAATTTATTTTGTTTTTGATAGAGATGTTTTAGAATGGTCCGATTCGTGCAGTTATTTAGTACTTGTCTCTCAGTGATAAGATTTCTTATATCTACAGATATTTGCTTCGAGTATGGTAAATGCATGTCATGTAGTGTAGAAAACGCCTTTACTGCAGTATTTTTTATCATATAAGTAATTAAGATTTAAATACAATTATTTTAAAATAAAATCGTATTAAATGGACAAAATCCGTTCGAATCCAAATTATTATTAAAAAGCATTAAAAAATAGTAATTTACAAACTATTTACCTAAAAAATATATATTATGTAATTATATTCAACAGTATTTTAAATGTCACATCATTTAAATTATATAAGTAATACTCAAATTCCTAGAACGATAATATATGGGATATCTGATTTCAAATGAATATTAAATTGGAATTTAGATTAAATCAAATTGAACGTAACATTTGTAACTACTTCTGTGTAAAAACTAGATTTAAATATAAAAACCATTAATTTATTTATTGTAATATTAATAACAGTACTTAGTAACCATGTGACTTTTATTTTTCTTCTTGATATTAAATTATCACTATACAAATAATACACGCAGAAGTATAAATAAATAGGTAGACCCTATATACACTTGAACAAATGGCTATTGCAATTGAACAAGGTCAAATTACCCTTTCAATACTATCTTAAGTTTTTGCCTAATTATACTTGAGTTAGTCATTCTGTTATACAGTAAGATATGCGTGTATCACAACGCAACAGACTATGCTCATATCAAAATTTCATAAAAATCCGGGCTGGTGACCGGCCTGTTGGTCTAGTAGTTAGTGACCCTGACTGCTATACCGGAGGTCGTGGGTTCGATTCCCACTCAGGACAAATGTTGTGTGATGAGCATGATCATTTGTTGTCTGTGTAATTTATATGTAATACGTATGTATTTAGAAATATATAAGTATGTTTATCAGTTGTCTGTTTACCATAACACAAGTTCTGCTTAACTTGGGATCAGATAACCGTGTGTGAGATGTCCCAGAATATTATTATTTTTATAAGTACCAAAATCATTTTCGTACAGAACACAATACCTTTTACACGTCCTGATAAGTTTATACAAAAAACTGTCTGTCATATCCTTCGCATAATCGATTCAGCAATCCCTCTCGTTGGGATTCTGTCAGAAGGGCTACATAAGTTGCATTATCCCTTCGATGATAATAATGTATTGTTATCAGCGGCCCATTTGTCAAGCTCCATGATTATGCCATAATGGAGGATTGCTATGAATATATCAAATAGCTGATTAAGATCTTTATCTGATTTATCAGAATAATGTGGTAGAATTTGGTGGTTGTAATACAGTACGCTAAGATGTTTTAGGTAAAGTAGCTTACAAAGGTTTTTCTTTGTTTATGGTGACTTATTGAGGGTGAGAACGGGAGTGTTGGATTTGAAGCTGTTAGTCAGTCACCAGAATCATTCATATTTGATTATATCTTTGATCCTGGTAACCTTGAAACTTTTGCTACTTCAATCATATACCATTTAATATGTGACGTCATTATCAAAGTACACATCAAAATTCAGTAGGAAATTGTGAAAATTGGTCTTCATTACCTCAAAGCCATAGAAAACCCAACTTTGACTGGACAGCGCACGATAGCCATATTTTACAGCTCAATATCAAAATACGACGTTTACATAATTTTCTGAATCTATGATATTCAGATCTGTCGATTACATTATCCTATCTTTTATCCCTCTTTAAATATGACAATAGTAAGCGCTTATCATAAATATCCCCTATAACTCACACCCGCGTACCAAACCCTTTTAGAATACGAACTTGTGTCGACTTAAAGTGTTTGTTACACATGCATTGCGCGGCATCCACGTGTTTATATAACTGTTAATAGAACAGATACTTCAATGTACACTGTGCAAGCAATTCTGTAACCGATCGAAGAATACTAAGGCAGGTAAGCTCTCGTAAAATCACTTTTTACTATCTACAAAGGTAATTTCGCTGATCGTTTCGTGGAAAGCGCAGATTGTGTCTAAATGCTGTAGTTTTCTAAGCTAGATAGTTTTAACCTTATCCCAAAGGATTAAAGACGACTTTAGAATGGCAAACGTGTCTATGACTTTCAATTAAATAAGGGGATTAGATTATTTCTTTCGTTATATTGTGTCTTTAATTCGAGCTGCAAATTAAGTAAGGCCTGGGCTATGCAAGTACATGGTCGGCTTACTTTCTTTTAAAAGATTCCAGGTATTCCTATTAAAATAGATCGAACACATTAAAGCCGTTGCTTTCTTTCTGATAATGAATTCTAATGAAATCCCACAACACCAAATTAGAGAATTGAATTTCAGCTTGAAACAAAAGTACTTGTAATTTCCAAGCCGCGAATTGCTTCAAAATAAATAAGTTGTCTTAGAAAGAAAGAACATCTAAACCACAGAAAGGTAAGTTAATTGTTTCTTTATTGTTTAATAACCATTTTCTTTTGAGCACAACAGTACCTTCGTTTAATTAGGGCAGATTTCGTTAAGAATTACGTATTTAAGGATTAATGTTGAAATTGCAATTTGGAGTCTCCTCTTGAGTTCGCTTTTATATTTTGTTTTTATTAAAACAACGAGGATTGTTCTACTTTGTCCTTGAATTAAATTATTTTGGAGAAAAAAAAGAACAGGGGTATTTTCAGGAAGTGATTATAATTATAGGCGACACGATATCGAACTCGTGGCATTAAACTTTCTCTAAAAATCCCAACATTAACAAAAGAGGTTGAATTTACAAGGTGACTTATAAACACCTGGCAACTACTCAAACAATCAAAGTCAGTCTGGCAATGACAAACTAAATTCCCCCCGAACTGTCAAGATTATAATGTAACCTCATTTAATTTTCGAACAAAAAAGTGTTCAATCCCGGTGGGTCGCAGTGCCGCGCCGCGCCGCGCCAACGTCGCACGTTCGTGCTGCTGACGCGTCATTACCGCCTTTGTGAGTAGCGCCGCTGCTGTCGCCTCGCACTTGATATTGTTATACATTTAGAAACACTCCTACCCCTTCAGATTGTAATGTGATTACGTGTATTGTAGGGTTAATTGCATTGAATTAAATTAAGACTTGTAACATGTTTTTCTCAGCATCCATAGTCTGATTAGTCATTAAGGTATTTAATAGTAACATTTCTGTTAGAGAGATTCTAGATATACTTAATACCATACCAGAGTTACTTTCATCCATCTTATAAAATGCTAGGTGTTTATTTTCTCTGTGCACAAATGCGATAATTTACATACTTACATAGTAAATTAGATCAGATAATGAAACTCAAAGTTCTCAATACTTGAATCGTTAAAGAAAATCTATTTATAAGGCTAATTCTTTTTGCAGTTGCCCCAAGTTTATGTAAGTGATTGTATCTGCGAATGCAGCGACCGTTCGTTTCAACTTTTTTCTTAATTGACGAGTTAATTAATTGAAGTTCAGAGACTGCCTTTTCGCTTAGCCGGCGATTCTGTTAAAGCAAGATGTAATTGGCAGCTAAGATGGAACTGTTCACGAGAATGCATTTGGTTTTTTTTATGTTAGAGTATTTTGTACTTCGATGCTTTTATCTGTTTTTAGATAAATTTAAGCTGTATATCTATAGCCATAAATGCAAATTCGATTTTATTTGGTCTTACAAGTTTAAAAATAATACGCCATAAATAACGAAATCTAACTTAAGCATTTGTTCTCAATCACTAACTGGCAACCTATCTTTAAAGAAAGCCATAAAATAGCAAATCACCCAAAGTTAGAAATACAAAATTTTCTTAATAATAATTAACTTGCCGCCTTGTTTGTTATCGCGTCAAAAAGGCATCGATCGGGCCCCTCCAAAATTGTTTCATTTTAATTACACACAATTGTAAAGTCTGAAAACTTCACGATTGTAAAACCCCCACAAACTCTTCAGAAGTTCTTGCTGAATAACAACAAACAACAATTAATTTTAGGACAAGTTTAAACTTTATTTCCTTCATGACTGAAGAAAAATTATTACTCGCACTATATTTTGGTCCAATTTCAGCTTAAAACTAATAATGAAATGACACGAAAATCAGTAAACCTTATCTAATGGATGTATCTGAACTTGCAATATATCGAAATCAACTATGACAAATGTTACAACCAAAAGCATTTCGTCTCCAATACATATCTCTTTATTGTATACAACCTCCTAAAGGAACATTGCTGAATGACATTGCGATTAAATTTTATTATATTTAAAATTATGCTGTTGGGTAAGACCTAAGCAAATTCGACCACTGCGTATACTTCAAAAATCTACACTACCGAAAATACAGCATAGCCGTCAATTTCGGAAGCATTCACTTCCCCAAAACCCCACTTCCGCGCTACTACACCCGAACCCCATAAATATTACTTATAACTCAGAACAGTCTGAACTCCTGTAGGATCTAAAAAATTCTATGTTCTGAACAAAGTGGCGTCACTTCATACAGAATTCATTCGATGGCGCAATCCACTATCCCTGGTGTACCGGTGTACCGGTATACTGGTGTACCGGTGTACACAAGTGCACTGTGCATTTTGATCGCCATGTTTCTAAAATTGTATGCTCCTGGTATTTGGCCTATATGCACTTTATGTAAGTGCATCAAACGATTACACGAACTTTGAAGGTAGGTTGGCTAGAATTTGAAACTAAATTGGCAAATTGAGTACGTTGAAGCTATGTGAGTTTCAGATACGTGGATGAAAATTAGAAACAAAGTATTATTTAACCATGTGGTTAAATAATACTTTGTTATCCTCATTTAAAATTAAACTAAAATTATGTAATTATGGTTTAATTTTGGAGACGAAACTCCAAAGGTATTATAGTGCCATATATTTTTCCAGTGCCGTGAGTTTACCTGCGTATACCGATAAAAATATGAGCGTGTAGCCCTAGCAGCATCCGTTTGACCAGTTACACTACATAGCGTAAATTAACATTAAGTTAAACCATACAAAACAACTTCTATATTAAATATAATCCAAACAACAGATTTTACTTTGTATGAGCAGATGTAATTTACGAAGAAACTTTAAATACCTAATTTATAATGAGGTTTTACTTTTCATTGGTGAATTTCACTTCAACATATCGTAACAAAGCCACTATGCTAATTAGAATCTGTTATATCGGGTACACTAAAAGAAACATTACCATAACAATTACATATGCTAATAGCAATATTATTAAACATGACAGCTGTAATCCCCATCAACACGCATTCTGTGTGAAACGGCTATTAATTGTATGCTAGTTGAATAAACTTTACTGCAAATTGAATTCGTCATTTGTTTGATTAAAAAACTTTTAATTTCGTTAAAAAAGTTTGGTAATGTAATTTGTGAACGTAATTCAGTACTGCATTGCTTTGTCAGTTTCTATTTGAGTAAATTGGAAATTCATTTAATATTATCTATTTTAGATTATCTTCTGTCTTTAAAAAAAAGTTTTTCATCGAATACTAGATTAAAAATTTAATTGCATGTATCTATTTTTTTCTCATAACATTTGATAAGACAATTTGTTTACATGCAATAAATCATGTGAAACATACATGATACAGCTGAAGACAAAACAAAAGCAATAACATAGGAACTAAGAACGCTAAAATTTCAACGTTCAAACGTCATAAATCGTGTAAGTGAATAGCAAACAAACAAAAAGGAATGTGTGCCAACAAACTATGCGAAAGTGTTCGCAACTCAAACACTTAATGATGACGTATAGCAATTCGTTGGCCATCACAATACGTGATACGTCAGAAGGTTGGAGCTGTAATAGAAAAACTTGTGTCGTTACTGTGACCGCTCTCAGCCGACCAAATGAATGGCGCAGTGGCTGATAACCTGGGGTTTCTATATCATACATAATGCCACTATTTTGATGTAAATTAAGGATGAATTTGTTTTTTAAATACTATTAATTTTAAAAATCCTCCATTGACGTGTTATACAAATTACGCTAGTGTAAAAAGCACAATACTTAAAAAAACCGACTTCAAAACAAGTCTTATATTTATTTCTTATAGATCCCGTTGTGGGATCCCCCAAAATGGGATCAAATGGGAAGCACCAACTTTCAAATAACAAAAGAATCATCAAAATCAGTTCACCCAGTCAAAAGTTTAGCGGTAACAAACATAAAAAATGCAGTCAAATTGAGTACCTCCTCCTTTTTTGCAGGCGGTTATAAAATAAACGTAAACAATGTGCATTTAATTAATTCAATATTTTAAGTTCTTAGCTTGACTTGCATGTAAAATTTAATAAATGAACTTACAAATCACCTTTCTATCTGAAGGAAGCCCACTAAATGTAATACAATATGTAAGTAACGCTCAACTTTCCTCCAAAAGTACAAGGATATCGTATCGAGCAATTCCTTACAGATAATTCATTAAGATTTATGTTGTCATTGAGTTTTATAGCGCAGAGTTTTGTGAGAGCACGCCTGATATATTGTCTTCTTGTTGGGACGCTGAAGGGCACTTTGTCAAACGAATTTTAGTGGACTCCAAATTGTATGGACGCATGTTATATATCGGTATTGCACGCGATAGTATAATAAAAGAAATTAAACCCTTATTTTTTCTCCGCATTTTTTTTTTTATTTCATATATTATGCACAATCAGACTAATTGATTACAATATGATGATATGATGAATGAGAACAGTAGACTCGAAAAAATGAATCCTTCGTCATCAATGCAACCATTTGTTATCATATTTACGTAAATACCAAAGCTACGATTAACGTGAACATTGTATTAGATGAAAAACTGCAAAGATTCCCTACCACTACTGTAACGATTTAACTATCGACAAAACAATTCAGTTAGAAAATAAAACACTTAGAAAGCTAGAATCCAGGAAAAGACTAGACACATGTTTATCTAGACCCATTTACAGAAACTACAAACAAAATGCCAAGAACTGGTAACATTTGTATTCCAACATTTTGACGACATCAGATTTATTTTGTCAAAAGGATCTCAAAGTTGGGATGTAAAGTATCCACATCGTAGTCACACTTTCTGTCTACAATTTATCGTATTAGGTTTTTCTTGTGATACGTGATATATTGTGTCTTTAGTTACGAAAATATTGTTTAATATTTTTTACAAAAATGTGAGCATGATTGTAAAGAAAGTGTAGGAGGTTTAGTGCCTAAATAGAGGAAGACAAAGAAAGCTGCAGTTTTTCATAGATAATTTAAATATATATATTGACGATTGTCGTACGCACCGGTTTCAAAGTTTTTTTAGCACTGAGGCTCCGGGTTCGATCCCCGGACGGGTCAATCTAGAATAATCACTTTTCTACATTACCTCGGGTCTGGGTATTTGTGATATGTTCCTTGTATTTGAATTCCATAGCGCAAGTGCATAAGCTACTTACTTTGGGTTCAAAACAATGTATGTGATGATTTATTTTGTGCAGTTAACAACATAAGTACCTAATAGTCATAATAAAATCCTTAAGACAAACGGATGAAAAAGCCTCTAACAAAACTAACATCAAAGCTCTGACGTAATATTTCTAAATGGTTTAAACATTTCAACCGTATCGCATCGTATCATGTAATATCAGTGGATCTGGATGGAACCGGATTGAACTGGAATCCGAATGCCAGTGCGTCTGGCGTTTCTCGTAACTTGATATAACGTGATCCAGCGTGCGCCGGTCACGTCAATCATGCAGGCCTTATTTACACCGAAGCGAATTTCTAACGGAAACTGTTTTAGCAATACACATGAAACTTGAAGGATCAGATTATAGATACTTTTTCAGTTCATTTTTGTGACGAGAACAAAAATTCATAACATAAAAGAGCACGTATTTCTAAAATGACGTTTCTATTAATATAGCTCAGTACAGTATTTTGTATAGAGGCGTTGTAACACATTTAGATCTCTCATGTAAATAAAAACAACAAAGTCAACTAACCTCCGCGTAGTTTGAGGACATCATAAACTCAGAGACACACGTTACCGCAGTCCAAACGTCCACACAACCAGTACTCCTACAATTCCCGCAAAAAGGTCAAAAACTTCACTAAAAATTTAAAACACGAACAGAAGCGAACCGCCTGTATATTACCGCAGCGTTACGTGACCGTGTAACACACAGCCTGACATAAAATAAACAGCCTGTATGCTGTACAGTGAAAAATAAAATTAGTTTATAACGTAAGACCAGGTGATGGTACAGTGGTGTACACCACTCAATAATTCAGTTCAAACTGAAAACTAGCTTGTATTCGGTTTGTCCGGGTACTTTGGGCATAAGCCGGGCAATGTGTAAAATGCTGGGTCCCTCGTCTCGTAGGGAGTGCATTTTATTTCCTGGCTCGGCTGTAATATGCAAGGGAGGTGTAAATGTTTAATGCCCTGTTTTGGGTGTGTCAAATGTTTGCCAAACATTTTGTGGAATAAAGATCGCGTCACATTTGTTTCGAGTTTCGGTGTTTATGTTATACATGTCTGTAACGTTTACTTATTTATTTACGTCAGAAACGTTTTCACGATTCTTAACGCCACAATTCGAGCAAGTATATTTTCTTCCTATTTTAGATCCTTATTTTATGTATCGTCGTATATAATGTAATAGAGTAACGTTAACTTCTTTTTCTTATATTTTAAATAAATAGTTCTACATAGAGCCTACAGAATTAAGTATCCTACAAGATTGTCAGCACAATACCGTGGCCTAGTTACGGAATGTAAAAAAACGCAAATTTGAAGAAAAACCAGTCGTTCGTCGCGACAAGTTTCCACTGCGGTGGCTTAAACTTGTTCGTTGGAATTAGTGTTGCGACGATCACATAAATCCCGGTCCCGGGATTTAAAAGTACGGGACTTTTGGTTATGTTATGAGGCAGGATTAAAAAGCATGGCTTTTTTTTAGCTCATGTTTAGATTGTTTTGTTAAATAAATATAATGAACCTTAAAAGTAATAGGAAGCATATATTATTCTGTTTCCGGTGCTTTGTTACTTTTTTAAGTTCATTACTCAAGTGTAGCAACAACAAAAAATAAGAATTTGCGTACATTTACTAAATTTTCATACTATAATCTTCTAAATTAATGCAAGTCACATAAAAGTTTAATTTTACTGTGATCTTTCACTACTGAAGATAAATTATGGACAATACGTCACTATATTATACTGAATAATATATTTGATCTTAACTACTAGAGTTGCAGTAACTATAGCCGATCGGCTAAACCACGGAACATGATGTTCGTGGGCCGGACTGCGGCCGTAACGGCGCGCTGTAATTTATAGCCGGACCGTTTAGCCGCCTGTCATGTAAACGCAGTGTCCTCGTTACTAGCCGAAGCTTCATATTAATATTAATTGTTCATAATTATTATGTTCATTGCGAATTTTTCTTCAATATGTAATTGTATGGTTTGTTGCTTGACTCTCTAAATAAGAACCAACAAAATGTCACCTATTTACGAGTGTTTCTAAGACATTAGTATGTAACAAAAGTTGAAATAATGTATTGTATTTTTTTTTTACATTATATTTTCTTCTTTATGATAAGAAGCGTGTAATGGGACAGTCGAGCATAAATAATGTGACAGAACCAACATTTTAACACAATACGTCAAAATATACCTTAACAAAACCACTCATATTCCCTCAAGCCATTAACGAACACTCAATAAATTCTCGATTTAAATCAAGGAAAATTGCGTAGATAACATCAGGGGATACATCCGAATAGCGAGGCTTTTATGCCTTCAGTCAACGTCATGCCAGATACAGGGAATACATAATAAACCACAGAGGCATTAAGACTGCGATTTTGTAAAAAAGCATATTTAATCAGGACCTGACGGAATTATTCATGGGAGGTAACGTGGAAAGATGAACGAGTATGGAAACTCTTTTTAGTTAGTCGACAGTTCAAAAAAGTGATAACTTGCATTTTACTTCAGACGTAAACTAAGTACAGATTGCAACAGCCTATTGTATACAGCAACACATGTATCTTTGAAAAATACTAGTCTTATTCAATTTTCTAGGTTAACATAACATAACATACATATCATCACGCCTGTATCCCCGAAGGAGTAGGCAGAGGCGTACCAATGTACACCCACAGTTTGCCGATATGTTTAGGTCCCATGTAATAGGGGGCGAGCCTATTGCCACTAACCGGGCACAAATCCAAACTCCTGATAATTTCATAGAAAAACTCAATAACAAGGTGTTATTGAAGTCGACTTGGGAATCGAACCCAAGACCACTTAGCGCTACTAGGCCAACGAGGCAGTCTACTAATACTACTAGACCTATTCTATTTTCTAGGTTGAAAGAAATTTATTCTCAAAAAAAGACAAAATGGTCACTTACATGAGAACATAGTTACACAAGCACAATTCTGTTCGTCACACTAACAAAACAATACACATTCACAATCATTAAACAATAATTTAACACTTAATTAGCCATGATATACTGAGCAAGATTCTTTTTGAACACATTAAATGAGTTAACACTTTTAATGGTTGAGGGTATTTCGTTATAAATCTGTGCTCCTTCAAAAGTGATCATCGACTTGCCATAATTTGTTCGGGGGTTGGGTAGAACGATAAAACTAGCTCGGCGCGTACGACGCGTATGATTGGTGAATTAATTATGTTTAGTTATAGTATTAGGTAATATTTAATGTTACTATTTACTGAAAATTTAAACAGTTTTTTCAATCTAAATTAATTCTAAATCTACTCAATTTTTTTTATCTAAAATAATAATTAAAATCGGTTTACAATTTACTAACGAAAATCTCATTCAAAGCAATCAGAAGATTTATTTTGTATAAAAAACCTGACTGATGTTTTTTTTTATTAAATACATGTTATGACATAACATTGTGTGTAATATATTTGTTATAATAACACTGCACATAGGACAGGTGTTCACAAAGGCCTTCCAACAATACAGTACAAGCATATTCGGTTTTCGTTCGAGAACTTTCTTTGATATTGATATCTCTGACCGATGTAGGCCTTTGTGGGAAACATTGTGGGTGTAAAGGACCTAGCCATATTTCCCACTATATGGGTAATGGGTATGTTATAATTTTAGGAAAATTTGTTTTTTTTTTAATAATTTAATATACATAGGTATTCGTTTGGTATTTTTTATATTTATTAAAGTCATCCATCATTAAAAAGTGTTTTGTTCTGAGAGGCAAAAACTAAAAGTGTTTAGAAAAATATGTTTACATTTTCCATTTAGAGGTACAAGTTGGAAAGTTTTAAAACAATGCGCAATGTATCAATTACTACAACAAACGTATTTTCTTTTTGGTATGATCCTACCCCCACACACACACACACACACACACAAATAGACAAGTGATATTTCTACAATCTAAAGCTGATGGAATCGCACAAATGTATGGAAGCGACGAGTCTAAGTCACGTGACATTTTGGAAATAAATGACTATTCTATATTTTGGAATGATTTTTATCATCATTGACAATGAATGCCACTTGCAATTGTTGGCTGTAGAGATAATTAAAATTAATAAAGTGAACTTTTTTGTTATTTGGCTTCCAGATAAAAAAAGGCCAAAGGCCTCCCCTTCCGTCCTCCAAACCAGAAACATTCAGTATTTTCTGGCCAACATTAAAAAAATATTCATTTCATCTTTCAGTGCCACCTCGCCTTACCCCGTTATCGGGAACATATCAACCGTATTTATTTACCCAGGAATCTTGATGTAAGGGAAGGTAGATACATACATAAAACGACCATTATTCCTCATTTGCCTTCCACAAAGGGCGTTCCTTTAGAATACCGAGTCTGATCGCTCTAAGCCCTAGATTACAACTATATTCGGATAACTTAAAGTTATTTTGAAGGTTTATAGAAATTTGTATAATATTATTTTATTTGCAAGGGTTTCGATGGAAAATATCGAGTTTTAAAGCAATACAGGCTATGGCTTTTGGTTCTATTTTAAAATCCTTTGTTTTTTTAGAGTCGTGTTGGTTTTACTAAAAATTGTGAAGTGGTTTCGTATATTTATTTTTACAACGATAGCTTCACTTTGTTCTTTTTTTATTAAAGCAAATATTGGTTTATATAAAAATCGATATTTTATGAATAGAATAATATTTATGCTTATACAGTTGCCTTGCACACATTAGAGCGTTTTTAAGATAAATAAAACTTTTCCAATGAATAAGAGCAATTTATAATTACCATTGATACCATTATTCAAAATAAAAGAAAACCAAAATGCCAATACGTTAACAATAAATAAACCAACTTATCTCCACCGCGTTCGATCTCAGAAAAAATCTCTCCACCCAAATGAACCGCCTAAAACATTGACGGCGATTCTCATAATAAATTGCCATTAATAATGTTCCGAGGAGGCGCCATTTTTTAAAGCACTTTCCTTTAACCATCGGGCCATTATAGTTCATGGTGCCCCCATCCATTACCGACGAATATTCTGCCATCGAATTATTTATGGAGTCAATATCCCAAAGAACAATGCAAGCTAAAAGAGATCTGAAGACGTTATATTTTAAATCGACTTTCACGTTGTTGGATTTGTTCAGTAGATCAGGATGTCATTGTTAATATTAACTAGAGTAATTATTCATTTATTTGCTCCATTAAAACGATTAATTATTCAATCGACTAAACGAGAACCTTTACGCTGCATGTAAAATACTTTTCAAAATGATCATTTTCACAAGTTATTTTGCATGAAATGTCCCCCGAAAATACGTGACTCTTTCCTAGTCGGTCCAAAATTTCTGCCCCGGACAAATTAATTCCAATGTCCGGTTAAGCAGTCATAACTCCCCCGTTATCTACGACGATGATAAAAATAAATCACCATTATTCATTCTTGTCTAAACATTCAAGTTGACCTACTGTGTTTTCACTGTGGCATCTCGAAGCGGGGCCGGAACAGCCAATCAATCACGACCTGACATAATGACGTCATCCATTATCAATTATTGACAGTACACGGATCGGATACCGTCCGATTTTCCAAGTTTTATGCCTTACTTCGTCCTTAGGGGTGGGGGGAGGGGTAGGCCGAGCCACGATTGATCATAGTTAGAGTATATTCATGGTAGGTAATCTAAGTTTGGGATTGTTTTGCAGGAATTATTTTAGTGTTACGTAGTCAAATTCCTAATCCTTATTTCGTAGGACAAAGCTATAAAAAAAACTACCAAGTTTAGTTATTCGCTAGTACATGACAAACGCATTTAGACATGCGTTTAGGATTTATTATCATATATTTAAAAATGCAGAAAATATCTTCCATTTCTAAAAGCATAAAGAGACTTTCTATACTATCTTTCTAACTGGAAACTAAATTCAATTAAATTACTCAAATTCATACGAGCATAAGTTTTATCTGAGTAAAATAAATTCCCCGAAATTACCCATATTCGTAGGTTGCAGAGAAATCGTTGTAAGTTAGTATTTGAACTCCAGCTGAAGGCACGGTGCCAAGTGGACCCTGATCATCTTTTAGAGGCCATTCGGCTTTTTAAAAGCATCTTATGTAAGCCTTATTTTAGAGGAGTGGACATTTAGGTACGAAATGAAACGTTGCAGTAATAAATTTGGTATTGGGTTTCACTAGTATTGGAGATTTTGTGTTTGAAAAAAGTGTACTTAGATTTCACAGGAATATTGCAAAATTCTTGGATTTGCACTACTGGATAAAACCTTGTTTGAAATTAAAAGCATTTCGTTTAATCTCTTGCATGCAGTCATCTAAATTGGCTTTACACAATCGGCCTTACAAATATAATTTGCTATTAGCTTTTTAAAGAAAAATCTTCAAATCTTTTAAAGTAGACAAACTGTGCCGAAAATGTGTATACGAGTATCACTGTAAAAGCATTTTAACTTTTGTAAAACGCAACAAGAGTATACCCAAAATATATTAACAACATTAACATAAGCCAGCAATGCAGTGAGCCAGTCCGTCAAGCAAACGAATTTATGTACATTAAAGGTGCACGGTTCCTGTTTACTGCGGATTTATCCGGTTCCATCCGGCACGGGCCGGCCCGGAGCGGTATTTAACACCTCATTCCCGCGGTTGAAACAAGTTAGCGCCGGAGTTGCTTACGACCAACTGTAATGTTTGTTGCGAAATTTAAATCTCAAATGTTTGCCTCCAGCAAAGTGTATTGGAAATGAGCCTCGAGGTAGACTTGTGAGTTATTACGAGGAGTCAAGGTCTAAGGATTCTCGCCCGGAAAAGTTACGGCTCGAAACGCCGGAGCGCCGATGTTACTTTGTTTTTACGTTAAATGTAAGCACTCATCTAATTCAAGACAACTCTAAGGAAAAACATCGTAAAGAAACCTGGCAAACGAAAGAATATATCGTCGGGAATATTAGACCGGGCAACAATTGTATATAGTGGTAATCAAATGCTTATCAGAACAAAAGTGAGTTTTTTTTATTCGGTTTAAAAAAGAAAATCTTGAGAATTTCGTACTGTTTCAGTCTATTAAAATGTAATAATGTGGTTGACCAAAGGCTTCCTATCAAAGATTTATTTATTCCACCAGTAAGTACTAGATATTTAGGTTAGGTACAGTTAACAGCTAACAAGTTAAGATTTGAAGATGCCTCTTAAACGAACTCAAGAAACTATGCTTCTGTATCGAAGCAGTTAAATCGTCACCAGAGTACATTTACAGTTATAATTGATACAAAGCAAGTTACCGGTAATATACTTGTTCTGCCTGGCTGCGGCCCTTTGTCTGATTAGCGCCCCACTCGAGCCCAAGCAATTAGCTGCGTCACTACGAATAGACAGCCAGTAGTCGGAGAGGATTATAACACGGTCCGATTAGAACGATAAGATCGTGTCAGTCGCTCCGTTTGTTGCGATGCATCTTGTCTAAGTCTGATTGTCAGGTCTTGCTCCTTTAATGAAGGCTAGTTGTCTAGGCGCTAATCGCACGTGATGTCCGAAATGTCAATGTCAATAGTTTCGTTGGTGAGCTTTGACAGCTGATGCGCTAGTGGCGCCAAGTAGTGAGCGCAAAAATAGTAGCCCTCATTTGTTCTATTTACTTTAGTGTTTCTTAAGGTCGTTGAAGTCGTATCTACTTAGAGGTGAACAGATTAGATTCTTTAGATGAAATATTAGGAAAGAAATTGATTTTTTTTTTCGCAGAAATAGTGGTACTTTTCACGTGTTTAAGGATATAAAATAATATACCTACTGTAATGTTTGTTGTATGCAATACTCGTACATGCATAGAAATGTCGTGCTTAGGTATCAGTCGTGGGTTATAGCAACCAACAAAATTACAGTACATAGTAGACAAGCCAAGCCAGTGTGCTTACAGCTAATACACGAATGAGGTCTAATAATAATAAGCCAATACATATGCATACATGAGTGGTGAGTCTGCAATGTTTACCCCATGGAGGCAGTGGCACCGTGCCATCCCATCCGATTGATCCCAGTGACAAATGAGCCTTGCACCGTTCCTTACATATACATCGGCCATTTTGGATGATCATTGACGATGATATGCTGTATTCGTGATTGTTATATATTCTGTTATAGATGTCGGAAGTATTATCGTGGTTGTTTAGGAAGAAAGATGAGGAAATGTGTAATTTATTATCTGAAGGTTCGAACATAAGTTGAGTGGCCATCTCATAGTCAAGAAAGTCTAATTAGATTAAAATTTGTCAAAAAATATATATTTTTACTATCATACCAAATGCACTGTACAGCAGGAAGTATATAAATGTGTTGTAATTAAAGTTGTCAAGATACAATTTCTTGTACAACAACTCCAATGAAAGGACTAAACTGACCCACTGCGCCTGGTGTGAAACATACTCGTTTCAACAACATACGCAAAGCCCAACCGTTTCATATCCAGGACAAAACCGTGACGTCACAATGGCGGCCAGTCCCTAACACAATTAATTCACGAGTTTTATCACAGCGCTGCATGTCCCACTAATCCTTTCCTATTGTCTGCCCCGTGATGATGTACACAGAGTAGGATATGCTGGACATTGTCGCCGCTGACGGCATTAGCTGACTGAATTAATAGTTTGTCATTGCTAACAATTAACCTACGCTGTGACGAATGTGACGTCACAGTTTCCTAATCTATGGATTACACTGGGGTCGATGGGTTTTTAGCTTGTGTATTTATGACCTGTTTATAAAGTAATTAGAAAAATTTGCAACAATAAGTGGGACAACGTAGCATAGCACACAATATTATTTCATATGTTTAAACTATAGCCAATACCAGTTTTAATTTTGAGGGTAACTATTGTATATTTGATAATGTACTAATGTATTCACTGGCCCTTATTAAAACCGCTTGTGTTTGTTTCAAAGACTAGAATGTTTTCCCATGGATTGTATTTCAAAATAAGACCTAAGGCCATCATTCAGTCTCCGCCTGCCTCATCAGAAAATAAAGGATGATGTTAAATAAAAGAAAGTACAGCCATATACACAAATCTCCATTATGAGTTGCTGAATAAGTGGATCGCTGGATAATGGTAATTCTCTGGACGCCGGACATTTGGATAAAGGCCTCGACACACGTGATCTTAAAAAACATTTTACACGAAACACGTGTAGATATGAGAAACATACGATGTGTGTGTGGATAGGTCTTAAGATCAGGATTATCAAAGATTGAGATTAGGAAGATGATATGCAGCATGTACCAGCTTTACTGAGAATAACTGTATACACGTGTAATTACGAGAAACACAAGATATGTATGTGGAGGTAGACCTTGAGATCAGGATTATCAAAGGTCAAGATTAGGAAGATATTAGGAAGCATGTGCTTTACTGTGAAATAACTGGAGTGCAACTAGAAAAAACTTCCTTGAATTAAGATACAAAGAGTAAAACTAAAACTCACCTTTTTTAAAACAAGCTGATACGAAGAAAACGATGAAACGAACTTTGTTATTTGAAAATACAATACCAAGAAAACCGGTTATTTGCTAGATTCTACTATTCGCTAGAGAGGGAGAAAAAATCTCTTCTTTACTATTAGCAATATTTAATGATTACTTAGAAAGCACTAGATCCATTTTCCGTGTAATCTGCTCTGACCCTAACGCTAAGAGGGGGCGTTACTGTGAAGGCTGTATTTCGTGGATCTTGGACTTATGCCCGTCGCGCGTCGGTCGGAAGGCTCTGCAAGAAATATGTCCGTGTTTGTGGACAGTGTACTCCGTGTAATTGTTTTAGGAGTGATGTGATATGTGTATTTATTTGGTAATTATTGTTACTTAGTGAAAAAGAAATGTAAAAATTCTGAATTTAACATTCAATATTTTCTTCAACTATTGAGTCAAAACAGTTATTTACCACGCTACGCTACGCTTCATATCAATCAAAATACACTAACTCTGATAATATAATTAACAAACTAACAACCTCTCATGACTTCACATGGCTGCATATCAAATGTCATATTTCAGTACGCACCTACTTTTTTCCAAAATACACATATCACTAAAAACTTAAAACTGCCTCATGTCAAACAGACGCGATCAATCTTTCATCACCTAAGTTTAAAACCGCGATACATTATATATTGACAATCAGATTTAGTTTCCATCAGCCACAAATATATAAGCCGCATTAGTGGTTATTACGTGCACAGCCTATCCATCAAAGTCGGGAAGCTATTGTACTGTTCATTCCAGACAGCCTGACGCCGCGCAAAAAACACTCACCGACATTTTTGGAGATCAGAATAGTACGTACTGGTTTTCCGTCCTAATAATATGTATTTAGCAAGTCAGTTATGTACTATGAGTATTGTAATAGCAAGTCAATGGTGAAAGGAGCTTCTAGTAACACATTTTATGCTCGCTTGTAATAACAGCAGTTTTGTATGTATGAGCGCCCGGCTTGCCAGTGGTCTCCTAGCTTGTGTATGAGTCGGCCGTAGGTAGTATGTTATAAATCAATACAGACAATAAGTTTTACCTCTCAACTGACTCTCTTATTTCAGTGCTAATAGTAATTACCCTAAAAATACTAAAGAGCTTGTAGGTCAGTGTAAGCCGTACGATTGCAGATAATATAAAGGATGCTCTCGTCGCGGTTGGTTTGAGGATGGGTGATTGTTTGATTACATTCCTAGTTCTCTCTTTGCCTAATACCAAGGATATTTTTAGTATTGTTTTAGGTAACACTGTGTATTTTAAAAATATTTGATATAATAAATGGATGATTAGAAGTTGTAAGTAGTTATGGTCATTTTGAAGAGAGAGAAGAATCTATTCGAATGATTGTAACGTAGTTAGACTTACCGGCTTCCGTATTGCCTAAGCTAGACTCCATAAGACTGCCGCATTATTAAAAAAAATCCTGCAACAAAGAAATCTTCTATTAGTTAATAGCGATCAAACGTGATTTCGGATTTATATTATTTTAACCTTTTTTTATTTTACTTAGACTATTATTTTTTAAATATTTAATTGCATTCGATACCTATGTATCTAACTTAACTTATATCGAAACAAGACTTCAATATGATGCAATTGAAAAAATATTATCCTAAAAGTATTAACGTGGTAGACATACTTAAAACCTATATGCAATACAGGGCCTTATCACAAAAACGTTTTTAATTAATGATCTAAGACAGTACAAAGCTGGTTAATGTTATAATTAGATTTTGGAGGCAACCCTGAAACGCCTTTGTCAATCAAAGGGATGCCCACCAGCAATTAGCAACGCAGAGGACCTGCAACGCACACACACACACCACACACACACGCCACGAGCAACACACACACACACACGTAGCTAGATACATGTGACGTGTGACGTATGACGTAAGGCATATTATGGTAAGATTATTTAATATGTATTACAATATGCTGTTGCCTGTAAAGTACAAAGAAAATTGGTAATTTTAGTGTTACTGGGTTTAAAATACCCAGATAATGTTATGTTTTGTAGTTAAAAGTTATAAAAAAAGTGATTGTAAAACTCCGCATTGTAATTGACTACAGCTGGGTAAAGACGAGAGAGTTTTTTAAGATACTTAGTTACTTCATAGACTAATCTAGATTAAAGTTTATTGACGTACTTCTACTTCAGATTTAGTCGACGGTGTCTCAGAATTACTAAGAAAGGTACCCTACACTCAAACTTGCGATTCCTCATGTAAAGATTTTGTTAAAACCACTAAGCCGCATCAAAACTCAGATATAATCATCTCCAATCTACCAGAAAGAACCTTCCCAATTAAGTCCGGTCCGCTATGACTTATTTATCGGACCACAGTACACGATCGTCCGTATATTTACGCCAATCGATTCGCAAATGTCCTGCTGCAATATCTACGTGGGACAGGAATGATTCATGCGTGTTAATAGAACAGGTCAACTTGGCTTTGGCCCTCAAAAGGCCAACTCGAAATAGACGGAAATGTCCTCATATTTACTGGTGTTCCGAGTACCTCTAGCCGTGACATTTGTGCAACACCTAATTATTCATACACGTCATTTAGGAGTTTAGGAATGCTGGATGAAATATATACTCCGGTTCTGACTCCTGAGGTACATAAAATAACACTATGTTAAGAAAATGATATACTACTTGTCTAAGGAAAATCTTGGCGTCTTGACTTCGCGCGTCTACCGCGATTTTAGAAGACATTCGTTTCTATCCGAAAAAGTAATATAAATGTTTTAGTACAAAATCTATGCCCTACCTATAAGGGTTGTATAAACTCACACTCCTTCCCGCTGTCTTAATGCAAGAACTAACTGCTAAACTCTTGAAACAGTTCAATTCATCTCTTCAAACCCATCAAAGTCCTCGTTATCGCTATAAAACGGCACTAAAATTATTGTAAAACACATTACCCCCTTATTTGTAAACAGGTGTATTGAAGCGGCACATTATTCATGCCCCCCCCCTACCCCGCTCCACTCACATTTACGACACACTTCATATAAGCAGCGGTTAACGACGTCGAATTCGTTTCATTGCCGTTTTAGTGAGCATAAAAAAATAGTTTTACTGTCTGCCCCATCCGTGTATAATGTACGTCGAATTTTGTAGACGTTTGTGTGTGTTCAGTATAGAAACGTTGTTGCGGTATTGGTTTTGCAATTTTGCATTTAGCGATAGCGGTACGCCATCTTAGTGAAAGTGGTACCGTTATATATTTAATTTGTATGCAATTAAATCTAATATAAGAACAAACTCTAACTATACTAAAATTAAAACTTACATAAATAAAAACTAAACGGCGTCAAAGAACTCATCGTCATCCTTGTCAATGGCGGGGGACGTGCCCAGAAGGTTGGCAGCATTGCCACGTTGAATGGCTATGCCGATTCTCTGTGCAAGGAACAAACCAGCCCTCTGATCACGAGTAGATTCTACCACACGTTTGGAAAGTCCTTTGAAAATATATTATTAGATTATTTCATTTGTTTATTATTACTTTTATATGCGGTTAGAGAGGACTGTTAAAACGAGGAGTACAATCATAAATTAAAAAATATGTTCATACCTATGCAGCTATGATGTAATTAGTATGGGTCTTTTAGCACTTCCAGACTTAAATTAACGCGAACACATAAATAACTACACATAGAAGCATACAAAATTCGATGCTAGAGCTTTAAATTTTATTGGGCCTAAAGTTCTCTAAGTCATATATTCTGAAAGGAAGCTAAGATATCGCGATACTTTTATTTTAGCATTGGGACAATTTTATACTCGACCATAATGGAAGACAAATTTAAAATTCATCAGCTGCAAAGCATTGAAGTATAATAAAACTGGAAGCAAATGGCGGTCACCAACATCAGAATATATGAGAGAATCCTTAAACCGCCATTTTACTATAAAGTGAGAAACGTCGATGCATTTTGTGGGACCTTCAAAAACACGTATATAGGTCACCTCTAAAATGCATTGTCCATATTTTATAACACAGAAAACAACCTTGGGTTGTGATCGTCCGTTTAAGATGATTTAAATAAAGTGTTCGAATAAATGTTATCTGTATCCCCGAAGGGTTAGGCAGAGGTGTACCAATGTACACCCTCTGTTCGCCGGTATGTTTAGGTCCAATGTAATAGGGGGCGTGCCTATTGACACTAACCAGGCACAATTCTAAACTCAAACCTGCTACTGAGAATTTCTTAGAAAAATCAATAACTCCTTACTCGACTTGGGAATCGAACCCAAGACCTCTAGCGTAGCAGGCGCGCTTAGGACCACTAGGGCAACGAGGCAATTTCTCCAACAACAAAACATTTTATATTATTATTTCAGTATCTTTACTTTCCAATGCCAACATTCCAAGTCCCGTACGGAAAGCTTTCCGGAAAGCCACAAGCCACATTTGATCCTCCATAATTTTACGGCACAGTAAAACAACGCCAAGTGCATATCAACGCGTGCATTTTATGATGTTATCCGCTATTCACTTGTTCTCCTAATATACGGGGTCAAATTTGGTGCGGAGACGCTCCTATATTTTTTTTTTTTTAGTACCTCGCTTTCTTATAAAACAACATGTCAAAATGTTAAATCTTTAATATAGACTGTTAAATAAGAAATAATTTTATTAATTACTTAAACTTTTTTACTAGTGATTATTTAAAAATCTGTTGAGTTTCATAGCATAATTTATATATAAAAAAATTAATAACATTATTTAAAGAACAAATATTGAACTTATCGCAAGTGCCCGTACCAACTGTATTTGCGTGTGTTTTCACACTGTATACCAATGCAAATTTTTATTGGGAATTGAATTACATAATAAACTTTATTTGTTGCATTTAAATTGGAAACTCAATTTCCTTTATTATTGTAATACAAAGTATTTACTCCAAACTTTAAATATGAAAGCACATATTATAGTTTACCATAAAAATGCAATAAATATTGAATTTTATTTGACCACCAACTGTTAGATCGGAATGCGGTTGCAATGCGATAGAACAATCACAGTTTCGAACTGAGCTGACACGGACCCCACACTAGGTTAGCCATCTTCACACATCGCTTAAACTGTACCGAGTTGCCCCAAAACACAAATTAAGCGCAAAGACAGCCAGAGGCAGTGTAGGCAGCGGAGGCAGTAGGCAGTGTAGGCAGTATGTAAACAAACAACTGTAGAGGCCGAGCCCCTATAGCCCCGTATATTGTTTTCAGCTGCGAACAGTGACTGTTTGATTGATCGGCTCCTACCGAGGGGCCCCAAAATGTGGCCCTGGAGACGGCAATTTTCATTATTACGTTGTTTAATAAAAATGTTCTTATAAACCCATCCCATTAATTTTTTTCTTATTTTAATATTAAAAAAACCTCTAATCTGTCCTTTTTGCGAGGTATTTAAAAGCTCATTTGTTTAAATATAGAATTTTATAGAGGGATGTAATATTATGTTCTGTTATAAGACCTCAATCGTAGATGCAGCAAACGTGTGGAATCGGAACAAATGTCTGCGATTCGCATACGTGTCCCGTGCGCGGATGGAATCCGTGATTTTTACTTGTTATCACCGATATTATTCATTCGAGAACGGTCTTCCACACGACTGTATTCGTTTCTTACAACTTCTTATCAGCTTTTCCTTGCAAGTATTTAAGGAACTAGACTTTGAAGTAGCAGCTTAGACCGATACTACTAGATATAAGTCACCACCGCCTATATTTTGAAATAAATACAACAGAAATTTAGAAAACCATTATGGATGGCCAAAGTACGCAGGAGGTAAAGTTAAGTGGGAGGACTTCAGAAAGGCCTTTCCAGATATGGGCCCATACATCCTAGCTTGAAAAAATATCAAACAGTGCAACAAATAAAGCAACTAAAAATAAAATCGTTTTCCGACAGCACCGCAGCAACTTTACATGATTTAAAACCGTCACTTCCACATTTCCGACATCGGCGCAAGAAGGCGCCGGCGGCAGATTCCCTGTTTACCTTCAACACACGAACACCAAAAGGTTTATTGATCGAAGCCTCCAACACAACGTGATCCCGGCACGTGGCCACCGTAATTAAATCGATTCACTAAAGATACTCCTAGCTTACGTAAATTATATTTCATCTTGTTTTTGTGATTCAATATTTGTTTCATACTTGTACTAAGACGTAATTTTTAGAAGAAGTGCTTCAGATTTTACAGCTACTGGCTCCTAGAAATTTCTTGCGAGAACCCTTTTGCAGGATGAAAGGTTCTGAAAAGTAGTATTAACCTTAATATTTTATTTTCAGAATGAAACTGTTAATAATAAACAATTTGCCAATGAAGAACCGGTTATTGGAAACTTGTTACGTCCTTAATAACTAGTACTTCGAAAAAGTTAATTGAAGTTTTTTCATTTTTTCCTATATTTATACTCTACCAAGTGCCCAATAACGAATTCACTAGTACCAATATATTTATTAACTCAAACATTCAATAAATTGTTAAGGGAACTATATTTTTATTATTTGAATTCTCTACACGCAAGCATTTAATGAAAAACCTGAAAAAAAATACAATTTTACGGACGATATTCGAGAATGTTCTAACCCCCAAATATTACAGTGAACGTACAAGGAACACGGCTAATACTAAAGGGTACAAAAAGCCGGTGTCACGGCTAAGGGCTCGGTAAAAAGTCGGTGTTGGCTGCAAACCCAGCTGTTATGAACAAATGTACGAGCAATGGGGAATTTCGCCTTTTTTATACTTTTTAACCTTCGCTGCCTAAAATGCTCGAGTTTTGTGTATAGCCCACGTAGCGCCTTAATGCCTTATTTTGTTCGCCAAAAGTTGTGTAAGCTTGCTAGTCTACCGATAACCTCATGAAAATCTCGTGTGCAAATTTGAAATATTACAAGTTCGCACTCTTTCACACAACACGAAGGAGGCCTGTCACCATAATACTTCATTTTATTCCCTTTTAATGCTACGAATACCGCTTTTAGCAATTTTCAATTGATTTGTGTTTTCACTTACGATTTACCTTAATCCTGAAATCGTGATTGCTAAACGTTTCACACATTTTCGAATGTATAACATTAAAATATCACTGCTAACAATCGCATTCACGTTCCAACCATGATACTTTTTGGAAAACTAACAAACAATATAAATAGTCAGGTTGTCAATTTACTCCAAAAGTCCCAAACTATCATACCTCATAACATTTATTTACGTACTAAAGTAAATATATAAACTGAAACAATAAATCAGGCCACATAGTGCGACACAAAACAGAATAGGTACAAGGTACAATATCGCGTAGAACGAAACTAAAATCGTTTTGCATATAAGCAAATTGAATCAATTTTTCGTGCGAAATTGTATCCTCCCGAAGTGAGGGCGTCGGGTGAATTTTATGTAAAGCCGTCTCAGGGCGCGCGACAAATCGCTGCGATCAATCGCGATCTTGAGCGATTCATTGCACGATTTAGAATCGCAGGCAAATCGTTGAGCGATAACTGTCGGGGAAATTATTACGTATTGAATGAGATGGAATTTGTTGGTGATTGAGATAGAACGTATGTACTCGTACTTTACTCATAAATATGTCATTACAGGCCACATTGCGTTTTAAAATTACGGTTGTTGATATAAAGGTGTTATACGTAGTAACAAATACATTGTGACTTGACAGTTAGGTATAGAACTTTGATGTCGTTTTTCCTGTAACTCGTGTTCGGCATATCAGTTGCGAACGCAATATAGCAACAATATTCATATTACACGTATACAGGCAAAGCACGGTATGTTGAGCCAACCTGCTCTGAAACAATACATCACTGCTCTTGTTCAAGCGAAATCTGAAGACCAATTTGAATATACAAGCTATGAGAGCAAACCACGTGAATTAGACGATAATACTTTATTAAATGATTTTCATTACTACGGTTATTATTTTCCGCTACATAGACAAAAGTTATTTCAATCGATTCTAACAAAAACTTGTATATAATTTCGTGATAGTGTACGCCATCAAATCGATTCGCCTAACTCTACAAAACAAGGTCTCTCCCAAAAGCAGAAATGGAAATTATTTAGATTTAGCAAGCTGGCTGTTACACGACCATTTAAACACAAATATTTTACAAATCGCTGTAAAAAATTGCGCGACATTTCAAATCAATGAATAAAGCAAAAATCCCTCAAAACTGCTAAACGTTTTACTACTCTACAAAGGAGCTTCAACAGACACATTCGCAAAGAGACGCCGACGACACCACACGTCGTTTCACACAGAATTCGGTGCGGACAATCAAAGACAGGGATTCCGGACTCGTGCAAGAATTCAATTAATTATGGATTGAGTCGTGTGCCGCGCTGCATGTTTAATGCTTGTCTTCAGACTGATTTAGAGGGCTAGATAGATCAGCCAGATGTTTGTTCTTAGGAAATTGATTACATTTCCTTCTGTCGATGTTGATATAGCTACTCGTAGAACTACTGCTGTTAATGCTGATGGGTTTGCTTATCACTAAGACTTGTTTTTTTTTTTTCTTATGTGTTCCTATAGTACATAATATAAGCTATAAAGAGATGATAGCACCAAAGAAAAAAGACTAGTATCAAAGTATCTTCCTCTCTGATTTAGCGGTTCACTCCTCGTGCCAATAACTTAACACATCTCAAATCTGAACGACGAACCTCTTTTATTTCACTCTATTAACGATTACGACGGTAGTAAAATTTACGATGTGACTCGACTTGCATTTGTATGAATAACGATTTTATTGCTGTAGCATTAAGGTATTGTTTAGAATGCTTTCTAATCATGCAATGAAATACTAATGTTTCGAAAGGGTAATAGAGGACGAATTATGCGCATAGCTTTATGTATGAATTTGTCATAATATTTTTCTCAAAACCTTGTATTTATTTTTCTAGCTTATCATCTTCACTTCCACTTTATGTAAACAATGACTTGCCACTGTGAAACTTGACATATATCATTTTAGTCTCAATTCAATGTATTATGATTCAAATAACCCTTTTTCCCGTGTTCCGAAAATAGAATATAGTTATTACTTCATATAATTTCCTTTTATATCGCCTAAGGTCTCCGGCGGCAGGCTGTAACAGTGTGCACGCCGCCTAACTCGATTGTACCGCAACCTTTCAGATCCATTATCTAAGACAGTACGTTACAACTTCAAGGCGAGCACCGTTCGAGGGCCGTCTTATCAGACAACCTCTCCGATATAACCAGAATCAATGGAGCCCCCCTGTCCCCCGCGGAGAGGGGAAACGTTGAGCTGTGAGGGTGAAACGTGGAGTTGCGAAGTCCAAGTTAAATTGGTCGGTCGTCGAGTGGATTCTTCGACGCGGACCTATCCCGCCCGCGGATTGAAGGGAAAGTGTCGCGGAAAGGCAGAGCGGAGCTGGCCCGCGCTCTCGTGCCCTCTTATCAAGTTTGGAGTTTAGAAAAATGGCGGCGGTTTTGTTTTGATGAAGGACACACTTTGTTATGGACGAAGGATGACGACCTGTCTGTGTCCAAACTTTACTTAGTTGACGTTTCTTGTGGAGAGTATGCTTTGTTACTTCGAAATGTTTTACAAGTACGTGGATCCATTGTTGTTGTTACATCTGTATGTCTACCTATAAAACTCCAAGCAATTCTTATATGCTTGAGTGTGACTTATTGCTTGCGTATCATATATTTAATAAAAATGTCAGGTCAATCACACATGTACATAGTTACAATAACTTTAACATACCCAAACGATTTCTTAATAAGTACATTTAATAACTACATCAGATGTTTAAAAAGAGTGGCTTATGAATGATCATTTTTTGTTCCACAAAATCAAACATCGACTGCACTGCATCCATTCAAGCAATGTGACAATGATGTTTATAAAAATGGTATTCAATTTAAAACTGCGATGGAAATTCAAACCGAAATCAGTCATGGCTAATAAATAACAATGCACATTTAGTATCAAATGCTATAAAACATATTTTAAAAGAGTTGAAATTTGAAGGCATATACACAATCTGATTGGCTTCGGTATAGCAATATATTGCTGATTGATGATGACCGATAACTCATCAGAAATCTTTGAAAAACTTACAAAATTATTAAATTCGGAATAACTTTACCCTAAACTTTAAATAATTAATCATTATATAAATATCATTAGGACAGGTTCGATCGCTAGTTAATTACTAATTAATACACCGGTTAGTTTGCGAGTAGTTTCGGAAACGAATAAATCATAGTAATTGAGAATTTATTGCGACGTTTTGGACGATACGATCGCACAAGGTTAAATGGTGATCAGATTGGCTTCGGCTGAAACTGTGTTCTATCTTACTGAGAAACAATTAACTTGTGTTTAGCTACGAACTATGTATTTCTTTTATCCTAGATCTAGACCTGGGTCTAGGAATGGATAGTACTAGAAATTATTTTTTGCAAGAATCGAATTCTGTATTATTGGAAAAATGGGAAGGTATCGTATATATTTATTTTTGTAATAAAATACCAATATATAAGTGTGTACGGTTATAAAATAATATCATCATCATCATCATCATCAGTCTATAGCAGCATAGGTAGGTGCTGGACATAGGCCTCACTAATTGTTCGCCACCTTGTTCTATTTGATGATGATGTTGACTGATATGAAATAATGTATGTAGTGAACAACAAACATATTTGTATTTATCTGACTGTCGGTGAATAGTTTGATCATCATGCTGTATACTTGTACATATATTTTCATATTCGTATACTTCACGGCAGTTTCGTGTGCGTTTCACAGTTTCACAGGGCTAACTAGTTTTGGCAGAAGGGCGGTAAATAAGTAAGTATATCCCTTGCCCCTGGCCATGAGTGAGCCGCCATGATTGTAAATGATAAGCGTCTGGAATCCGCTTTGCCCACGGGAACCATGAGGACTTCCCCTTTGTTTTGGGAAAGGGAAGCAGTGATGTGTCGCGGTAGGCTGCAATAGTGTTTCTGTTTAGTCCCGGCAAGGAAGAAGCACGCTAGTGGATTTAGTCAAAGTGCGGTCAACGCCCGTCATTCGTCTCTGGGCGGAGGAATCAATGAAGATTAATTGAATAAAAAGGTTCTCTTAAAAAAAAAGGATGACAATGATATATGTGTGTCACAAAACCGTTTGGTTTGATATACAGTCAAACCATGTGCAAAAATAACAAAATTGCAACAAGCAGTTGCAGACACATAATATTATAATTGGTACCATGTTGGGATCGAACCTACAGCATGTTGCGCACTGCGTTAATTGGCGTGGTGACACTTAAGAGTTCACTTAAGAGATTTCCAGCCGATAAAAAATCTGACATTAATTTTGATTGATAACAACTAGATCCATCGCATCTAGCACTCATTTCATATTAATCAAAGTAAATGTTCCGCGACCAAACACGTGTGGCTGGCAACACCTCGCGCCACAGACTATTCTAAATTCATGGCCTCCATTACTGCTGAGACCACTACAGCCAATGGCGGTGATTTTATGACCCATCACTGACATTTTAAACTATCGCGGGAAATTTTAACCACTCTATAGTAAATTGTTTGAAATTGGTTACAATTTGTACCCATAGTACGTTTTAGTGCCATGTTTAAAAGTTTCCTAGGTCAAAATTGTTTTATCATACACATGATAACGAAATTATGCTTAGGGTATATTAATAATAATGCCAGCCTATAAACGTCCCCACTGCTGGGCACAGGCCACTTCCCATATAAACAAGAGATAAGATCCCAATTTTAGAGTCAACGTTTACAGTATACGTAATGGTAAATTTGACCGTTGCCATAATTATCAGCAAAAACAAATAAAGTATCTATTCCTATAAATGTAGTTTTATTCAACTTCAGTATAACATAAGTACAACTTGAAATAGTTATTTTTAACTTTATTTCAAGTTTAAGTACTACCTGACATACATCTGTCACAGTTTCAAGCTCCAGAGAATTCTGAAACGGAATCCCGCAAGGGTTAGATTCCCGAACGGACTAAATATTTGTGTGATCCTTAGAAATTTGTTCTATATATAATACTTCATATTATTATCTACCTCAAAACAATATTTAAATATATGGTTTTATTACAGAGAAGCTGATTCGCCACAGCTTTACAAAACTAACTACGAATCTAATCGTTATTCGAATTCCTACTATTATAATATTTCCTTATTGATCGCGTAAATTAAACGATGAATAATGATTATTCAAATTAACTAAGTAAATGCCATAATTTTGTGCAATAAACAATGATATACACCCATAAAATATTCCACGGATTCGCTATATTTTAACTCGGTTTGGGGACATCGTAAAACCGGATTTTCGCTTTAATTAAGCCATATCTTAATTTGTTTGAGCTTCTGCTATGAATGTTTGTTTTTGGACTCGGTTTTTAGTAAAACTGTGACTTGTTTTTGGTTATTGCCTGATTATAAAGTAGTGTGGTTTTGAAGTTAGTTTATGAAGAATAAAAATACTTAGGTACGTAAACATCGTTTAATAGAAATGTGTAAAAATTCAACCTATGTGAGAATAATGTCTCCAAATGATAAATTCGATACGAATCTTTTTTCAAAATCTAAAGGCTTCTATTGACATACTTTGATGTATTGGAATCACAGAACAACGTAAAACTTAAATACAATTGTAAAGTGGTTTATTTTTAGACACTTAGCTATACCTACTTATTATTTGATCAACTAAATTCCCGTTCCTACAATAGTTCCTTGTGAGGTGAACATGTAATTTGGAGCATACCCTTCTACCGAGCCCCCAGGGAGGCAGGCGTGATGTAGGAACAAGTCTGAATAATTAAAAGTTCCACATCACACCTGTATTTCTCTGAGGACCTCCTGGAGGTGGCGGCTCTATCCACATTACCCCTGCGACGATATTTTGAAGCCACTAAAATATTGGAGGCATTTGTGGAACAAAATTCTAAATTTGATCATTCAAATATGTATAACATACACATAGTATATGTTCACGAATATATATTTACATCTATTTTTTTTTACTTAGTAAATATCACTCAATATGTTATTTTTTTTTACATTATTACTCTTCGCCCATTTGATAGAACCAGTTTGATAAAAGTCCTAAATAATCTTTGTAATAAAACAAAGAAAGAATGCAAAAAGTTTAAACGGTAGGTCATTACCTCAAATAAGTACAGAGTAATAACGAAATCAATAAACGACCAATAAAATGAAACCGACCTCTATTAACGTTCACACAAGCTTGCATGTTGTAGGGCAATAAACAAATAATTTCACACGTTTTTTTAAACAAAGCCTTTAGCGTAGCATGCTACACGCTCTACAATATAAACGATTAAGTTCTACGCGTGCTACGACATTCGTAGCGTGACCTTGCTACGAGCTCATTCATATTTACGATTTCTTTATTAAAATGTCTAAGGCAATTACTTTATTTGACGTTAAACTGTTTTAATATCAAAATATGGTAAATAACCTTAAACGTCATACTTTGTTTCAAATGTGTATTAAGTGAGCAAATACTTTGTTTTATAGTTATATTATTACCAATCTGCGGCTTAGCAAAACGTACTCTAAACAATTTAATTATTTTAGACAAAATAATTAAATTTATATTTAGCTACCTGCTTTACTTGTGATAAGATCTGCATAATAAATCAACATTGAAGTAAACAGGTAGCAGCCTTTATTTAGTTGCATATACATTGCCACACAGTAACAACATGAAACATCCTACAGCTACATTCTCATATCTCTATCGTTTTCTACATTTCCATCAAAGCTTTAACTCAAAACAATCAAAACAAATAATCGTCGTAGCCACCAAAACATCTCGTCCATTCACTCTCGAGCACAACCTTCGGCAACCTTCACCTCCAAATCAGAGCTGAACCACTAAAATTAGCCTCAGAACCAATATAAATAGTAGAGACAAGGTAGAGCAACATAGAGCCGCGAGTAGCCCTGACCCGCCGCTATTTATAAGATACAGCCTCCAAACTGATTCAATTGTAATTTAAGGCTCGCTGCAAATAAACTATGCACTTGGGGAAAGTGAACAGTGTTGCTTGTGTAGATGTTGTGTTTTAGAAATAAGGAGAGATCTGATATTATAAGATTAAGTACTGTTTTAGAGTAAAGATATTTTATTGTGTATAGAATTAGATGCATTTTCGGACGTTATTATACTGCACCAATAAATGTAATTTTATGCATACAATATTCCTGTATGTCAGAATGCAGCTATGTACATTACAACTGTGGGAATTAGGTCATCAATCATACACTGCAGTATGTCATTTATGCAGACGTTGAAAAAATCTAAAAAGTTTGCTACTCTTCATCATCCTGACTGCTAAATATTTCGCTCGACATATTGTTTTTCTTTAATCATACACTACCATCTATTATCTTGAGGTTTTTTGTAATTTATTAATTTAATATTATATTTTCATATTTGTGATTGGATTCAAAATAATTTGGAACCAATTTCGTTGCCCTGATATCACTAATCATTACGCAATCCGAGCGTGACGTATTACATACCGATGTCAAAACCTGACCACGTAACTCAAACTGAAATAGGAGCGCAGCGGCCCGCCCGCGGTCTATTTCCGGCTGTGACGTCACATCCCACACCCCCAGTGACGCAAGCGAACTGAAACTTTTTAAATTTTTTTTTCAACGCGTCTGGCATTGGCATGCTGCGGTCACAAGGTTCGTACCAATACGTAGCACATCGCTTGACGTTTCACTTCATAGTTGCCAGTATGATAAGTTTTGATTAAAGCTCCATATTTTTTTGACATGTGTTGCCGTATTTTAAACGTACTCTTCGAAAAATATCAATAAATTATGTTGTACAGAAGAGAAAATTCAAAATAATAAATAGAAAATAAATTATTTAGAAACCTATTCGAGAACGAAACTCGAGGTTTTTCTTAAGTATACCGTTCACTTAAATTACCTAAACCACCTAGATAAATAGCTAGTAACATAGCCTACTACCATATACCTAAATACTTGCGAATAAGCCATTAGCTAACAAAACTGACCATTTACCTTAGTTGGGGGCGTGGCTATAGCAGAAAGCACTCAGACCTCGGGATTGGAACAAACTCTGGATATTACCTTACTGTTCATTGCATGCTTACAAGCCTACTGTTAGGCTGTACCTAATAATTGTTTGTTGAGAATACTACATACATATGGTAACGACATAATAAGCTGTCGGTCACTTTAAGAGCTTGTAAATTTATAAGCGGTTCATCGCCCATTTGGTTTATAGTAAAATATATACACGTCTTTCCAAATATGTGCTTATTTAAATTACATCAGAATTCATAATTAATTATAAAATTTCGTAAACGGTTTCCTCAAACACATTTCTACTTAAATAATTAAAAATCAGTTTAGTACAACAATTCCACCGAATTCAAACATTTCAAAAACATTAAACGATCAATCTCATCGCGCCAAGCAAACCGGGTCTAAACAACGCTCTCGGGTACAACAGAACAACAACATATTCAAATTCAAAATTCAATTATAATACCAGAACAAAGTTCGAGAAACAAACAACAAATCTATAATTGTTTTTCATCTCCGCCGTTGCCACCTGCAATTTGTGAACTCCGATGCTAATTATCATTAAGAGAATTAGGGCTAATCCGGGGTACGGTGGCTATCGAACATATGACCCCCTGGTGTACCGTTAGCCCTATAAACAAATTAACTAAACATAAAAGCTTACATAAGGATCGCTTTACAACGCAAATGGTATAGTTAAGCCGAAGATATCCGATGTGTGGCGATCATTACCGATGTTTGAACTCTACGGTTATTGGCATAACTTGTAGTTGTTCATAATGAAACCTTTATTTTTGGGTTTGACTCTGCATCATTTCTGCGTCCACATCTGACGAACATGCACCGAACGAGCATTACTCGCGCGCTGTTCGGGAGCAGGTCGCAAACGCACTAGTGTCAATAACGCCGCATATTTGTAATAGTATTTAAGTACTCATACACACGGACAGCGTTATTAGTTTATATAGAGACAGAGGGAGCATACGTAATATATATATTTACTTTACCCAATGTTCCCTACTATATATAGTCCTCTTCACCATGTCCGATGGCATCGACTTAGACTAGTTTTGATTCCTTAAATGTGCTTTTTGTGTGACTTGTGGCTTGTGGCTTGAAAATCCATATTTTTTTTTTATAATTATTTTCTTTTAGCCCTATTAAACAAGTAATATAATCCTCTTCATCGTATCTGTGACGGCGACCGGGACTAAATCTGATTCCTTAAATATGCTATATGGTGGCTTGCAAAACAAAACTTATTTTTACATATTCGTCTACTGTATAAAGTTTGTTTGTAAATTGAGGTTTTTCATACACGGTTTATTAGGTTCGCATCGGATTACGAGATTATTTGAATACACGGTGAATATTATCGAGCGATAAATCACAATCGGGGATGAGCGAGGCTTTACAACTCACTCGCATTTTATAGTGCGGTGTCAGGGATATGTTTTATGTCCGCCTCGGAATGTCAACGGTGTTTGCATTGCTTGCGAATTGTACTCACTTACTGTTCGATTGGTGATGACTTCTGGCTTAGTAGGTAACGGGCAACTTTAATACCATAAGCTAACTGATAGGTTATATGATATGAATTAAATAAATAAATAAATGCGGACAACATCACATACATTGCTCTGAACCCAAAGTAAGTAGCTATTAAGCACTTGTGTTACGGAATTCAGAAACAACGAAGGTAACACGAACACCCAGACCCGAGACAATGTAGAAATGTCAGTTTCTAAATTGACCCATCCGGGGATCGAACCCGGGACCTCAGAGCTAGCGACACCTTGACAACCGGTGCTTACGCCACTCGACCACGGAGGTCGTCAAAATCTAACCGCATTTGTATAAAATGGACTACAGCAACAAGGTTTATACTCTTTCGTTGCATTGATAATTTTCATGTACAATAAATTTTCCTGATAAACATGATATCTCAAACCATAAATAGACATAATTATACAACACTATATCACTGCATTCATAAAGCACAATTGCAAATTTTTGTCGTATCTCATTGTAGTTAATAAAACAATAAGATAATGTTGAAAGTTCAACAATTAATATGCATGATGACTTCCAAAATAAAAATTATTGAGTTATGTATGGTAAAAGACGAACATTATTTTGTTTTTTTTTCAGTTTCATCTTATATTTGTTTTGAAAGAAATCACATTATTAACTATTTTAAATCTTAAGCATTCCCAAAACTGAGAAAAAGAAACAAAAATTCAAGTTAGTTTAAGCTTGATCACAAACTGCACGATACATTAATTTGACTCCAACATTAAATTAACAAGACGCTTACATCTCCTACTTATACTAATTAACGAGCTTCGTACTCGTAGCTATCAGCCCAAAATAAATTAACAATGTATGTACATCGTCTACGAATCCTCCAGAGTAATAATATCTATTTCAAATAACCCCCGTAGCTATTTCGTAGATGTTTCGTAGCTGTTTCGTAGCATGTCGTAGCTTTGTAGCCGGCAATAACACGTAGCGTACTATGAAGAAATAGTTCAGGCGTATTATCAGAATGATACATTTAATCATTTCAGCTACATAGTATTTTGTGTTTGCCGCTAGATTTAGTGTGGGGATATGTGATGTATTAAATAATATCTGTATGAATATGATCATATATCACTACGCTAACACTGAATGAGTACTGGGTAGGTAGTCATTCGGTATTGTGATTTTGTCCGACGGGAAAGTAATGACTTACACCGGAAAAGCTTAGCTTAGCATCTTTTTTAATAAATAATAATACTAAATTAAGACCTAATCTTACCTTTTCAGTAAAAGTTTAATACTAAAATTAATAGAATCTTACTACTTAAAGCTTACTACATTACTTTTATCTTAACATAAAGTAACGAAAAAAACTTCATCAACATGCCATCTCATACATACATATCTCATTATAATTATGATTCATAATTATGTCTCGTATGTAAGGCTCCGGCAAAAACTATGAAGGAAAAACATCGTGAGCTCAAATATCTTTTTTTGCGGAAAACTTAGGTCGTTAATAGTACAGCCATGAGGACATATTATATGTGTTTATAAAGAATATCAAAGTAAGAAAGATATTAAGAATGTCTTAGTGAGTAATAACTGTAGGAACATGACAACTACAAGAAAAATTTTATAAAACTGGCTATTACCCGCGGATCTGCCTGCGGGTGTCAGTAACCGCGGTCAAATATTAGAAAGAAAAAGAAAGCCTATTTTTCTATATTTTTCATTCATATTATTAACCGACTTCCAAAAGGAGAAGGTATTCAATTCGACTGTATTTTTTATGTTTCTTACCTGAGCACTTTTGATTAGGTCAACTGATTTTGATGATTATTTTTTATTTGAAAAGTGGTGCTTCAATACTCAATTCTTTATTATAGCATAATAATATACAATAATATTAAATTGTTTTAAATATATTTGTGCTTTAGTGTGTGTATGTGTTTTAGTTTTTAAGCAACAAATAGTGTGAGTGCGTGTGTGAGGGTGTGTGTGTGTGTGTGTGTGTGTGTAGATTTTAATTTGGTCCAGTTAAGACATTGGGATCCATAATAAAACCACATAAGACTTATTTCGAAGTCGATTTTTTTTGTAAGAGTTCTCCCATACCAAGTTTCATTCATTTCGGTCAGCAATTTAACTGTGATAGCGTAACAAATATTCAAAAACGCAGAAAAACTTTCTAATTTAAAATATTAGAATATGTTAACGATTTGTTGACAAAACTCGTTTATTGCGCTCAGTGATAGACCGACTGTAATACTCTGAAATAATAAAACCATTTAATGTTCTTTTAAATTGAATAATAACTGTGAATCTTTAAGATGGTTAGTTACTGTTGGTTACTCATAAACCTTAATGTCACATGTTTTTTCTTAACTAATAATAATAATATAATAATATTTCGGGACATCTCACACACTGTTGTCTGATCCCAAGCTAAGCAGAGCTTGTGTTATGGTAACCAGACAACTGATAAATATACTTATATATTTCTAAATTCATTTACATATTATAGATAAATTACACCCTTAACTTGCCCCTGGTTATAAGGGTGTTATTTATTCGATAATCTAATCTAAAGTTAATTAAAGTGATTGTATAACCAATATATTAACAGCCAATCACAACACTTGGCAAAAGGTAAATCAATTATTCTCTTACCTTGTCTTTCAAAAACCATTGAATTTATATGATAACCAAAAATAAAGAATTCTGTTTTTTTTTTTTTTTTTTTTCAAGAAATTCAGGCAAAAACAACTTTCACCCAGTTTATCCATGCATTCTTAGTACCTTGTATTAAGGCTTTCATTCAACTAACCTTTATTACCTTCACTTAATTTGACGTTTACTCAAATAGTACTAAACACGTGGTACCCATTACTCAGAATGCATGTAAGTTTTAATTATTTGGTAATGTTGCTTAGTTCAAGAATATGTATCGTTAATGTATGAGTGTTTGTCTTCTATAATACAACATGACACATGCTTAATAAGTCGCATGAGGTCTAAAGTATAGTGATTAGATTGTTGTAAAATATTTGATCGTGGATTTATCATAAAAAGTGTTTCTTATAGGTTCTAAAAGGGGTCAACTTCAATTCGTCAATGATAGTATGATGAAAATGATGCATTCTTCACATTCTAATTACTCAAGAGTACTCACGTCTGCTGGGTGTAGCCGAAAGCTGTAATTAGCTAGCATTAAAGTCTTCAGCCCTACGAAACTCTACGAACGGCTACAAAGTGCTACGAAGGTCTACGTTTCATCGTATCTATAAATGTAAATGAAGATATTAAGTGCTCCGAGCTCACCGTCACTCATATCTACACCCGAACTTTACCAATATCTCATTTAATTAAGATGGTATCTCAAAATTAATTAGAAACTGTTTGCTTCGTATTCCAGAACACACACCTCACCTTACACCTTTACAACTTAACATTTCGACGTGATTGAATTGCTTCGCGCGTAATCACTGCCACGGTCCTAACCTAACATTGATATTTGCAATCATACGATGCTCATTTTACTTATCGAGATCAATCTGCAAAACCCAGCTTCCAATTTAGGACGTGTGTACACCGTAGCTAAACGTCACGACGCGCATTCACCCGTAAATATTCACGAATCGAATCGGCCTGTGTAAACGATCTGTTTCCAATCACGCATCGCAGCGCATGCCTGGAGCCCCGCAGGTGGCAGCGGAGTCCTGCACGGCTGGTGCGGACCAAGTCGGGTCGGAGGCACTGGTCTGGGATACTGACCGAAAGCTCGAGGCAGCAGCGCCGCGCCTGGCGGCGCGGGGGGAAGAGGGGGCCGGTGTCCACTCCACAACACTTCACTCACACGGCAGCGCGTTTTGGCCGCTCGCGCGTGCACGCTTCGCGCAACATGGCCGTGCCCGTGCCAGCGTGCAGCTATCGACCGCGAGCCGGCCGCGCGCCGCCCAGCGACTGACGCGAGAGCCGTGCGCGCGCACCGGCCGCGCCGCGCCGCCCGAGCCTCGCACACCCCCGCCCCAGGCCGGGAGCGGTCTTGTGCGGGAGCGGGCGAGCCGAGCCCGGCAACTTTGTACGCTTCTTGGAAAACCCCGCGTTAGAACACGCTTCTAACTGATTCAGTTGACGTAGAGCAAACATTCGTGTATTTATACGTAACCATCACCTCCGCTCGCCGATAACCAAAACTGATATCTATAACTAAAACAACAATTATACCTACTAAGTATAACTTTATGGTACCGTTGCGTGTTCCCAAAAATGTAGCCCAACAAAATATAAAACGCCGATCAGAATAATCCAATACGTCTCCGGTGAAACCTGAAACGATAATTACATACGTCACCCGAGGCACGACCCGCAGCGCCCTAGTGGCGTGTCCCCTTGCTCCACAACAAGTCCGCGAGGCGTCGCTCTCGTGTTTATTTTCGGCTGCGGCCGCTGTGCCGAGAGCGCCGCGTGCCCGCCCGTTGCCATGACAACGCACCCCAGACGCCGCCGAAGCCTGCCGACGTGCGCCGGAACCGAACGAATCTATCGCTGAGTTAGCTGAGTATCAAGTAACTCGCGGACGACTAGAGCAGGATTTTTGAATGTACTGAGTCTCTACTCCGCTATACTCACAGTCGTAATCCACCTGGGACTCGCTGTGAACTCGAAACGTAGAGTAATAAATAAACCGTCACACTGAGAGATCACCCTACTAAGCCTAGATGTCATTCGTGATTCGACGCATTATTAGTGTGAACTTTGACCTGACTATAACCGTTTCGGATTAGATGTAAATTGTATATATATAAACATTTTAAGTCCTTAGTTAAAATAAAGTTAATTAAGTAAAGTAGACAACGATAAAAAAATATATCCATTGCAATAATATAATATTCGATAGGTCATTCTAAAAAATATGTCTTTTACACGAGACTTTATTTAAAACAAAAAACAATCATCGCTAAAAAAATAACCACTACATACAACATAAAAACCTAAGCCAGACGTGCCATTCGGACCACTGGCTGACAAATGACGAACGTGTTTTAGAGGAGCTACCTTTGAAAAATTATCTACGGATAATACTTACTTTTATTATGTAACTGAAAGCGGCAACTGAAAGAAGAGATTTACGAAACATAGTACATGTTTGCAATTTTAGGCGGTCTTTCCAACCTATCTCTTCTGGCTGCTGCTGGTGTATTCCTACTGGCATGCTTTGGATGGATGCTGCAGAAATTGTGAAATATATGTGAAAAAAAGAGTGATGAATTTTGATGTCGATAGCTATAGAGAAAGGTAAAGGCCGAAAAAAATGCTTGTATGATAGTGAAATAAGTCTATACATGTATGTTATAGCAATAGTATGACAGATGATAGAGCTAAATGGAAGGAGAAACATTATGCGGTGATCCCAAGTTATTTTATAAAGAGCAGAAGGAAAAAGAAACTGTATCTCGGCAATGATTAATGTCTAAGTTATACGTTTTTAAATGAAACGATAAAGCCTGCTTTAATCTAGTTTTAATAAAAATAAAACATGTGAATATTATCATATTGATAAGTGCCATCTGCTGAAATTTCAGAACTTCTTCAAAGATCAACATTCTTTCTCTTTGCGCCATCTTTTTGAAATCGGATGTATTTTCATAAACCTTGTTCAGACATTCAGATAAAAAATCTAATATAACTTTATTCGTGTACTATATTTATGTTCTGCTTTGTTTTTTTGTGATTTTAATAGATGTAATGTTTGATTAATGTTGTTGGATTAATATTATGATGCTATTGCATTAGGGTAAAACCTGTAACCGGTAAAACATTTTATTCACCCTCGCCCACCCTTACAAACTAACTATAAACAATTCAGGTAGAAAAGCGATATATATTTTGTACCACATGGTGATAGTGGAACGAAATGTCAATTTCCGAACGTAATAATAAAAGTCAAAACTGCCTTGTTGAATTGTTTTTTAATCTGTATTGCATAATTTGTAGGTTATGTATGTGAGGAATATTTGTTTTGATTCAAATAAAATTAAATAAGTTTACTCAATAAAGAGATCTACAGTCATCATGGCTCTTATTAGAGCGGGCTTACAAAGACTCGCTAATGTATTTAACGGAGGACAAGGTACCTTTTCAACATATAATTTTACCATTTTCCAATTACTTTGTAATTCGTTTACATGATAATAATCGGTATTTTTTAAACTTGCAGCAGGCGTTTTATCCAGATATATAACAAATCTATCGCCGATAGACAACAAATCCCCGTCTGAAAGTACTAAAGAAGTGATTGCAGAATGCAACACTCTTATTGAAAAGAATGCTTCAAGGAACTTCGCGATAGTGCACTTATTAGGTAAACAATGGCGCGTTACCGATGGAGACCTAATAGTCCTTGAAGGATTGTGGCCACCAAGCATTGGAGACAAGATCAAACTCGAGAAAGTGCTTCTAGCTGGTAACAAAGACTTCTCACTTATTGGGCGGCCTGTTGTGCAACCTGGGCTGGTCGATGTTACTGCCACAGTTATATCTAAAGGCCTGTCCCACACCAGAACACATTTCAAGAAGAAGAGGAGGAAGCAATTCATGAGGATCAACTTCCAGAGGGCCTCCCAAACCATATTAAGAATAAACTCTGTTGAGATAGCCAGTAAAATCAATGAAGCTCCCAATAATGTCTATTAAGTTGTAAATTTTTAAGTAGATAATAAATGTTAGAATACATATTTAAACTGCTTGGTATTTCATTTACAGCTTATAAATCTATTGAATTAAAACAAAAATATAATAAATAATAAGTATGTTTATTTTGTATAATAATTTTGTCAGCTAAACATAATCTAAACATTAATTTTAACCTTATCACAATATTCCTGAAATGTAGTTTTATGGTCTTCTTTGAGAAACCTTTTCATGCCTTTAAATAAATAAAACAATTTCCTATTTTCAAATAAATTACTTAAAACTTTTAAAAAACTTTCATAGTCGCCATTTTTCTTGTAAGCTGATATAGACAATTGGAATTCTTTATACTGGTCAACTTGTAGCAAGACTTTTATTTCTTTAACAAAATCTATTAGTGATGTAGGAGGAATCTTTTCAACTGTGCTTGTACTATCTTCATTACTTCTTTCCGTTTCTGCATTCAAGTTTTCTTCAAAACCAAAAGGCTTTATTTTTAACTTTTTCTTTTTTACTACATTGCTAGCTGAACTCATTCTCTCTGCAGCTCTTTTGTGGATGGTTACTAAAGAATGTGATTCTGATTGCTGAGTCTCATTCTGATCTATAGCACTAAAGAGATCTTTATTAGCACTTGGTTTAAACTCATTCACATAGGCAGACTTTTTAGCATTTTTGTAGAAATCCATTGAAAAATCAGCATAGACTTCATTTGAGTTAGGGTATTGACTAACAGACTTGTTATTTGAAGATTTTGACACCAATCTTGATTTTGTAACAGGAAATGCCACACCAGTGACATTACTTGGTCCAGAATCCTTATATCCACTATTTACCTCATTTGGAAGCAGCGGCTTAAGTCTGGGAGCAGGTAAGTTAGTCTCAGCATTTTTGAAGAACCTGCATATCTCACTCACTGATTCCCCAAACTTATTTGAAACATTAATATGGGGTCTCAGCCATGCAGACAACTGGTTTTTCAGTTTAGGGCTATTAAATCTAGTGTCACAGAGTAAAATTGCACCATAATCATTTTGATGCCTTATTACTCTGCCAATAGCCTGGTTAACAGCTCTAGTTGCTTCTAGGGAGTACCATTCATCCCCTGACAAATATTGTTTATCATTAACTCTAAGCTCCTCCAAATATTTCTTTTTTAGAACTATTCTTGGGTCTTTCAGAGGTGGAAATGGTAACCCAGTTATTATAACTGCTCTTCCATTCATGTCAGCAAAGTCTAAACCTTCTGATACCTTGCCCCTGCAGACAGCCATGAAGCAAGCTCCTCTTGTACTTGGGTCACTGATTTTACTGTAATAGTCACTTATTATTGCGTTGAAGGTATCTTTGCGCTGAGGTTCAACAAATATTGGCTTAATATTATTTATACTTGACCATATACCCTCATTTTGCCACATTTCTTGACACTTAGTCATTATAGGGTATGATGGGAAGAAAACTAACAGTCCATCAGGTACAACACGGCTGAAGCTTAATATTGTCCTACCCAGTGATGAAATATATTTAGGATTGTCCCTGTTCTGATAGTTTGAATTTAGCTGCACTCCATCAGGACCTTGACCCATTATTTTTACACATATTTGATTGGACTTTACTATATGGGGATTTTCCAACTGAACTCCAATAGGGATACCCAACTCAGATGTCAATGGTTTCAAAGGAGCTAGAGTTCCACTTGTTAAAATAATGCTCCTGACATTTTGTTCTATAAGTTGCTTCATTCCAAAGCCAGGACTGAAGCACCAGTAACTTATCACTCTTTCAGATGTTTTTGAGGTAGTAGTCTTAAGGGCTCCCCAACTATCAGTCTTCTTGTTATTCTTCTTATCATCTATATGAACATGAACCTTATAGCACATTTTGACTCTCTCCTTGTAAGCATGTGAAGTCCCACTGAACACAACATTTAATAAATCAACAAACTTCTGTAAGCCAACACCTTTGCGTTGGAAAGGAGATGCCCCATCCATTGATAGATATTGTATGAGATTCTCTATTAATGTGATGACTGCCATTTGATTGTGGTCTTTGATCTCAGCCTTTGATAGCAGCTCAAATATGTAGCCTCCAGGATAAGTGGTACCTTCATTGCCCACTGTGATTTCATCTATAGCTTTTTCTAATGCCAGCATCATTTCTTTCAAAACACATAGATCATCACAGGTGAAGTCTTTAGGCTGGCTGTTGTCTACAGTCATGTCCATCTGCTCCTCACTGGCTGCGGCTTCACCAAATGACCTCATAACATGTGTTATCTCATCAATACACAAAGCCACATCTGTTGTTCTGATCTGCAAGGAAGCTGACTCCTCACACATTTTTTCAACATTATGTGCTTCATCTAATATAATAATATTATTTAAAAGTTCAACACCATTTGCTCTTCTTGATTTAGGATCTAGGATATAATTGTAAGGCATGAAAATTATGTCAGCATCCTGTTTCAATTCTTTTGACAGGTAATATGGACAACACTTGAGCTTCTTCCCTACAGTTACTAAATCTTCTATGTCTAATATATCATCACCTTTTACTGATCTGTCATCTTTCTTAGATTCTACATTATTGTAAAAATAGCAATTTCTTGCTTTCACTCTCAACTGACACATGTGGACTTTGTTCATATTGTTTGTTTCCTTGGATACTTCAGGGTGGATGCACATTTGGTCTCTTGATCCAAGTACTGTAGCTTTAACATGTCTATAGCTGGACCGCTTTAATTCTTGCATGGCCTGAGTCAGTTGTGAATGAGTTCTCGATGAATAAATAATTTTCGGCATTCCCCATGATGCAGTCTCCTTGGATTTTCCTCCACCAGCTTTTAAAGTATCTTTCAGGGCTCCACTGAAGTTACCGTGTTCCGAAAAATTTCCAACTTGTGCGTTCATTTGTAGTTGAGCTTTCTTAACCAAAAGCCATGCTAATGAAGAACAGAGAAGACTTAAAGTCTTTCCGGTACCTGTAGGTGATTCTAGTAAAGCATTGGTACTATTTTGAAGACTTTCAATTACTCTTTCCATATAAGCCTTCTGTACCTCATAGGGTTCAAATGGAAAGTTAACAGGAATACCACATATCATTACCTCAGGCATGGTGGTGTTAATAATTAACTTAGTGGATAAGATATCTTACAAATAAATAGTATAGATTTAAAAGATTACATTCCTCACAACCACAATAAACGTTTTGTTTGACGTTTTACCATCCAGCAAAAGTCATGTTGGCGGTTTTTGGCGCCAAGCTTTCGGACGCGTTCAAAGCTATAAATATCGATTTTGCTTTACAATGTAGAATTTAAACTTCTTAACAATTCCTAAACAACGTTTCTATTATGACTCAGAGTTTTAGTGACAATAAAATATAGGTATTCAACAAATGTTACCGCAATTTATGTTGAAAAATCATTTTTTTATTGATTTCTTGATATCAATGTAGCAAATTGTCAGCAGCTGTCATTGTCAACCATATGTTGTTATTTGAGTTTATGATAACCTCAAAATTCTTATGAATCTTGTTTTGATCTTAATTGCATTGGTAAATTGATAGAATAAAGTATCAAACTATGAAGGCTAGTGTGGAGCAAGTGTACACGTCTGTCGGGTGCAATCGCACTCCCGAAATTATTGATTGGAATGGCGAAGGAGTCATTTGTTTTGGTGCCGCCAGCTCTGTTGTCATATATGATACGGTAATGTTTTTATTTTGACCAAAGTTTTAGTCTTTCAATATACCCTTAAAGTTACTTTCATACTTTGCTGTTCTGCCTATCCTCTGTATCCTTCTAAAATTAAGATTAATTATAGAAATTAGGTTCTTGTAGCAATGTAAACAAATGTGGTACTTAAATAGTAGGATGCGTAATTATTGAATAAAAATAAAAAATACAGGAACGAAAATCTAAATTCTCTTGAAAAACTTACAGAAACTCAAAGGCCAAGATCCCTTAACTGTGCTTGGCCACCATAAATCTGAAGTGAACACAGTGAAATGGGTCCGCAAACCAGACGGTACATGTTCGGAGATAATCTCCGGTTCTGCCGACAAGACCATTGCTATCTGGAGCAAGGTAGACGGAGTATGGAAGGTGACAGACACCCTAGTGGGTCATGAACAGGGAGTCTCTTGTGTACATGGTCTTTATATTGGAGATGATCTGTGGGTATACACAACATCAATGGATTCTAGTGTAAGGATTTGGGAAAGAAAAAAAGGTAAATTTTCATATTTATATAACATTTGTTTATGCCATATGGGACCATGTGGCCCACCCAGATGTCATATTTGTTTCTAAAGAAATAGAGAGATGACTTTTCCAAGTTAGAATTTCCAATTGGATTAGTAGCCACACAATTCTATAACCTTTTTTTATTGCTTACGCTATTAAAATAATAAAAGTTTTAATCTACAAGTCTAAGTTCATACATTTGCGCCTAATTTTAACAAACTTTGTTACCATTAAAAAACATTTATATTTCCAGGTGAAATAGCTTGTAAAAAGGTAATCAACCTGGGCTCGATTCTATGCCTGACATTACACGCTCACATCCTCCCTAAGACTGGCAAGCCTATCCTGTTCCTTGGACTAGACGACATGAGGATACACATGTATGTTGGTGATGATTACCACAAGGTGCACGTGCTGGAAGGACATGAGGACTGGGTGAGAGGGCTGGATGTCTTAGACGTGGGTAAGTTATAGCTGTACATTAATTCTTCAAATAAACAATTAATATGTTAAATGTAGGGCTACAAAGCACTAGCACTAGCACTTATTTAATCTATTGGACATAATAGAATCAACTGTACCCTAAGGGTCCGTTCATACTGGACGAAAAACGTGCCACCAACCATTGGTCGCCTACCCAATAAAAAAGCCTATCAATGTCTTTTAAAGTTAACAAAATTTTATAAGTTGGACCAGAGCTACCAAAACACCCTTGACTCAGATTCTTTCCGAGATCCATCCTTTACCCCCTTTTTCCAGATTCCTCAACAATTTTACTAGCGTCAGCGTCCCTCGACACGTACATCCGTATATGGCGCATCCAGCGGTTCACACCCGCAGCGCCGACGCTGACGTCCGCCATCCGCGTGGAGCAGAAGGTGTTCCGCGCGTACGACGAGGACTGGTCCGCGAAGCTGGAGGCCGTACTGGCCGGGCACGAGGCCTGGGTGTATGGCGTGCAGTGGCAACCGAGGCCAATTGGAGGTTAGACCTTATTTACCGACTTTTTTCGTGTAATTTTCAAATTTTGCTGTGTGTTCCTAGACATCAGTTGTTTTCCTGGAGCGTTGGCTAAAGTTTTTTAGCATGAACCTCGGAATCTGACCAGAATTATGATAATTTCTATCTATTGCTAAAACTGCCTTTCTCACTGGTTAGTGAGGAAGGCAGTTTTTAGGGAGGCAACTGTGAGGTTTCATATCACAGTCACAAAAAAAAATTTAATCGTATACGATTCACGACAAAGAACCCTATTATTATTTTTTTATTCTTTAGATAAATCCAACAACAAGCCAGTGTACCGCCTCCTATCCTCCTCGCTGGACAAGACGCTGATCATCTGGGAGCCGGAGGAGGGCGAGGGGCGGGGCGCGTGGGTGGAGCGCGTGCGGGTGGGCGAGGTGGGCGGACACGGGCTCGGCTTCTACGGCAGCAGGTTCGGACCCGGCGGCTTGTCGTTCTTAGGCCACGGGTATAGCGGCTCCTTTCATATTTGGAGCTATTGCAAGGTAATGATGGTTTAAATTAAAGGTAAAACATAATTAAAGTCTCAGGTCGAAACTGGATAAAGCTGGCACAGGACCGTAGAAAATGGCACGAAAAAGGAGAGGCCTTTGCCCAGCAATGGGAGGACAAGGGCTGTGGATGATGATGAATGCTGGATTGAATTTTTTTCTTCCTTTCTTTATTGTACAGAAGCGAAAACTAAAAAAATAATTAAGAAGGAACCCCTTATTGTACCTGACAATATCTTCCAGGCAACCTTTCCCTTGAATTACCAAGGTATAGTAAAACGTGACTGTGTATGTGGTCTATTTGGTGACCTATTAGGGAGATATTTGCTAACAATAATAGTGTTTTTTTTATAAAGTTTCATGGATTTTATTTAGAAGTAAAATTGTGCCATTTTTTAATTTAGATAAGGTATCACCAAATCTAACATTTTTTTTAAACATTAAAATATTTCTTTAACCATTTTTAGGAGACTGGACAATGGAAGCCTTCAGTGGTGTGTGGCGGTCACTACGATTGCGTACAAGACGTGAAGTGGGAGAAGCAGGGGCGATATCTCATGAGCGTGTCTTCGGACCAGACCACAAGGGTACACGCTCCGTGGAACACTGACCAAGGTATACACTGTTGACTGTATCCCCGACAACAATCGACCTTAAAGGTTTATAACAAAGCTGTCAATGGCTTGACTATCGATCTATAGACCTAGGGTAAATTTCTCGATAGTCACTGACGATGTTTGACTCTCCAATTAGAGTTAAGGTAAAACCAACCAATCAGAGTGGTAGGAAGATACTCTATCGGGACGATTGACGTCATACTTCTTGTGCAAAATTGTGGCCTCAGGCGACATTCAAATTAATAACGTCGTGAGTTTCTTGTTGTAATCGAACAGAAAAACATCTATTAACCCACATTCAAAATAAATGGTATCCAAATTTTCTATCTAATTATCTTGCTCTAGGTTCAGAATGGCACGAGATAGCTCGTCCGCAGGTGCACGGCTACAATATGGCCTCGCTAGCGCTGGTGACCAGCACCACCTTCGTGTCGGCCGCCGAGGAGAAGGTCATCCGCGTGTTCAGGGCCCCGCACAACTTCCTGCAGAACTTCAAGAACATCGTGGGAGAAGAACTCGAGGCGGATGTCGAAGGTGAGGGAGGAACTGGAACCTTATATATGGACTGATAAAGTACATTTCTACAACAATTTTTTTTGTAGTTACAATACCTCAAGACCGGGAGAATTTGAAGAAAGAAAGTAGCCAAAAGAAAGTAGTGGGACGTTAGATACCTACGATTTTTTTTATTTTATGAATTTAATTTTTCGTAGAGAAAGAGTTGCCTGGAAGAAATTACCAGGAGCAATAAGGCCGCTTTTTGTACATGTATTTTCTTTATTTATTTTTTATCAATGTACACTAAATAAATAAATAAATATTCTTTTCTACCAGGTCGGAAACCGGAAGGCGCGTCAGTACCGAGTTTAGGGTTATCCAACAAGGCCGTGTTCGTCGGCGACGATGAGCAACAAGACGGCGAGGATGATAACGACGGGTATTTTGTACCGGTTGATATGACAGGTAAGATATTTATCATATTTTATGTACTTGCTTGAAAAGTGTTACACCAAAATGTGCAAACCATTTCAAACCTTATCTGTAGTAAGTCATAAAGTTTATTTTCGTCCTCAGAGCCGCCAACAGAAGAGACACTCATGCAGCACACGCTATGGCCGGAGCTGCAGAAGCTGTACGGGCACGGGTACGAGGTGTTCACGCTGGCCGCCAGCCCGGATGCCCAGCTGCTGGCGTCCGGCTCGCACGGGACCACGCTGCAACACGCGGCCGTGCTCATATGGTATGTTACACGCTCATGCAGCACACGCTATGGCCGGAGCTGCAGAAGCTGTACGGGCACGGGTACGAGGTGTTCACGCTGGCCGCCAGCCCGGATGCCCAGCTGCTGGCGTCCGGCTCGCACGGGACCACGCTGCAACACGCGGCCGTGCTCATATGGTATGTTACACGCTCATGCAGCACACGCTATGGCCGGAGCTGCAGAAGCTGTACGGGCACGGGTACGAGGTGTTCACGCTGGCCGCCAGCCCGGATGCCCAGCTGCTGGCGTCCGGCTCGCACGGGACCACGCTGCAACACGCGGCCGTGCTCATATGGTATGTTACACGCTCATGCAGCACACGCTATGGCCGGAGCTGCAGAAGCTGTACGGGCACGGGTACGAGGTGTTCACGCTGGCCGCCAGCCCGGATGCCCAGCTGCTGGCGTCCGGCTCGCACGGGACCACGCTGCAACACGCGGCCGTGCTCATATGGTATGTTACACGCTCATGCAGCACACGCTATGGCCGGAGCTGCAGAAGCTGTACGGGCACGGGTACGAGGTGTTCACGCTGGCCGCCAGCCCGGATGCCCAGCTGCTGGCGTCCGGCTCGCACGGGACCACGCTGCAACACGCGGCCGTGCTCATATGGTATGTTACACGCTCATGCAGCACACGCTATGGCCGGAGCTGCAGAAGCTGTACGGGCACGGGTACGAGGTGTTCACGCTGGCCGCCAGCCCGGATGCCCAGCTGCTGGCGTCCGGCTCGCACGGGACCACGCTGCAACACGCGGCCGTGCTCATATGGTATGTTACACGCTCATGCAGCACACGCTATGGCCGGAGCTGCAGAAGCTGTACGGGCACGGGTACGAGGTGTTCACGCTGGCCGCCAGCCCGGATGCCCAGCTGCTGGCGTCCGGCTCGCACGGGACCACGCTGCAACACGCGGCCGTGCTCATATGGTATGTTACACGCTCATGCAGCACACGCTATGGCCGGAGCTGCAGAAGCTGTACGGGCACGGGTACGAGGTGTTCACGCTGGCCGCCAGCCCGGATGCCCAGCTGCTGGCGTCCGGCTCGCACGGGACCACGCTGCAACACGCGGCCGTGCTCATATGGTACCACATATAATACCGGGATATGTTTCCACTATATACTTTTCCTACTATAGGTCAGACAGTTTAGGAACCTCTTCCAATTAAATAAAGAAAAGAGGTTACAAAAGCCTGATTAACTTTACCTGTTGTCAAATAAACTGATGACAACTGGTTGGTTAACCAAAAGACTAACAACAATCACGCTCAACATAGAATTAGACAGTTTACTGAAAAATATTGTGATATTCATAGTTCGAATTCCGGAGTCCGTCATCAGACCATCAAACTTACCAGCCTATAAATAAAACCCATGCTTATTATAGTACCTTGTTTACAGGGAAACATCAACATGGCAACAAGCACAGAGGATTGAATCCCACAACTTAACAGTCACACAGCTAGCCTTCGCTCCGGACAGCCAGCGCCTGCTGTCGGTGTCGCGTGACCGAAGATGGACCGTATACCAAAGGCGAAAAGACTCAAACTTGTTCGACATCGCCGCCTACTCGCAGAAGCCGCATTGCGTGCACACGAGAATCATCTGGTGCTGTGCCTGGAGCTTTGATGGGAAAGCTTTTGGTACTGGATCGAGAGATGGCAAGGTAACATTAATATTAATAGATTCTAATAATGTTCCTAAAAATTACGCGCTGTTAGACATATAAATAGAACAAATTTTAACTTAAATGCAAAATAATTTATTGAAAAACAGCTCTATTTCAAAAGTCTAAAATTTCTAATTTTACCAAAAACAGTTTTTATTTTAAGATAGTTAAAAAGGCAATTAAAAAATCATCATCAAATCATCTACAACGCGTAAAATATACCTGTACCTTTATTCTACCTAACTACAAACTCCTTTTTTTCTTTAATTCCCAGGTTTGCATTTGGACTAAAGGTGCGGAATCAAACACGACTCTCGGCGAGTACGGGCTACTAGGCCAGCCTCTAGAGCTGCCCGACACGTCGGTCACCGCGCTCGACTTTGCGCCGCGCACCGACAAGCTTGTAGTTGCTATGGGCTTCGAGACCGGAGTTATACGGTTATACAACTTCGAGATGAAGGCCTGGACGCTGCTGAAGGAACTTAATAATGGGTAAATATATTACTTTTGTGATACTTTCCTTAAGAATATATGCGTAAAGGGGATGCAAGTGCCATGTTCATGGGTCTTATATAAAGTTAATATAGGAAAGTTGATATTGCATGAATTCTGAGATGGACGTATAAAACTATGTATGCTTACAGTTTTAATCCTGCAACTGTCAATAATGTAAACTTTCATGGACCTGTGGAAAGCATATCTTATGCATTTACTTAAATATGACTCAAGAAACTCTTGTAAAAATAATTGATTTCTACATAAATTAAAACACAAAAAGACCTTCGAATTATCATAGAAATTAATCAAAATCATCATGTGTGTATTAACACCAACCAGTAGCTATGTTTATTGTGCTTTATCAGATTAGATCTAATGCAGAAACCAACAGTGTATTTCAAACTGTATAACAAGCGGCTCGTTGGTCTAGGGGTATGATTTTCGCTTAGGGTGCGAGAGGTCCCGGGTTCAAATCCCGGACGAGCCCAAATCTTTTTGTATTATTTTTACACATTTTATTTGTTTTTCAGTGCGGCTCACCATCGTATTGTGAAGAGATTGACGTTCAAACCTAACAAGGATGATAAGATGATGCTGGCAAGTTGTGGAAATGATCATTTCGTTAGAATATATAGCATCATATTAGATATATAAAATATATTATGTTTTTTATTCAGTCGCCTGTACTGCTTTACTGTAAATAAATACATATATTTTCTTAATGAGGGTTTTCGAATCACGAGTCCGTAGCTTGCCTCATTGCTGGCTTGACCTCGTGATAGCCTAGCAAACAAAACGGATTTTCAATCGCGGAAACCCTCCTTTTTGTAAAGATAAAATATTTTAAGTCATGTTTAAATAAAATATCAATTACTAATATACCAATATATTTACAGAAAATATAACAAACATACTCTCTCTTCATGTTTTACATATAAAGGCACGTAGCACTTATAATCACAGATTTAATTTTCACATTATTATCTAATAGAACTTAACACTGAAGTGCCAAGTTACATGAATTTAGGTAAACATTAAAAATTGTGTAACATTATATAAAATTCAAATACCTTTCCACATCCATCGTTTAGTATTTTACACAATATAAAATAGAATACATGGTGTACAATATACATCTAGGTACATTGTTAAGAAATCCACAATCAATCATATATTTTATTCTAAATTTTTAACTTATTGAGACCAGACTGTATTACATTTCAATATATCTCTATAGTTGATATAACTGTTTCACTCGTAGTAGTAAGTGTTATAGGAATTATATATTTATTTGTGCGTTGATTACTTGTTTTAATAGTATCGAGTATTTTGGGTAAAAAGCAGTTCCTTTTCAACTTGAGGTGTCCACAACAATAAGTGATTCAAGACTCACTAACACAGTAAAAGCATTAAATCATAACAATTACAACTATTCAATTCTATTCACTTAAACATTTAATTATATTTAACAATAAAATCTCTATAAAATAAATTTGATTCAATTTCACAAAAATGTTCGTCTCTTCAAAATACGTGCTTAAATCTGGAAAGTTATTCAGATCGGCATATTTTCAATATACTTGATAGGAGAAATGCTTTATTTATCATAATAAGCAGCTACGCAGATTGAGGGCTAAAACTACCGCCTATATTACTACGTAGTTAATCTGAGGGACTAAAGTTCATTGAGGAGTGACCCTTGGCTGCGCAGTCTAATACACATACTGTCTTCACATGCATCTCATAGGAATTTTAAGCAAATATCTTGAGAGAGTTTATCAACAATATGTAATATTTCAAAAACCATTTCTATCTTAGTCTTAAATCTAAATCATTATGACGCGTTTAGTTTATCTTCAAGTTATAGATACACACTTCGCAAGAAGATACCGTGTGTCTATATGATACATATGTATGGTGCCATCATTATCTAAATAGCAATTGATAGGATTGATATATTTAGATATGTTGTGTAAATGTAGTGACTCTGAGATTGGTCGTATTTTAGGAATCAATACTTCGTCAGAAAGTTGAGCATAAACAGTTGAACAAGCCTAACATGAACATGGTCATTTTACGTGAAACTAAGAAAGGAGAACTTTTAAATTCAAACCAAGACACAATAATAGTCAACTATCAATCCACGCACATATTTTGCATTGGCTGAAAAATGACTCCCATAATACAACAACACCTTGTTTAACTATATAATATTTTGTTTCCTTGTTCAATTGTTGTTTAAAAAACACTTATTTAAGTGAGCGAAGTCAATGTCCACACGTAATCTGCGAGATCCGTCTAATGAGCGACCATGATAGCTTTCTTCGGTTTCTTAAGTTTTAAGGTGTTCAGGATTCGTGTCAGCTTGCCCGGCTTCTTCTTCTTCTCGTCGCTGGAGGCGCTCCTCTGGCTGACGCTGCAGAGGGAGCGGTTGTCGCCCGCCATGGACTTGACGTTGAGGGAGTCCAGGTCGTTCATGGAGATGCTGCGGTTCGAAGAGGGCAGGAACAGGTTCTCGTCGAGGTAGTCGTTGAGGTAGGTGGAGGGCGGCAGCTCCACGATGTTGATCTGCGGCGGGGGCGCGCGCGCGGGCGGGGGGCGCGGCGCGGGCGCGTGCAGGCGCGCGGGGGGGCGCAGGCCGGCGGGCAGGCGCGCGGGCGCGGGCATGCGGGGCGCGCGCGCCAGCTCCAGCGACTGCTTCAGCTTCCGCCAGAAGTCGTACATGGCGCGCTCTTCGTCCTCGTTGTAGTACAGTTTGTGGTAGAACGCCAGGTGCGACGGCAGCTGGCAATCGCGGTACATGATTGGAATTATTTTGTGGTAGCTTGACTCTGAAACAAATAAAGTAAACTTTTAAAATAATGGATAAATACTTAAGTTATTTTACTATATTTTTACTGAAATATAATCTGCTTGCTTGCTCAATTTTGGCTCTACCATAATGAACACTTGACCTACCAATGCTGACGGCCTGTGCGTAATCCCTGTAGAAGGTGTTGGCCTGGCTGCTGAGGAACTCGGGCGAGCAGACCAGGATGATGCGCTGGCAACGCTCAGAGATCAGCTGCGCCACCGGCGCGTACGGCGTCATGTGCCCGGCTTGAAGGCTGTCCTCAGTACATAACTGGAAATTGCATTATTGCCATTTAAAGTTTGGAGAAATAGAATAAGATGATACATATGTTGTGGAATATTAGCTTCCTAGCTAGGCTAACAACTTGTTTACTTCGAGCTATCTTGCTTAACAAAACTAGGTGAAGAGTATTTTTGTCATCAGGGAAAGCCGTTTTCTAGCAGTTTCGTTGGTCTAACAACGACAAACAAAGCTATAATACAAATATCTTGGAAGAAAAAATAATACTTTAGTGGAAATAGTTGATATTCATTAAAACAATTAATGCCAATCTAGTCGAAGGCAGTAAACTCAAAAATTAATATATTATGATAAGTTATTATCAAAATGTTGTTATTTAGGCAATAATTTTGATATATTTCGCAATAATTTTAATAAAAACAAATATAAAAGTGTGCAGTTATATAATCAGATTACAACAGCCTTACAGATAATATACTGTAATTTGCGTTTTATCGCCAATAAATCAGTTTGAGGAGAAACTATTAATGTACGAGTTATCTTTATTTGCGTCGCTATCAGTACGTGAGATAGCCGTCTTCTTATCGAAGTAGCCCTCGACCTTTGATATTATTAATAACACCTTAATGTATTTATTTGTTATGCACAGGTAAATATGGTCCCCAATTTGGTATACAAAGAGACTCATATTTAGTATTATTTAGTCAATAAATCTATGTATATTGTTACGCCTACTTAGAGATAAGTCAAGAATTTAAATTTAGCTGAAATTCGGAAAAAAAAATATTTTGCAAAGATTCCATGAGTAAAAACCTAAGTAGACTTTTCTTCACACATTAAATGTCGGAAAGGTCATTGATAAAACATTTATTATGGCTTTATTATCCATCAAAATTTCACATAGGACATAAACACTAAATAAATTGTTATACCTGTGTACATAAAGAGAAGCTCTATTAATAAAAGGTAAACAGATAACACTACTAGGATTATTAGTTCTTATCAAGTTAGTGTTCAGTAACCTGACGCCAGGTGTGTCAAGAGATATAATCTGGTGGCTCCCATTTCCGGATTGTTAAGCAGTATTTATTATGGAAAGATACTTATAACTGCTGTGTTAATAAACAATGATAACACAGAAAACTGACTAGATTTTAAGGATACATTATTTTGTAGTATATAACTGAGGTAGTATTCGTCTAAACTGGAATAAGACTTATACGACGTCAAAGTTCTCTGAAGGGAATAGACTTAAAAATAGCACACTATTAAATGGAATTAAATTTTCGAAAAATACATTGATAAAAACCACATCCGTCAGTTCAATGTCGCCCACACAAATACTACTACATCCTCTTTTTGAGTCAACATTGTTTATTATTAAATACTTATAGAATTTCAGATTCATTCATGATTTTAATCAAAGCTAAATTAATTCATGTAAAATAGGCTACTATGTAACAACTTTTAAATGTCAATCACATTACTATACTGAATTACTCCCACTACCGCTTTCTGAGTACTCTGGCTGGGAGAGAAGAAATGGGGCAACAAACTCCCCAGTGTCACTTTGTATAACAAAATATATAATAAAACCAAATGTACCTGGAACCCTTCAGCCCTCATTCGCTGCAGCAGCTCATTAACAAAGACCTTGTCTTCCTTAGCGTACAGCACAAACGCATCATACTGCTGCTCGTACCCGGGTCTGTCATCATAAGTGATGGCTCTGAACTCCCGGTCCTGGTTACTGTCGCTAGTGTTATTGTTATTGTTGTTTATCGCAATTTGATTCTGTCTATTAACTGAAAAGAGAATAAGAAATTATTAAAACACATTCAAGGAGAATATTTCAAAAATAGCAGGATAATCTTAAATATTTCCTTACCTATAAGTTCACCTTTCCTCATTGACTCTTTGAGATCTTCACATAAATCATCATGCACATCATAGCGGTCTAAACGGACTAAATGGTTTAGCAGCTGACCGATAGTAGCTGTGCGGTCCTGTTGCCAAATGTCCAATACTTCAATAGTTTTGTTGGGACGCATCTGGATGTATGCAGCCTTTTCTGACGACACGTTGACGAGGTAAGCTAGACCCCGCCAATCTCTGTAACAATTTATTTAGATATTATTAAATAACTAACTATATGTAGCAGGATACAGAAAGGCTTATTAGAACCATTATTTTAACAACTATTAATATATTTAGGTCCACTAAATTATGTGCATCTTTATTTCTAGTATCTTCTATTATTGTAATTATTGATAATGTTTAAATTCTTACATAATGTTGAGTGTACATATAATAAATCTTGACTCATTTTATAGGCATGGTAATAAATTGTAATCAGTTTACAAAAAATTGTATGATATCAATTGTTTTTACTATTTAGCTGTTCCATGTAATTCCCGATGTAAACATACTAAATAATATGAACACTAATAGTAATATTTATCTTATTTCCAAGAATTTCTCAGGAGTAAACAAGTTAATTTATAAATCACATTTCCGATGCTATAGTAGGTATAACTTTAGCTCAACTGAGCAGACATGCTTAGCTTGCCTTTTTTGGGAATATTGTATGTTCTGTAGATGTTTGATTTCATTAAAAATGAATAAATGCTTGTGTATATGCATATGTATTTATATGTATAAATCTGATCAGATTAGAAATTGTTCATTTGGTTATTGAATTGAATAGAAAATGTAAATATTATTAATCATATGTATATTTAATTAATAATGTTGTGAGTCTATTGGAACAAACAACACTACATCATGCTTCATTTTTATTTTTAGTAAGGCCATACTTAAATTAATTTAAAATTTTCTGTGTCAAGTAGGTAATATGGACTCAATGAGTCATTGTTATCATTGCTGTTAGGTTTATAAAAGTTGTTATGAAATCAATTTCCTGCCTAATTTTATAATCTTAAAAAGCAGTAGCACGTTTTCATAAAATCGATATTATTGTGAAACTCTTTCACAAGAACTTATGACACCAACAACAAACCACTTGGTAAGGAACAGGAAAACTAAGAGTTTGTATAACCAATTAAGTAGTCAACACTTAACTATTCTTAAGCATTTTTGTTTCTAAGCGATTAGCAATAAAAATAACTCGTTAGTTCTTCATTTTTTAACACAAATATTATCTTTATAACTCATGTTTGCAAAACAAAAAAGGCAGATTTGTAAAGGTTGCAGTAGATGAAAAGCTACGATATATACGGAACTGCGTAAAGGATAGTTATGTACACAAAAATATCCCACCTGGGAAGCTTGTCGGGGCCATCAGTCGGAATTATTTTAGGTGTATCCAACAAACATGTTAACAGTTCTCGACTCCTCAGTGGAAGACATGACACAGGCAACGAATGTAAATCGTTATCAGCCCTCATATTTATTGCTAATTAACTTTCAGCACATATTCATTTCACCTATAAGATCAACTTAAACATTAACAATAATATTTTACGTATTTTTCCTTAAAAATAGGACTCAAAATATCAAAATGACAAAACACATCACGCACAATGTAAGAGCACAGATAAACAATGCGTAATAAGGTAAATAAAAAGAGCCATTTTGAATGATTTTATAATTGGCAAACCAAACTCAACGAATCGACTTACAAAAATTAAACTCACTTTAATTTTGGTATTCAAAAGACTATATTAAAATATTGGTAATAATATATATTTTTTTTATATTTCTAAGTTATGGATCAAAATATATTTTTAATTTATACTCATATCTTTAAATAAACTGACTTCGCAAATTCGTAGGAATAAAGTTTTAAATACCTAATATTCTACGACCAACAAAGTTCTTGAGTGCTGCAGGCCCTGCGTACTAACGCTTGGCGACCGTAAAAAGTATCTGCTTCGATAAAGGGTACATCTAGAAAGCGAAAGGCCTAAGACAACATGGTGTCATTCTCACGAAAAGTGGAATTGTTCGGCGCCTCGCGAGTATTATGATTTAGTTTTCAACTCGCTTGAACGTAAAGCAGCAGTCGGTGAGCGTCAGTTTCGATGAGCGTCGGTCTCGGTAGGCGTCAATCCCAGTAAGCCTAGGTCACGATGGGCGTCTGTTTCAATAGGCGTTTACCCTAACAGTTGTCGGTCTCAAAAGGCATAGGCCTCAACAGGCCTCGGTCTCAATAGGCGTCGTTCTCAATAGGCGTCGGTCTCATAGGCGTCGGTCTCAATAGGCGTCGGTCTCAATAGGCGTCGGTCTCAATAGGCGTCGGTCTCATAGGCGTCGGTCTCAATAGGCGTCGGTCTCAATAGGCGTCGGTCTCAATAGGCGTCGGTCTCAATAGGCGTCGGTCTCAATAGGCGTCGGTCTCAATAGGCGTCGGTCTCAATAGGCGTCGGTCTCATAGGCGTCGGTCTCAATAGGCGTCGGTCTCAATAGGCGTCGGTCTCAATAGGCGTCGGTCTCAATAGGCGTCGGTCTCAATAGGCGTCGGTCTCAATAGGCGTCGGTCTCAATAGGCGTCGGTCTCAATAGGCGTCGGTCTCAATAGGCGTCGGTCTCAATAGGCGTCGGTCTCAATAGGCGTCGGTCTCAATAGGCGTCGGTCTTAATAGGCGTCGGTCTCAATAGGCGTTGGTCTCAATAGGCGTTGGTCTCAATAGGCGTCGGTCTCATAGGCGTCGGTCTCAATAGGCGTCGGTCTCAATAGGCGTCGCATCGGACTCATTAGGTATATTATAATTATTATTAAGAGCCCGTAGTGCCCACCGCAGGGCATAAGCCACCCTTCCCCCTTTTCCCTTTCTAAAGCTACTTCGGGTCGAGTTAGGTGAATGTGAATGAAAAATAGAAGAATTAAAACAAATTTATTTATAATTGAGACGCTTTATTGTCATTCACAAGTGCATTCACTATCCCACTACAGTCTAATACAAATGCAGAATAAGTTATTTCATATCATTACACGAATATTCACGCCATATGATGATGTTGTATAACAAAACGGCACAATCAATTTAATTGGCAGCCTTTACCAAAATCAAACATAATATATATTTTAAGATATTTTTAAACTTGGTAAACCCTGTACCTGTATACAGATTTATGTAAAGTATTGAATTATTTGTGGAAATCCAGAGAATGTTTAAAAGGTGAATAAATATGAAATTGTTCTTAATAAAAATCTTAAGGATTTTTATCGATTGAGGCAGTACAGAGTCTGCCGGATCAGCGTGTCGTTAAATAAGAATAAAGTAAGGATGGGCTTTACCAACTTGATAAGTCTTATGATTATGATATAACATCATCATAGTGCAACATTCTCACATGTTAAATACAGAAAGTAAACAAAACAGTGCTCTAAGAACAGTATATACAATAACTACTAGGTTAATAAGCTCTTTTATTAATGGAATGTTCAATTTAGACATATTTCTTCAAAGCACGTTTTTCAGGGTTTAGCACCACAAACGATTTAAACAAAAAAAGATGCACAATATATAAGAAAACGGATTAAAGCTTTGAATAAGAGTTCTAAGCTCATTAGGTACAAGATTTTCGTAAAACTTCAGGATAAGTTAAAACTTAATAAATTACAGTTTTCAGAATTGACAACACTAGACAGGGTTACTGGTAACACTCTAAATTAGTCTAATACATACATTATGTCCTGCAATACGAGAAAAACCTCTACAACTACCGTTACTTTGTATTGTCTCTATAAGGAGAGTAGACGAGCGTGCCTAATAGTAATAGAAATTATCCAATTAAATAACGCAAAAAAAAATCGTATGACTTGTATAAGTTTTCGGTAACCGTCTTATGTATTTTAAAGTAAGCTCTGTATTCGCAATAGTTGTCTGCATGATACATAAGTCACATGGTACCTAATCGTAAAGTTTTACATTGATACGATGCAACAACTTTGGGCACTTGTTTTTAAACCTTATTATCATAAAAATGCCCAAGAGACGACATGCAAATTACAGGTTCATGCAATGGAAGTTTTCACGCTCCATCTCTATCTGCAATGATTTGCCGCAGCGTTATACAGAAGGCAACATAAGTTTATGATTAGAAGTATTGCATAAATTTCTTTAAAGATGTAAACAATAAATATATTTCAGAATAAATTATATACTTTTGAACATATGGGCAAGATTAGGTATAGCTGTTTAAGTGTAATTCTACTCCTGAAGTACTCCTGAAGCTAAAATTCTACCTCGAATTACTAAGTACTCAATTGGCTCATTTTATTTACATACAATATATTTCTTCTATACATTCTACTTATTATTATCAAGATTATAATTAGTTATTTGTCGTTTATAATAAGACAAGTAATTATTGGGCTAGACAACTAGCGCACATCATCTTAGTCATTTAAACGTCACTCTATGAAAATGCCTTTGCCCTGCAGTAAGAATGAGCTTCTTAAAAACTTTCAAGATTCTATAAGATTTCATTAATATGACTTAAGATGATGTACGCTAGTGTCTGGCAATAACTAGACTAATTTTGAGGCGCATTTGCGAATAATAAAAAGATAAATAATTTGTAAAATAAAATCGTAATGGCAAGACGTTATTGTATCACGCACATAAATACGTAGATTAGCTACCTATTAATCAATTCGAGGAAATAAGATTTGCTATCTCGTGTAAGGCTAAGGCCACACTACGGTTTTTTTCCCGCAAGAGGTAATTCGTGAAACGGCAAAACCGCCCGAAACGCACACAAAATCAGTCGCGGGAAATAACCGTCAGTGCAGCTGCTTCCATTAGTTTCCTTTACTCACAAAATCAGGCGGTTTAGCCGTAGTGCGGTCTTAGCCTTAAAATTAAGATGATGACGTGTGACGTAATTCCTGTCTTATAAGACACATTTGACTATATCAATAACACATGTTATAAATGTTCTGCGTCAGTCCGAAAGAAGTCATAACGTCTGTATGGTTTAAAGCAAATCTTATTCCCACTGGTACTATTACAAGTCAATGTGGTTTACATTAAATAGAAATAAATATATCAAAATAAAAAATAACAATCGTAAATGATATAGCTGTTAAATAATAACTGTTAGGCAAGGATAACACAGTCACAGAAGAACCCTAGAAAACTAATCAAAACAAGTTAATTGTATATAAAGTAATAGCTACACTGAATACTTATTTACATATTATTGATATGACGTCCATACTAATACTACGAAAGTTATACTATCCTCTACTGTAGAGTACAAGGTTAATTTAATTTATAAATATTGATAAGCAAAATTAATGATAATAATAAATTAAAATATTTAAGTTAGCCTAAATTCATATAAACATGCATAATTGCATCATTGTAGTTTACATTTTTTTAGGAGTCAAGTAGATGGCGCGGCAATCGCACTAAAATTGACTGCTAATGTTCAGAGCTATTGTTGAGATATAGTAAATAGGGATATGTATTAATAGAATATTATTATATTCATCAATTGATATAGATGAATAAATATACCATATATTTAAAAAAATAGAGTGTTAAAAAAAATAGGTAACAATAGCATGCTAATATGAATTTAGACTTAGATTTTGCTTTCTCTGTATGCCACGGACTGTCCTGTACGGATTACTCACATAATTTTATTTTTGAAAGAAATATAAATTATATTTTTTATTTAAATAGAAATATACGAGTTCTAAACAAGTATTTGTGAACAAACTAATTATCTATTTACTTATAATATTTGTCTTAAATAAAGTCAATGTAAGCAGCATACAGTAAAACCAACCCTTCACATTCAGTTAATTCCGTAGATTATTTGTAAATATTACAAATTGTTTTCATCATCAGTCTTCACCGGTATATCTTTGAAAAGGATCGCATAGCTTATAAACTATACGAACCATTTTAACTTAAATGTCTTTGGGTTACAAATATTTTTTTTTTATTCAAGCTACATTATTTTTATCTTCTTTAGAAAGTTTTGTTTTTATATAAGTATTATTGGAATTAACAATTATCTGGAAATGTGTGAACGAATAAACTGATCATATTTATGCATAAAAATGTTATGAGTCTTGCCTTATATTGATATACACATTGGCATTGTTCATACTTTGATATGTCTTGTTACTTAAACCATACAATAAAAATAAACTCGAGTCAGAAAATGCGAAAAGATTTCTAAACGAATTTATTACTTATTTGTAAATCTATCCTAATAATAAATTATCTGTACAACGAAGTGTGTGTGATTAAATCTTTGCCTTTTGTTTGTCTTTTTGTCGTAGAAAAATATCTTTTTTTTGTGCCTAACGGCAGTATTTACACTCGTTTGATTCGGACTCCTAACCTAACCGTAATTTCTGTATACTTATCACAAACAGTCTAAGAGCTTCCTAGCTCATTCTCGAAAACCCAATCAGTCCCGTTACACTTTTATTTGTGAAAAGTAACTCCGGCAAAGCTTCGGCTAAATTCGTTAAAACGAACTCGAACTTATTTTGAAGAATATTCGAGAATCATCAATCAACTCGGAACGTTCATTATCATCGAACAACCCGAGTTTAAAAACGGTTTTTTTTTCTAGCCAGTTGTGTACAATCCACTCCTACTTTAAATTCGAACGATACACCCCTTTGGCTTGATAGAGCCGAACCAATCTATTCAATATTCGAATTTATACATTACCAATGAGGTCATACATTTGACGTACGCCGTTAATGTTGACCATTTTCCTTGTGTTCAGAAGAGGAGAAGGTTTATGAAGCAGGTTTCGCCTGCCGACATTTGATCTCAATTATGAGCTGCTCTCTTCCCCTGCATGTAGCCCTCCCACCGCTTGGCCGTGTTGATGAGTATGGGGTCGCTGTCGAGCCCGGCGAGGAGATACAGTTGGTTGACATGCGTGGCGTGGTAGTCCCACCGGGCGATGTTGGGGCTCACACCCAGCGTGAAGTGTCTTAAGTCATAGAAGCTGCCACTGCCGGTGTCGAACAGCGGTAGAAGAGTCTTCAGTGACGTCATACCGTCGTCGAACATCTTCTTTGCTAGAGATATGGAGTTCTCACCTTCTATTATGTGTAGGTCGTAGAGACCGAGGAGAGTGTAAATGAATCCGTTGAGGACGAACAGAGGTGGTTTGGTAGGGTACTCCTCATACCTGGAATTAAAGATTATCCATACTTTAATACTTTCCTTTTGGCTCTAATAATAGACGGGCAGGGTATTAAGAGTACATGACTGACCAGACATATTTGTCCATCCATAGCGCCTTGACCCCGCCGGCGTGGCTGGGTACGTCCAGCAGGTAGAGCGCGCGCTTGGCGGCCTGCAGGTACGTCGCGTCGCCGCTGCGGTAGTACGCGCGGGACAGCAGAGATATCGCATGACCCTGACTCATTGCCGAGTGCCTGGGTGAGGGAAAAAACAAAATCAAATGTATTTTCAAAGTAGACTACCGAGTAGCCGCAGTAGCAGTAGTAGAACCTTTAAAGGTTTAATAGCACCCAGAATTGCCCTTCCTTCGCCGTTTCCTAAGTCCTTTGACTGTGGAGAAGAAACGGTGCAACAAACTCCTTAAGACATAGAATATTTTTACACATTTACTTCGACAATGTGGTGTAGACAAGAGGCTTTTTATTTTTTTTATAGTAAGACGGACTTATTACTAAAGTTGAGTTTGCTTTGGTAAGTTTTTGAAGGGCCACAACTTTTTCTGATTAAAACAGAGATGAGTATTATCATCAGTCACTCACCAGCCCGGCTTAAGCTCGGCCACTCCAGCGGCCATCCTCCTCCTGACGGGTATGGGCCAGCCGCCGCCGCGCACCCGCTGCGCGCGCACCAGCCAGCGCGCGGCCGCGAAGAACTGCCGCATGTGCTCGCTGCTCGAAACCGTCACGTTGTCGAGCGCGCCGCTGCCGCTCAGGATCATGCTCGATATCTGACGAGGTATGAGGTATCAGCTGTTGTTGGTGGCTCGCCGGCCTGAATGACGGATGCTTAAACCCTACAGTACGGCTAATGTAACTTTGCGCGTCTAGAAAGAGATAGAAGATAGTTTTTGCGAGATGCAATATACATGTGCGGTGTGTGAGAAAGGGACGAAGATATATTGTAGCCAAGTTATGACGCTGCACTGTATTTTAGTGTATGTTTATTGCAAGAAAGAGTATGGATTGAAAAAGATAAAAAAAACTTTTTCGCACCCCAAATGCACGCAAAGCAAAATGACGTTACCGATGATTAATATTATTTTTCAGTATTAACTGTTTTCTTTTTAATTGTGCCTATTTATTTCTCATTTCTTTCACATATATAAATTCTGCGTACTTTAATGAATTTTATCATCGAAATGTTACCTTAAACTTATTTCTAGGAGACCGCCTCTTTGGTCGATCTTGAAGCGCCCAGCCTTTTTGCATGTCGATTATAAGATCTCGTGTGATTCGCCTCCATTGCTGGTCTGTACCAATGCCGTAGTATACGTGGTCATCCTGCAAGAACAGTTTATATAAAAACTCTAAACCAACAGAGAGTATGGATAGATCATTTAGTTATAATAAAAGTGCAAACTCACCTGAGCACTGATTAGCTGCGTACTGGTTACATAGTGTAGATACACAGTCTCCTTTTTGTCTTTATTCTGCAGAACGACTGTCAACGAGGAATTCGCCTTCATCTGGATATCGACACTCAACACGAAGTCCTGCGTCAGGTTCACCTTCAGCCAGACCTGACTCGACGCGTGGTCTGACGTCGAGAACCTCAGCACGTTGGACTGGACCGACGTATCATACTCCCGAGCCATGTACGCGTCCTTACTAATGATCCAATTCTCCAAATGTTTCTCCCCATCGTCAATAATCCTCCTCTTTGGTTCCGCCTCGGTTATATGCTTGCTGTAATGCGCTAGCCCGAACTGCGCAATCTGTGTGGGGTAGTAGAAACCTTTCGGTTCCCATTGCGTGCTGACCGGGACCCCTTCGATCCCGCTGATGCATTTGACCCTGTCCCGGACCTCAACGTTGTAGTTTTCGAAGGTGGTGAAGGTGCCTCTCGGATCGTATTTCTTCTTTGGATGGTAGATTTTACCGTAGCTGTGTGACCATAGGAATTTCTCTGTGCCGTCTGATGTTGTTGATATTTTGCCGTAGATCTGAGAGAAGACATTTCGTATAATTATAGTAGATATGCCTGGTAGTTACTGATGAGCTGTTTGATGTAACACATACCTCAAAGTACTTGTGCACGAGCGAGAAGGGCACATACACCTCGTCTCGCTCGGCGTCGCGCCGGCACGACACCGAGTACTCGGCGTTGATGAGGCAGTCGATCACGTCCATGTCGCTCGCACCGCGCTCCAGTGCGTTCGACAGGACTGAGCCGACTAGAAGGGAAAATTATGTTATAGGTCGCGTCAGGTAAAAAGAACGCTGGCGGAAGGTGGGGAGGGTACGTTTGCGCATGAGTATACAATTCGGAAGGCGAAGGTCGTCCTACGAACCAATAGCGCACCGGCAAACATGCGGCTCGTGCCCCCCCCCGCACTTCATACCACCAAACAGACCGATAAATCGCGTTATGCGCATCTTGACAGCTAGCGTTCTTTTTACGTGACGCGACCTATAACTAGGTTTACGTACCAACATGCTTTCATAACCACAGGAGCTGTTAGGACTTTGTTTATAACAATTATAATTTGACTCAGTGTTCAGTATTAGTTCATTACCCTGGAAATAAGGTTCTCCCAGGTTTTCCACAATGGTTTTTTTGGGGGTAAAGTCGAATCGATATAAAATATATGTTAGTCTAGTATGATGCTGTTTGGTTAAGCTATACGGAAAAACCTTATTTATTAAATAGTGCGGTTTATCCACTTGGAGAAATTAAAAGGGACTTAAAATAATTTAAATAAAATTCCATGGTACAGCTTTCACAAGTAACAACATTGTACATAATTTAGTATAACATACTAGGTCTCCGGGAGAGATCCCCGCAGTGTCCCCAGAACAGCGTGAAGACGACCACGGCTGCGCAGAGCGCGCCGAGTGCCACGCGCATGTTCATCCGCACCAGCATCATTGCCGCCACCTGAACCATATTGATAAACATTACATAACATAGCACCACGCCTGTATCCCCGAAGGGCTAGGCAGAGGTGTTCCAATGTACACCCACAGTTCGCCGCTATGTATAGGTCCCATGTAATAGGCCTATTGCCACTAACCGGGCACAAATCAAACCTCTGACCAGCTACTGAGAATTTCATAGAAAAACCCAATAACACCTTGGTTGACTTGGGAATCGAACCCAAGATCTCTAGCGTAGCAGTCTCGCTAACCACTAGGCCAACGAGGCAGTCAATATTAATAATAATAGACAATGACAACTCACACATGGTTATCTGATCCCAAGCTAAGCTTCGAGCTTAGCTACATACCTATTATAGATTATACATTACATCCAGACACAGAACAAATGATTGTGCTCATCACAAAAAGATTTTTCCTGAGTGGGAATCACCCACAACCTCTGGTATATCAGTTAGGGTCACAATGCTAGAATAATATTAAACTAGAACTGTCTAACGTTTTGTCAAAATATGGGATAGCTATAACACCATTACTTTATACTCGTATCTTTTAACTTCTAGATTTTTTTATACAATTAATTGAATAAAAATACTGGAATAATTATTGATCTTTTCACTTGTTTACAAGTTTATAGCAAAACAGATAATTAAATCTATTCTTGTGCACTTTTCCTCACATGTAAACAGCAGTGTTTTAGATTTACTAAAAAATTTACATTAAATACATACAAATTCATCAGATCAGTTATACAAACTGCTAACATTCATTACTACTAAATATTAATGTTGAATTTAATTTAATGGCAAACATTAGAAATGCTTGTAATTAAAGTATGGATCATCTTCAGTTTTGTTTTAACTAGCATAGTTCAAATATTTAAAGGTGAAAAAGAAAAATATTGCTTTAGGTATGCATGTTTTTTTTATTAACTAAGTTTGACACTATTAATTTACTCACTACAGAAATTTCTTGGACATGTTAGTGAATTAAAGCATTTTCAGTATATATCTTAGTTAATAATTTTAAGCTATGGCTACAAAATATGAATGAAATAATTTTAGTTTCATATAAAGAATCAGTAGCTACGTGCATAAGGCTTGTTTAAACAAATTCAATATTTTACCCATGGATTTTTAAGTCCTTAACCCTTTTTACCTTATTTATAACTGATTCACAATTTTATTATCTTAACAGACCTAATTCCTTTGAAATATAAACACAAATAAAGCATGCAATTAGCACTAACTGACCTAATAAGCAGATAATTTATACATGTTTACATTTAATAAACATGAAGTGATGCACCTCTGCGTCATAAAGGCGAACTTGTCCATGTTGTGCAAAACGAGAACATGAACCAAGCAGCTAAATATAACTGCCGAGTACTTAGCGACCCTACGCTCCGGAACTCCGGAATTCGCGTGGGCGTTCCAAATTTGAACACAAACTAACAACATGACAAAAAATTACACATATCCCCTTTTGAACTTCAAGGTGCATAAGCACGCGGCCTAAATAATTAAGTAAATAGACTTTACTAATATGTACTCACTTTGTACACACCAGTAACATTCCATCCGTTCTTCAAATAAGTGTAGTGAACCACACGGATATTTCTCATAAGAACTGTCACATCACATATAATATGGTCGTAGAATTTAATAATCACATTTATAGATAACTTTTCGTTTTATTTACACTGAAATTATTATTTTGGTAACGAAATAATTCGGCATCGCCAGCTTTCCTTCGATTGCAGCTGACTTTTGACACTTTCCTGACAGCTGATTATGTTTTTCCAGTTGTTCAGAAATATTTAGAATCAAATCAATTTTCGTACATTTTAACAAAAAATAACCTTTTGAATGGTGCGCGCTTATAATAAAACACCCCTGTACCAACCCTGTACATTATTTTATTTTACGAGATATGTATTTTCTGTTTCAGGTAAAAAAAATATTCATTAACTTTGCGAGAATATCATTCGTGATTTGACAGGTACGTTTCATTACACGCAGTAATCGTAAGTTGAAAAATAGAATAAAAATGTTTTCAATTTAAATCTGTCGATTTAATGCCTGTTGATTCTGAAGAAGAAGATTACAGAAAAGTGGCGACATTCTTTAGGCCACATTGGAAATATCATGATGAGTGCTGAGAGCTTCTTTAAAAATACTCTGATTTCCAATCTTTATTGCATCTATATTTTATCTCTTAAAGTTTAGACCTTAACAGCTAAGCATTAAATTCTCAGGAATCTATTCATTAACATTAGGAAGAATAATACTTAAGTTTTAAATTTAATTATTGTGAATTTTGCTATATTAGTAATAGTTGTTGTAAGTACATTTTACCATATGATTGCAAGGTCCTTTCCATTTATAAATATCTAAGTTGAAAACGGATCCTTTTAAAACTCATAGAACTTTTCTTACATCGATGGTCTTAGTGTACTTGTTATACATAGATAAACTAGCCCAATTCTATCACATTGTAGGTAGTAAATAGGTCAAGTTAGTACCTACCCGTATCTAGCAATAGCTAGTTCTGTTAATATTATAAAATAATTACTTAGCTGTGTAGTTAGCTATTTTGCTAAAATTGCAGCATTTTGGTACATATCTTGTAGAGCAATTACATTAAAATAAGGACAAATCTATAACTCCATATCAGCGGAGTTTTCGACTTTTGACATGATTTCATAGCCGAACTTCGGAACAGTAATACGGCTTCTGACCACAAATGGGTTTATCTTTAATGCGATTTCGCCTCCGCCGACTAGACCGCGACTAATCGGATCATCGTGGTCGCGTGACATACACCTATTGCTTGATTGCTCTCCACCACACACGATCTGCGGCCGTGTTTCGTGAGACAGCCTAGCGAACTTCGCCAACGCTACTAGTCATGTTTTCGATTAGTCCGTACTTCTACCTATATCCGTATTTCTATAGAAATTGGTGCCTATAATATGTTATGTTGGTTGACATAATGTAGCTTATTTGTAAAGTTGGTACTTAAGTTCCCATGCGGGTACTTCTTAAAGTAAATTCAACAGAACAAGAACATTTCGCGGAAGATGTTTGCTTTTACGGTTCGTTAGGTACAAGATGCAGTAGTGTAGTACACTACAATGAATATAGAACGTTATCTGTGCATGTTATCTAAATAGTGTAATCAGTGCACGTATGTGGAGTGTATCAGGGGCAGGCGGGCAGGTCGCATCCGAGCGATCGCTAACTCGCTCCATTGGAAGCCGGCGAGGGAAGCGGGTCAGTGTGCGCGGCAACTGGGTCAGGGCGGATGCACCACCGCGGCCGCGCTCGGCTGCGATCGGCAGTGCTCGGCTCGGTCCGGCGGCGCATGCGTGCGGCCCCCATCGATCGCCGCCCACGCGGCGCAGCGCCGCTGAAGTGCTCCGCGAGTCGCGACGCGAGTCCCGGGCTTGGCCCTCAACGATGGCGGCGTGAGCGCGCGCCGCCCGCGGCCTCCGGCGGACATGCCGCGATGGCCAGAGAGGTAACCGCGACGCGCCCGGCGCCCTCCGCCGCCTCCGCCCTCTTATGTAACCGGTGATCGCTGACACGCCCGGAGACATGGTTACTATCACCGGTGGCCGCAAGCCCCGCGCTCTGTGAATGATCCGCATAGCCGCGCCGCATCGTGCCACGCTTGACCCCTCGTTACCGATCCCCTCGATTCGGGCTTTTAGATAGCTTTACAGAATCCGTTACTGTCCCCTAGAAACATAGAACATAGCCAGCGTCCCAGTGCATCACAGTGGTACCTAGTGGTGAAGCCTGTGTGTTATACTTAGTTATGTATTGCGGCGGGGATCTGCCCCGGCACGGGCCCTGAATGCGTGCGGCAGTGCCGCAGCCGGCGTCCCCCTCGCTCTCGTGCCGCCGGCCATGTGTCCGTCTCGCTCACTCTGCCGTTCACTGGCACTGCACATGACATGCAAACTGCATTATTCGGAATGAGTGCCAACTAATATGGTGTCCCTTGCGAGAAGTTCTATAACACGAACATTACACGAGATCAATCCGTTTTTCATAAACCAGCCTCATGCCTTCACCTCTGTGATCTATAATCTCCTCACACATAGTTCACACCTACGTGAATATGATGGAAGAATTTCGTAAAACAAGTGTAAAACACATTGTTATTTTATCTAATTGTCATATTCGTGAATATTGGTTAAGCACATGCGTAGCACACCCGTAGCAGGACGTAGCGGCTCCGTAGTCTACTACTGTAGCATTGCGTAGAATGTAGCTTTATGATATTGTTCGTAGATCTAGGAGTATCGTAGAAACTGTTTATTATTTCACTAAATCTATTTGATATTAACATGTCACATGCATGTCAGAAACCCACATGGATATCTATGTACGTATATTATTTATTTATAACAATTTTATTGAATTCCACAGTTCAGAACCACCCACAATGGTACACGCTTATATTGTTACGTTACCGATAATTCTGTGCATATAATTATGTATTTGTGTTATCAGGTATATTATTTGGCAGGTAGGTAAAATACATGAAACTGTATTTATCAAAAAACAAGTTGTAGAAGGGATTCCTTTAATCCTTTTTATGACTTTAACTTTTCTATGTTTATTATTGTTTTTTTTTTTTTCATTCATGTTTCTCAATACGATTATTGACTTTTATAATTAATAGTTCTACTCAAATTGCTAGGATCATATAACAATGGTGAGATAAGTTATTATTATATTTATTTCGGTCTGTAAGTTTGTAAAGTTAGTACCATAGTATTACGACTATGGTTCAGTAGTAACGCGCCCGGCAAGCATCCGCAAAGCCATCGGTTCGAACTCCAGGACACAATAAAATATCTAATAAATAAGATTTTTAAAGAGACACGTTTGCACTTGTCCGTGATATATAAATAAACACCAGTATTTGTCAATAATTTATTAATTACTTACAATGTTTACGAATTAAACTAAAAATATAATAAATAATAAGGTAGTATCGTTACTATAACAATGCTTATTTAATGGCTCTGCGAATAACAAGTTTCGAAAAATAATTTAAATAAAAGTAAAGCTCCCAATTACAACTTATTAACTTTAAAAAATATATTTCATTGAAACTTGGCCCATTTCTGAATTACAATTATGTGTAAATTTAAATTAACATTTAAGTGAACACTTGTTATCTTCTATTTATCTAAATATAAATTTTGAGAAATCCGCAATCTTACAATTCTTATGGTTCATTGCCACCATAATTGATAGATTATTAATGATATTTATTTCAAGTAAGCTTACTATAACGCTCTTCTAAAAGTATAAATAGTTTTTTTAGTAAAGATATGAGCTATTGATTTGCATTATCAAATGAACATAGAGCCTAAAAATAAGAAATATCCGAGTTTAAACTTGTGACTTAAACAATGCTAGTCTTAAATCTGTTTCTTCCTCATTTTACAAATCTAGTCTATAATCTATTTAGTCCACCTACTTGGTCACAAGCAGAGAGTGTCCAAACCCTCACACAAGATGTTCACGTCACTATGTTTAGCGCACAAAGGCTGCTGGACGATAAGGACTCCGTTCATCTCCTTTTAAACTCGGCCTCGGGACGGATTTAATTCTTCTTATCATGATCTTTGCTAAATAATATTTTATCGCTCGTTTTCCGGAGGGAAATTTGTCTGGATCTAAATACTATTTTTAAATGAAAATTCTTCGTAATTCTTACTCCTGGACTCAGAACTTTGGGGTTCGGAATGTGATTTATATTTCTGTGTTCAGAATCATCTCGTTTCCAATGAATATGAATATATCAAAGTTGCGTATTTAAAACATGTTTAAATTCATGTCACAACTTTCAGGCTTCAGATTCTAGCACTATTTCAGTCATGTCGAAAGTGCATTCAATGGAGCAATCAGCGAGCTAGCTTTTAAAATGTTTTCTGAAGCGTCCAAAATGTATTCACAGTACTTGTTACAACTATATATAAACCTTTATCAGTAGCCTGTGTCTCATACTTCAGGCCTTTAATTTCACGTAAATAAGTAAACAACGATAAAAAAAATGCTGTTGTTTACCAGTAAAAAATAAATAGGTAATCTTCGGAATAGGTGGCTTATTCTTCATCTTTTACATAACATAACATCATTACGCCTGTATCCTCGAGGGGTTAGGCAGAGGTGTACCAATGTATGTACACCCACAGTTCACCGATATGTTTAGGTCCCATGTAATAGGGGGCGAGACTATTGCCACTAACCGGGCACAAATCCAAACTCCAACCTGCTTTGGGAATTTCATAGAAAAACCCAATAACACCTTGCTCGACTTGGGAATCGAACCCAAAACCTCTAGCGTAGCAGTCGCGTTTAGCACCACTAGGCCAACGAGGCAGTTCAAGGCAAGGCAACTTCATCTTTTGAGTAGATAATTAAAAAAACCTTCTTTTAGATAACAACTGAATATTAAATGAAGTCTCTAAAATATCTCCATATTTAAATAGAAAACTAACAGCAGCGTTCGGTAAATCCTCGGAGCTATCGATACCACGCGGCGGCGCTCGCTGGAGATCCTTTTAATTCCTTCGTTTAAGCATTAATCTCCTCATAAAAGATTTTTGAGAGCAGAAGAAACGTTGCTCTAAATTAAAATGATGGGAAATCGATGATTATTATCAGTTTTATGTCAGGGTGAGCGCACTTCGTTATAAAATCGAGTTCAGAAAGTATTTTCATTTAAAACGTGATCTGTCTGTACTTACCACTCTTTGTATAAATGTTTGTGAAAGTCTGACTCGAGGAATGAGGTTATTTTTAGCATTCGTTATCAGCCAATCTTTTTCCAATCATGTTACCTTTTTCTAGAATAAGTACTTTAGTCAGGTACTTGCAGTATTGCAACTGATAAAATCATCTCAATGTATACCTTTAAACGTAATGTTCATCTTTTTGAGTTTTTATTAACATACTGAGAATAGAATCGTGGACTGAATCACATTCTCTGTCTCTTCTATCAATAGGAACTAAATTCTAGAAAATTAAAAATGTTTGTCTCATTTTTAGCATTTTGGCCTTGCATGTCTCTACCAGTCACGTGTCGTGGTCAATTTAGATTCAATATACATTATCTGACTTCAAAGGCGCAGTAAAAGTCGTGGTCATATACTATTCTGGGAGCAGACATGAAAAATATAAACTCAATTTGAAGGTATCTCTTATAGCTGCATTTCTCATAATTTATGAACAGGGGACGGACCGAAACTGTAACAGGGCCACTTAAATTTATAGTTAGATTATAACAGAGTTGTTCCAATTTGCTAATTGGCTCAGTCGATACTAACACTATTATTAACAGTTGAATCTGACCTGACTACATTTACTGACCTACTATTCAGCTTATTTGATTGTTTTCTGTATTTAACTTGTTTCTCTCAAATAGTCGGTATATATTCGATAACTAGGGGCTTCATTTTGAGCACCTGAGTTGTGCTGTGAATCTTGTATCTCGTCTTGTAAATGAAGCTTACCAATCATGGCGTTAATTTGTCAATCTTAATTTATGGATCCCAAAGGACTCTGTTGTACCCGCGGTTGAAAGATATCCGTGGAGTGGGCAATCAATTAAAAATAAAACATTTACTACCGTGACTTGGTTTCGTTGCTTCAATATTTCTGAACCTTTTATGCAATTACATAGTTTGTTAGGCCGATGTGAAGTGTGTTAATCTTACAAAAACTTTTAAATAACCTAAACTTTGATATATGAAAAACAAGCCACATAAATATACTTTAATGAAAGCCATTTGACTCAAATTTGTAGTTTCGGTATTCATTTACTGGACAATTTAAGTTTATGTATACATGCAATATATACCTGTCATACAAAGTCATCACCGCTTTAGGCCAAGTAAGGCAGTGCAATATTCGCGTCTTATAAAAATAAACGTTTCACACTTGAGTGCCGTCGCCACCCCTTGCTCATTTGTACCCCCCTGTATAAGGGGTGCACTCATAAACTGTTGCAGTTTATGTCACCCGCCCTCTTCAGACCTCATTCGTCTAATTACAATGTAGATGATTTTCTTCTTAATGTTACATTTAATGTGTCGCCTTTATTGGCCATAGGGGTTGTTAATATGACATGCTGTATAATCTGCATAGTTCTACTGCATATATTTCGTTTTTGAGTTTTTGTTGATTTTCGTAAACACAATTGACCTTGAAAGTTCACCATGTGAATGTAAATGAAATACATTTCATTCATAAAGTTCAACTTTACAATATTTCTGTTTTACGGAAACTGAATGGTCGCCCTTTCTCTCATAACAATTATGACGAATTCATTCGCATTTCACTTTTTAATAAAAATATATGTTGATGAAAAGCTCGCGAGCTATTGGAGTTACTCATTAAAATACTATCGGTCTCGTGATAGTGAATTCCATTCATTTTATGAAACCTTTACAATATGTTTGCGCTTGTTTGACTTTGATGTCCGAAAAAAAATGTTCTATGATATGAGACGAAAGCCACATGACTTCACGTGAGTGATTGCAGGTCAAAAAGTTTACTATAATAATATTCTTGAAAGTATACAACACTTGTACACAACGAATACATCACAATTATATTGCATATCTTTACTATAAGTTGGGTACAACATTTATTACATTCAGTTTCATGATTTCGGATTTGTTCGATTCGCCTTTAACCCTAATAAAAAAATCTAAATATGACTTACGTGGACTGTGAACTTATGTGGGTAAAACCGCGGGATACCGGTACCAAAATATATACATAACCAAAGTTTGCTACGAACTAGCCTCACTAGATTTTCAAAAAAGCTTAATTCATTACATGAAGTTTGATGCTAATTCTGATTTTTACATATGGCAGAGGACATCTCACTGCTGACGCTATCTACGCCAAAGTGTTACCAATGACTTACGAACGTTTAAAATAACCACTTTATCTACTATTTCTGCCCCCCTTCCCCCTTCTCCACAATAAGAAGATTGTAAAATTTCACGCTTTATGTTGTCTTTAAAAGTAGTAAATATTCATTATCTCGAGTTTTACAGTGAAATGAAATGCCAGTGCAAGACATATTGTAAAAGGTCACAAACTCGCAAGTAACGAATGTTTTGGTAAAGTTGTACCACGTGAGAGTGGGCAGGCAGTGGGCGACACAGATGGTATGGTACAAGGTTCTATTACGTTCGCCACTTATTGATGATTTATAATCACTTGTAAAACCTCAATCATAGTGGGTGGAACACCTACAGATTTCTATGTACTGATAGATGGGTTCGCGTTTTCCTTAACGGTATTAAAATAATTGATTCAATGTTGGAGTTAGATTCTTTTTTGTATGTACTACCATGCTCTTTAAATAATATTTATTTGCTCTGCACTATGTAGAAAATTGTCACGAATACTAGATTCTATAAGAAACTAATAGCAACGGGATCACTTTGGAGGACTTTGTCGAATACAAAACAAAATGTTTACCTCTCAGGTCATTCCTTTACAAAGCAGATGACAAATAACTTAATCACTATGTCAAAGTTCAACTCTATGAAAACTTAAGATCATTACACAAAACCGTAAACATTCAATTATCCAAATAAACAATAACGAGTGAACCTCGGGGAAATCGTCTCCGGTAGAGGTGGATAGGTTTGGTTGGCAATGTAGAGTTAATAATAGACGTAGAGTCGCCGCAGCCTCTCGTGCCTCTCGCCAACACTCGAGGGAAGTGACGCGGCCTCCAAGCCTGGCATGCGGAGGTGCATTTAGAGAGCTCTCGAATAATTCTAGCCTAAAATAAATGGATAGTGACCTCTAAGATTTTCTTTGGTCAATGTCGCAATTGTGGGTTTTTTTCACATTTAACGAGGATAGAGAGAACTATATTGCTTTTAATTTTTTCTTTACTAAAAATGTTCTTTTTGGCAATATTCTAAGCACAATTATTTGTTTACTCTGCATTGGAAAAAGTGAAATATAAAACTTTTATTTATTAAATATATGTTTAAATGGTCCCTAAACAATTCACTTAAAGGAAAATTAAAAGAAAAACTTCATAACAATGCCAGATCTTAATAAAAAAGCAGCATCATCGCAAGTAAAAGGTGAAGATCCTTAAAGTATTTAAAATTAGAAGGCACAAAGTCACGACATGACATTTACGTTAACGTGACAGTTCACGTGGGCCGTAACGCCGTAACTCCGGCGTAATTACGGTTAATCCGACGTTATTAACGCGTGTAACGTGTAGCGTGCGCGTCACGTTATTGTAACGCCTTCGTTTATTAAAGAAGTATTAAAAAACGATAAATTCTTGTAACTTCGTCAATATCGTCTTATCACTGTTTAAGTGCAGGGCAAAGACCTCTTCTTAGACAGAAAGGGTGACACCAATGACGCTACGGTTGTTCACACGGTTGTTCTCACGGTGCAAATTCTCGACTTTTTTATTACTTTGGATTTTCTACCATGTGTGCCAATCATTAAGCATTATACCACAACCAGTTTAATCAACAAGAAACCAATCAACGTTACTACGATACACGCTACGCCGTAGCACCGTAGCGCCGTAGCACCCACACAGGTGATTGGTCAGTTATTTGACATGGTTATTGAGTTCAGTGTACCAGTGCTGAACATATTGATGTCCTGACAGGCTTAGTCACTGCGGAGAGGTCCCAGTGCGGGAGGTTTATGCAAGCGAGGTATCTTTATATACCTACCGCAACCACACACGTGCACACGCGAAAATCTATCTCGTGTAGGAAATAGATTGTAGGTGTCGGGTACTATTTGAAAGATTAAAAAAACTTCTTGATTCTAGTTTCAATATCATTCCAATTTACCGACATTTACTTCTCTCAGAACATTTTATTACATAGATTAATACTATTACTATCCCACTAGGCACTCGCAATGCTGGTTAGTTAGGAACAATTTTCCAATTCACGTAACTACTAAGTCTTTCATTTCGAACTAAATTGCACGTTTCAAAAGGCTCGCTTATTGGAAAGGTTGTATTCCTTCCAAAAGTGCATCATCGGCATCGCTAATTTGAAGATCTTACGGCATCAAGAGATTACGGGTGAGCGCTGCAGTGCGGGGCCCGGGCGGCGCGGGGCGAGGGGCGGGGGCGCGCGGGGCGGCGGGGGCGCGGGCCGAGGCGCGGGGGGCGCGGTCGCCGCGACCCGGTCACGTCGCGCGCCCAGTGCGGCCGCGGCGCTCCGCCGGCGCGCACCGCGCCGCCCGCCTCCCTCTATAACTTAATATAACCTCTATTTGCACCGTGCGATATCTTTAACTTCAAGACTAGTGATCGTTACATATATATTATTTTTAATATTGATATTTGTTGTGGTGCCGCGTGTATTACAAACGGAACATTTTTATCTAGCAGTGAGTGAGTGACGGAAAAATGATAGTCGAGATACAGGAGGTATGTTTCTCGGATTCACTTGAAGCTATCGAGGGTCGTATATCGTGTCGTAATAAGGGATGATATCGTCGCGCCGTACCCCTACTACTTGTAATGGATTTTTTACGACCCCAAATATGTCGATAGGACGTTGCACCGGACGCAGCGGTCGTTTAGTACGGCCGCAAATGTATTGGCATCGTATTTTGATATTTTGATATTAGATTACAAATAATAACTTTGAGTGGAGGAAAAAAATAGTGGGGACGCCTAACAAGTATGTGATAGCAATAACGGGCGAATGCTTGAGACAAAACTTTTTAATGGCTCAGAAGTTCAGAAGTCCCAGTCTAGATTAAAGATCGTGCAGGGCGGTGATGTCAGTGGGTCAACGCACAGTGCGTGCGGGGCGCGGGGCGCGCGGGGCGTGTCAGCGGGGCCGGGGCGCGGGCGGGGGCGCGGGGAGGGTGGAGGTCGCTCGGGCGTTGCACCGCTGCAGCCAGTGCAGGCGCTACGGACGACCGCTACGCACTACGAAGGCGTAGACGGAGGACACCGTAGCCCCTGGGGCGTAGCATTGCATTAACTATCTTACTGTATGATGGGATTTCAATTAGTTCTCTGTAATAGATAATAGGTTTAGTGATGTTCATATTTTAATTAATAAAACTCGCTATTTATACATATCAAATTAATTACTTTTCAAATGTATATAAGTAACTTGTAACAGATTATTAATTAGTAAACTTTAAAACCAATCGCAGTTATATTTAGCTTGTATGACTAATAAATTATGTGCCATAATACAATAATGGGATCAGATGGTATGTATTCATATGAAACAGATATCTGAAAAACGAAGTTTAATACACGATCTACTTTAAATACACCACGAGTGATGATCCAACGTAAGTGTTATTGAGTGATCAGTTATTTATGGGATTTTGTGTGTTTTGCAGGAGGTCAGAGGAAAGAGGCCTTTCAAGATATGGGACAGTTCGAGGAACGTGAGGAAGGGGCTGGTGGTCACTAGCTTCGAGGAGTTGATACATAGAGGTAAGTCCAGTGCTCTACTATCAATCATACATGTACTTCGGTTACGCCTTTTTCTAAGACAGCTAGACATTTATATATTATCGATGTTTTTATATCTAGTAGTATGTGACAACAAAATTGATGTAATAATTATGATATAATTTATTTCATGAGGTATATAAAACATTAGTGAAATCAAATGACTCTTTAATTATTATTTTTTGATGTTTATGTTAAAGAGTAGTCGGTTGTCTGCTTACGTATATTTTTGTAGATAGCATATTTTAAAATTACTTGAAAAGGAGAATGTTCTCAATTCGACTATATGATTTTTGTATGTTTGTGACGCGATAGTTGATACGTTCTACAATTGTAGATAGATTTAAAAAAGTATTTTTGTTTTCGAAACGGTACATGTCAAATACTATATTTATTTTACTTAAGTTAATTATTTTTTACATTAATGAGTTACCAATTTTCATATTTAAATTAATCAAATCTCGATTGGTTTATTTTTATACGTTTTCTACAAAAAATACTTTATTCCACAGATTATTTGTTTGATTCGTTGTCACGTTTATCCATTATATTTTTGAAATAACTGGTTTTTGTAGTTACATGGTAATAGCACGCCTCGCGTTAGATGAGATTTGCAACCGCTTTTAAGGATCGTAGAGTGTTATCTCTCTGGTTTCTTACATCTAATAAACTAAACACATAAATTAAATCAATACATTTTGTATAACAAGAAGCAATAATACTTCTAACATAGTTTTTAGGTGATGTTAAACACATCATTTGACGGTGTATTTTTGTATTTAGGTCTTATTAAAATGTAAAAATAAGTGCTAATATAACAAAATCAAAGCCAGTACAAAAATCCCAGCGAAGTATTTGTCAAATGGAATCCTATTTAAAAGAGGTGCTTTCAGGAAAGTTGTAGGATATAATTCGATTGTCTCTGTACAGGCGGTCTAACTTTATTTCATAGCTTTTAGTGCAGCTTGAGATTTATGTTTAGTTCAGAAAGGAGGCGAGATCAAGGAATCTCATTGGTTAGCGTTATATCTGTGACTTTTGCAATAAAACGCATTGGCACTGTCTAATAGGGCAAGTAGGTGGTTTTCATTTAGATGTAAATATACTACTTTGACAATACACTTTAATTAAGAAGCACGCACACAGACTAATTCATTTATATAAAAATGATGAATCTAATAAAATGAAACGTCGTATCCAATGTTTGTGAAATATGTAAAATTATTAAACTTGACGCTATTTCTACTAATAGTTCTTAAATGCAACAAGATTCTTGCGTTATAATTATTTAAAAGACTAGTATTGAGTGTCAAAAACACCGGACCACCAGCCCTTGGGGTAGTCGGCCCCAAGGGCTGAAGTCGGACCTGAATTTGTAGAAACGTCTCGATAAGAACAGTGCTTTTTATATTCATTCAACATCTGATTAAACATCGCACTTTTAGAAAGTTTACACACTATCGACACGATATTGGAATCGGACTCAAATACGATATCGATGTATAAAAACAGGAAACCGATACCCGATATCAAACCCGATATGTTACATACATTTACCTGCCCCTGATTTCGAGTGGAGGTCCGATACCGATACCGTGTCGTACAATCTGTAAACCGTGCTGTAAACTGACTAAAAGCGCGATATAGAATTACAGAACAGTCAAATAATTATGCCGCTCTGAAGCTAGGCTTTCCTTACAACGGCGCAGGTACTATCGCGTAAAAAGTGTTCACTGACGTAAATAAACATTTTTAAATTGTTTTATTTTATAATGTGTAATTTTTTACTCACCTGATTTATTTTATACATCTAAAGAAAAGGACAAATTTGTGACGGCGCAGTGATTTGTGGCCAACTTCAGAGCGGCAAAGTTAGTTGAAGCGAACTGTAGATGTTGATTGAAGAGAGTATAGCAGCTCTTAATCATCATCATTTAACAACGAAATCGATTCCGCCGACACGGCACAGGCCAACTTACGAGAACCGATATCAAAATAAAAATGAAACAAGCGTTAAATAATGGAAGTGAGTTATCTAGTTAGATCGTCAATTAGCAGTGGGGCAGCAAGCGTCCAGGTCAACCACGTTAGCCGGGCGGCTGCACGGCTGACCTGCTTTCTGGCGCTGTGCTCCGCAGTCTCGACCAGCGCTTTGTAGGCTCGTGTCGTCGTGTCGTGGATAAACTATTGTAGTGGAACAGTGGGAGCTTGCTTTAGGGTGTGTTCCTAGTTTCATATATCCAGTACACTAGTTGTAAGTCAATTTAGGTACGTTTGAGAGCACACAATAGACATTGAGGGTATGATTAAGTGTGAGGTGTTAAAACATTCAGAGAGTCGTGTTATTTTTATAAAAGTATAAAATTAGTTATCTAATTTTATGACCTGCGTTTGGGACAGTTACCATTTGCACACTGTTTCTCATCAGTGTAGCTGACCATAGAAGGTTGTAAATCGAAGCATTTATTGGTCCAGGCAAGGAGAAGTTATCGGTAGCGGCGAGCGAGCCGGTGCGGCTGGTGCTAGAGAGTGACGGCACGCAGGTGGAGGACGGCGACTACTGGCGCACGCTCCCGCCGAACACCGTGCTGCTGCTGCTGCGGCCCGGAGAGCGATGGTACCCCACCGGAGTCGACGTCATCAAGGCTGGTAAGATAACACTTTACTACTACAGTACTACCAGTTCAAACTACAGGCTATATTGTTCTAAGAAATTTTGGTTAATTTAACATAAATAATTACAAGCTTTCATCTTTTTCTGATTTCATTTGATTGTGTTTTCAGCAATATCGGCAATACCAAAAATAGTATGCGAAACAATTCACGCACTCGAGTTGCACGATGAGACGCCTTCATGGAAGATCATGGACAACAAGGGGCGCGTCACGGTCGTGCTGCATTGGGACCAGCGGCCGCAGGCGTCGCCGGCCGCGCGGTCTCCCTCGCGCCAGCCCAAGCCGGACCGGCGGCCCTCGCTCGTCATCCAGACCTCGCTCGACCGGCCGACGCCCGCGCCGCCGCACATAACTGTCGTGAACCACGACGAGCCCGGGCCGGCGCCGCGCCGCCTCACCCGCGCGCCCGGCTCGCTGGAGCAGCCCGGCGGCGTGCACGTGCACACGGCCGACTGCCGCGCCACCGCCTCGCCCGCGCCGCTCGCGCGCCCGCCGCCCGACGAGTGCGACTTCCACTGCTGCGCGCTGCACGAGGAGGGGCGCCGCATCGCCGTGCACAAGAGCGTCGCCACCTCGCCCATCCAGGACGCGCAGCCGCGGGCCTCGCCGCAGGGCCGCCCCAAGGGACACGTGCGCTTTCTAGACGCGGAGTCTGCGCGCCGAGGCGACCGAGACTCGTCCGAGAGCGAAACAGAAAACACCCTCGTCGAGGACGAGGCCGTTACCTCCGAAAAGTTCCTCCTACTCATAGATCAGCTCAGCGTCGATCAAAAACGACATCTCACCATCAAAGACATCGGTATCATCCTAGAGCGGTTAAGTTCCAAGATCCTCGACGTGGAGCGGTTAGATCGGGAGTCGGAATCCGACGACTGCTACAACTGGACAATCAAGGCGACGATCAGAGGGGATGCACTCCGGGAACTGGGTGTCATCTACAATGGCAACTATTATGCGATCAGCGAGCACCCTGGATACCGGGAGGAGAACGAGGAGGCCGGAGACGAGGGTGAGGAGGAAGAAGAGGAAGATCGGCTCTGATCGGGCCTGTGCGGCGCCGCCGTGCCCGCCGCCGCTGCAGCCGTGCGCACCGCGCTGTGCCGCATCGCCGCGCGTTGAACGGCCCGCCGCACGTCCGCAACACGCCAGAGCCGAACGCGACTAGCGTGAAAGCAATATTTGTTACTAAGGTTTCGTCGTAGACCCGAGCGAAACGAGGCGATGGGCCCGTGAGGGATGTCTCAGGGCAAGAGGGCACTCCGCCCAGACCGGTCCGGCGCGGCCGGAACCCGGAGCCGAGGAGCCGGTGCGTGCTGCCCGGTGGCGACGGCGCGCCCGGTCTCCGGAGATCCGAGCGGATCGCCCGTCGCAGTGAATAATTAGAGACTTATATATGAAATTAGTCGCGGCCCCGCCTCGCGCCACGACCTGGCGCGTCTATTGAAGGTGCGGGGCGTGCCACCCTAGTTAATAAATAGCGGAATTATTGTAAGTAAAACTGACTTCCTATCGATTTCTAAGGTGAATACTTAAGTGTCAGCCGGTGGTGTGGCGAGGGCCGCCGTCTCGCTCGCATAGCGTATTGTGTATTATATATGCGTCGCCGGAACTCAACAGCAGCACAAATGTTTATCATCGAGGTTATTGTCAATGTTCTTAGGTAATTAATAAATTGCAGGCGCGCGCTCGCCGCCGCCTCCCCCGTGTGTACCAGTTTGTTTTGTCCGCCGCGCGTCGCTCGCGCCGTCTGCGTCGGTCGCACACATCGCGTCGTTCGCGCGGCTCCACATAGTTCACTCAAAGTTGGCCTAATATTGGGGACTAAGTTTCTGTATAAACTCATCATCATCATCGATGCATCCCATAGTCGACGCAGTCTGATAATTAATTTTAACACCACAGTGTATGAGACTCAAAAACAATAAAATATAGCGAAGTAGTGTGTAAGAAGGCGAGCCGTGACCGCCGCACGTCTCTCGCATACGGCAAATGACTTGCTCATGTATTCAGTCATATTTGTTAAACTTATTGTATTGATGAGTCGAAGTAGTGCGACAGAGAAGGTGTCGCCCGCAGACAGAAGTGTGGGGACGTTCAGCGCCAGGTGACAGACGCCGGCGAGCCCCGACCCGCGCCGCGCTCCGGCCGGCCACTCACACCCGCGTCGGCGGCTCGCCAGAGCGGTACTTTCAAACCATAGCTATGACGATGTTTCAGAGAGAGCCGTAACATTAATAGATATATTAAAATTATTATAATTAATAAAAATTGAATGTTAAAAATAAAAATGGTTGTATCTAAAAATACGAATATACCGTAACGCATCAGTCATCATGCTACATGGGTATTGGTAGTCGGTAAGTTAATTCTTGTATTTATTAGCTATATGGTATCGTAGAATTACTGTATAATGTTTTTAATTTTTGTATAGTACGAAGGTCGTGGTGATCACGCATTGATGTATGATATTAACAAACCAATGTGGACGAATACGTTTTACAGCCAGGTGGCTCTCATATTGTATAGTTATTTAAGGTGTAATATTAACGATTATTATTGGATATTATTGAAAGAGTACGTGATTACCTGCACTTGTTTGTGGAAGGTATCGTTTTGTCCGGACGTCGGTGGCGTGTCGTGTTCGTTTCGCGTCTCTATGTTTTGGTGTTGTCTGGGCCTCGGGCCTGCGAGCGCACTCTCACGTGTTCCAAGCAGCCAGTGACGCCTGCAGGCGGCGACTACTCTCGCGTATCGCTCGTGGGCCCGCTGTCCGACTGATATACTCGTGTATTTTATTTGTACGTCATAATTTAATTGGTACAAAGTAGTGCCGTTCGAGGTACATTCCTAATTTAATATTTTCTCTGCGATCTATATATTTATGTATTCGATATATGTATATTATGAACATATTTTCGTGGACCGAAAATAAATTTTGATGTTTTGATACAGTATTGAATAGTATTTGATTTTAAAGTTTGATATTGTGACTTGTCCTAAAGTTACTTAATTTTCAATTTACTATTGCTATTAAAGTTTAGAGGAAGCTGTAAGTTTCGTTAAAAAAGGTTTCGTAAATAAGTGGCCGGGTTTTGAGGTGACAAGTTTAAGATGGATTGATTCCTCCTTCTCACTAGCACTTCTAGTTTCTCGTATTCGTGAGCGCTAGAGAAGGATGATTCGATACATATCCGCAATTTTACGAGTATTCTTAGGGTCATATCGTCGGCACTATAGTTTCAACAATGTGACGCTAAGAATAGGTTCAGATAGTAAATCTCTTAAAGTTTTATAAAGTACCTAATACTGAGAGTTAAATCTTCACTGTTATATGAATGCGATCTTCTATTGGTTCTGTCGGAAAACGTCTATTGATAAGGAAATAAGGTAGACAGGCTGAACGCTGCGGACTCAATAGTCCTGCGGAGGTAGCGCCGGTGCACGCTTTGGACGGAGACTACGTTTATAATGTAGAAGGAGAAAAACTTTTAGTAATGCCTCATATTGAGAACAAGTGGTCCGGTGCACCCCGCCGAGAGGTTGTGCCCGCAGCGTGCAGCCTGCAGGTGTAACAGCCGTGTGGGCATCCTAATTATGTTCTATGATAATTAAGTTTCATATTTCTTCATTCGTTTGTACAGCTAATGGTGAGTCTATGGTGTTACGGTCCGTTACGCACATTATATTATATCTAGTTAAAAACGTTCCGTTTTAATATTTTTATGTGTATAGAAGTAATGATAAATTGTAAAAATGGTTTGTGAAGCGTTTGATCTGCGGTTGATATTTGGGAGGCGGGGATTGAGCGGCGCAGCTGTATCACTATGGGCGGCATTTTTTGAGAATAGAGAAAGGTTTTTACATGACAGGATTTCTTAACTTCAGCTGCGTCGCTTGAACTCCGACTTTTGTGTACAATGATTGTTGCACTGTCCAGACAGTGGCATTTAGTTCGTTTATAATTTAATCACTATCAGTTTGTACGGAAGACAGGTATTTCTGGTAGGAGGAACGTGATAAGATTGATATATATAGTAAATGCATTGGATATTATACATTTTTGGTATGGAGAAGTTTCAAATGCAAGTGGTCGGCCGTTGCGTAACGTATTGCATAAAGCAAAGTTCCGATTAAAAAAATTAACTATAGGAAGAGATTTTTACAATAACGAATATCTGGCCGGGTACAGAATATACAGCCTATATTGGAGAATGTTGATACAAGCGCGATAGTAATTAAATTATAGAGCTGCATGCCAGTAGAGCACTCGTTGCCTCGTGGTGCAGATAATAGTTCCATGACTGAAATAATATTAAGTATATCACCTCTGACTGTTGGCGACAGACGTAACAATGTTGTGGCTGCGGCCGAGTGCGGAGGTTCTTGCATGTTTTCAATAAAAACGCGACTTTTTGTACATTGCATTCGACGCGCCATTGTCGGAGGGTTATAATAATCGTCACGAATTAACCACTAAATGTTCGTGTAGAATTAAACTTTAAGCTCAATATTCTGTGATGCAAGAACCAACCCCCTCGCCCTCAGTAAAACCTCCCCAAATTGAAATTCATTCGAAATATACATACCTACCTAAATAATTAGATAACTAATATTATATAAACGATAACAGAATTTTCGAAAAACACTTTCGTTTTCGAACCTCGTTTTTATAGGCGGATAAAATAGTTACGTCATTGTTTTTTGAAATGTCAGTCTTTAAGATGGGTATTGATTTGTAGCATTTCCTTGTAATCCAATTTAAGCAAACATTCCTTATGATATTATAAAAGTGATCTTTTAGGATCGTTGTAGTTTGCCAAGTCGTAAGTGTCGTATGTACGTTATACAATATTGCAATACGGCATCAAATTTTAAAGATATTATCCCTCGCGTATTGTATGAGATCCACACGTGGAATTGATAAGGCAGAGGGTGTCAGTCTGTGACAGCTCGCGACGGAGAGCGACGAGAGCTGGATGCCACGAGCGATGTTACAACTCAGTACACAACTTAACACCCGCAGTGAGCAGTCGTGCAAATGCAAATACGTAAAATATTGAATGTTAGTTATTCATACACTATAGCACGTAGGGGACTCGTTTTAACGTTACGTGCCAAATCGTTCTTCTTTTACAATCCCATTGTGCGACTCTAGCTTCGACGCCAGCCTGTCGAAACAACATGGTGGACAGCTGTGACTACTCTATTAAGACTTTAACTTGTAAAGTATTAGAATATATGTTGCGTTTTACAGTTTGTCGTCGAAGACTCGGTGTAGAGTTTTATATAAATGTCGAACATGAAAATAGCGTGTTGCGGTGCGATAGTAGGCTACTAAGGACTGGTGCCATAAGATTGTTGATTTACCAAGTGCCAACTTATGAGTTGTAAGTAATGTTAGTTAAGTTAGATATGGCACGTACAAACCTTTTTTAAACATATTACCAACTATATTTTGAGGTATGGGTAGTGTGTTCACTCTAAATACAAGGATGGAAAGTTCAACATAGATTTACGTTATCGTGTAAGATGAAGGTTCGAGCAAATAAGGTTGACAATCTGGTTGGTTAAAGACTGTCAGACGCCTACACAGACTTCAAAATAAAGTGAAGCAATCCCGAATCGAAGTCACGCAACAAAAACGTAACATACGCGAACCGAGAACATTTATTTTTGTATTCACTCAACGAACGTAAGACAGATACCGGCTTATGTTCAACACTCGATAATTACCCAAAAACTTCACTGCCACTAATTTAAAAATAAAATATTGGAAACGATCTTGTGGTCTTATTTGCAATTCCCTTTCTCCCATTCAAAGTAACCTACTAGTGCGTTTACTATATTCCACTGTTTCTTCAAGATTTATAACAACACATGGACTTACACTTATATGGAGCACGTTAAGTAAGTTTAGCATTCACATCATCCTGTTGGCTAGAGATTCACCGGACTAAATAGATGACGGTAATGATGAGTGTCTGTGGAATGCTGGGCATACGTCCATTGCATAAAAAACAATCATTACACCATACAAATAGCTAAGAAAGCAATTTTCCATCAAATGAAACAGCTGACGAATTCCGCGTGCACATACAATGAGGGTGCAGATAATGCTCATATTGACATTTTCAAGGAGTAAATTAAAAAATCAACTTACGTTAAGACTTAAGTAAATATGTTCATGGATCAAATAACAATTAACTATCTATGTGTATTGTGTAACAAACAGTTACAGTAGTCCTGTGTTGGTAATTTAGCCCTATAATATTAATAATACAAATTTGCCTATCGATAGCATACGGTGATTCGCAACTGCCACAACCCTAGTTCTAATCGATTTTTTTCAAATCCAGATAAATCCAGATCTGTTAAATCAAAATTCTATAAATCCACTTTGAGTTTTTACAAAAATAGATAAATTGCATTTCATTATATCAAATGGAGGTAAGTCCAACCTAATATAATTTTTTTGAAAGAATGAATAGTGTTAATATTGAATTTGCTGAACAGGTAGCTTTCTTAAATACTGATGCCTTATTTAAAAAAAAAACTGCCTTTTAAATCATTGTATTATGAATATTACCAATTTTTCATAATATCTCCCAATAAGGTAGAGTGGATTTATCCGAGTTTGAAGTTAAGCGACACAATTATAATTTGACATCACTAGCACATGATAAACATGACAAATAATAAATTAAAAAAAAAAACGAAATTAATTAAATCTAAACTAATCCATACAATCTATCTACATACATAAATATATTATGTACAGACAAACAGAATCACTCAAAAATACTCAACGTTTAAACAGATCGTTCTCTACAGGATCCGAAAGCAAAAATAAACCAAAGTCTGAGTGCCGTGAAATATCTTGTGAAAAAATCCACTTCGGTCCGTGAAACACAATCACGCTGCAGTAAGGGCCTATACACATAGGAGCTAGCTATCACGGTATTACAGATTATGAAGTGCTTAGTCACATCTATGTACATTTTGGTTACATTGGTTTGGTTGGACACCAGATTTTGCATATTGATATAATCAACTACAAATTCACGAATAGTTGGCTAATAAAGTGTTTCTGGCGTGGATCTTAAATGATTTCAAACTACGAGTATATATTAACAGCAGACGTAATTTTTATTTTACGTTAAGTTGCATATCACATCACAAACAAACCCCCCCAATGTGCAATCCCGCTAGTCGCAGATTCAATCGGATGCAGTGCAAATACCCCCATACCCCCAGTCCCCTCCGGCCCATTACTACTGTTAGAACGACCTAAAGTTCCCCCCTCCCATTTTACTGCGGGAGTATTTTTTGTTTTCCCTTTTACATTTTAATGGCTTTAATCTTTTGATGTCCACGAATTAGTAATTCGTTTAAGATGTGCCAGAGAAGGCACGCATGCTGATGAGCTTTATAATTATGAAATTAAAGTATATTGCATTCGCTATAAATCAAAACCACACATATGACAAAATAAATATATTCAAAAAACAATGATTGTATAAAAATCCAGTTTTTAAAATATGCCTATTTAGAACAATCAACATATACTGCATCTTTACGCTATACATTTTCCAAATTAAATTTAATCCAAATATAATGGTCAAATTTTGTGCATGCTTTAATTTCATCTACACGATAAAATGTACAATTATTGGAGCATGCTCGTCCATATGAATGTTGCGTCTGGTCTAAGCAAGTATCTGGACTGGAGTTGCGCCTGGTCAAGTGATACATCTGGTGTAGCGTAACCTTTAGGGGTTGGCGCAGGACTGTGCTCGCATTAGCGCCCGTTTCTCTGCCATTCTCATCTTGTCGAGCACGTCCGCCATCTCCGGCCAAGGTTCGTACCGCTGATTTATGATGATCATCTTGTGAACTGTTGGGTTTCGGAGGTCCATAGTGCGGGATATATTTTGTCGATTACGGGATGTGAACACGACGTCAACCTTTAACAAATGCATTTATTATTGAATATGCGAATCATGCACTTATACAAATATTCGGAGTGTGACGTTAGACAGGTATACGTGGGTGCGTTTATTAAGATGAACTCTTCACATGAGTCAGGTTCTTGTTGGTGGAAAAATAAAGGAAACAAGTCTTTCTATATATTGACTCCCTTATACAAAGCAACACATTGTTAGTAAAAGTTAGGAGTGTTTGCAAACTGATTAATAGACTCCATACTCTAGAAGGAGGCAGTTCTACTTTGTCAGACTTGTCAAATTCTAATTAATTTTTAATTGGTCGAAGACTATAAAAGTAATTTTCTTAGAAGTGTACTCAAATACTAAAGTAATAATAGTAAAATACCTTATTTTTAAATGACCATAAAATTGACAGGAACATTAGAGTAAAGCTGAAGCAGGTCGAGATGAACAGTGGTATTATTTCCCAGTACGAAGTCACCATGGTCCCTAGTCTGAACTTCCTCGGGAAGGGCAGGTCGTACTGCGTGGGTGGGATCATCTCCATGTGCCGCACTTGAATGACCTTAGGAGCAACTCTTCGCGTCAGTTGCAGTCCTGATTTGAGTGTGACTCCGCCAGATTTATACGTAGTTCGTAATAATTTTGAAAGCATTTTAAGAGAAATTGGAGCATTAAGAACTTGAATTATGTATTTTTCTGATATATACAAAAACTAGTTGACGTAAATGTCAACGTCAAAACATTCTATAATCAAATAGTTATAGAGTACACATTATGAAAAATTTGTCTAAATAGATTATATGCTGTATAATTCCCCGAAATCGTTTGGATGGCGCGACTGTTCTATTCTAGCAATAGTACTTCGAAGTTTTTCTTTATTTGCTTTATTTTGATCCCTATTGAACGTTGCAGTATACCCGATGTGAGACCCGATGTGACGACATCATTTACAATATCCAGCCAGCACACTTCCACTTTCTATACAAGAGCATGACACAAGGCATGACAGCTCGAAGTCAATGTATACCTCGGCACAGCTTCATTTTTTACCAGAACACTGGCCGTAAATGTATTATCGATGAACAAAAAAACATTGACTCAAAAGTCAGATGAAATTCAAAAGTCAACCGTATTTTTAATAATAAAATAAAATTTAATAATAAGCGTAATAATTGTTACTTTGGAATATCTTTTCAGGCAAAAATGGAATTTTTGTACAATGGATCACATCGACGAAATTCGTAAATTATCGTGCGAAGGCAAAGGTAATATTGCCAAACCTCTCTAAATATTTCATCTTATGCTGAATAGATTACTGGACATCATAAGTTTTCTTTAGAATAACATTGCTTTTAAAATCTGTCCATTAGTATATTACAGAATTTAAAATAAATGTAGTACTGTGGAAACTAAAAATTGTTGACAGACGTCGGCGGTGTGAAGGTTGGTGATGACCTTGCGCACACCGCGGCGTCGCATCTCGCCCCGGACAAAGCGCAGGTACCGGGCCATAAGAGAGTTCTTCCGACGAGCGCTAGGTACATATGCACATACCCATGCACAGAATAACGCATTGTAACATTATATGCTAAACGTTTATTCGCCTTGCAGGTAGCTCATCGCAACCCGATATTAAGATAAGTTCCAGTATAGCTGTTAACGTTACAGATTTAAAACGTAAGATAGTAGGTCTCGAACAACAGTTAGACGAAGTAAATAAGCAGTGTCAGGACATCGCGTACCTCGACTGCTCGAGGAGATCCGAGAGCTATATCCAATCAGAGCTGAATCACGACATAGTAACGATCAAAGAACAAACCGAGGGTTCATCAGAGAGAAAGTCGAATGGCATCGAGACAAAACTCATATACAAATCTTCGGAGTGCAATTACAAAAAATCTGATGAGAGTGAATTTATACCAAAACAACAAGAAGGAAATGATGTACACCAAGCTCAGGATATGATTGATTGTGACGAGTATGACCCAACTGTTACAAAAGTGAATAATAAAAAGAGTAAACTGCATAGGCTAACTGAATACGGCGCAAAATTGCATAAATATAGGACAAGATCTGTGTACGAGACTGCCTCTACGACTAATTCTACGAGTAGTTTTCGTTCACTAGCAAATCCACGAATGAATAATACCAACGTTGGTTATTCTGGCCGCCCTGTAGATAGAAAACATTCTAGACAAGAGTATATTGAGTCTATGCTTCAACATACTGAGCTACAACATCCACAGCTTCAGCATCCTCATAGAAGTCAAAAGCATAAAGATATTACGAAACGAAGTAAATTCGATCATTACATAGATTCTCATGAACAAAAACCCAGTAGAATTCGTAAACATAAGCACCACAATCGCGATCTCGATCAAGACTTTATCGCCGACATTATAAGGAGACAGTACAAACCAGTAAAAATGTTCGGCAGAAAAGAATCGGACCTGAGTCAGTTTTCAGCTCCTGTGTGCAGAGATCAGGAGTTTCCAGTTCGTGAGCCAGTACAGGAGGGAACCGAATTATGTTCTTGTTGCTACGATGAAAAACAACATAGGATAAGACACAGTGACCTTAGCGAAATGAGAAGTATATGTGATACTCGCCTTTACAGCTCTAAGAAACATTGTCGAGGAAAACATCGAAGGAAGCATTTAGATATTTTCAATAACTCTGATCTCTACGATCTAGTTCCAGTCAAAGAAAAGTCAAGCCCTAAGTCTCGTAGAAAATTTACTGAGGATAATATGATACCATATGAATACTACCGAGAAGTGCCGCCGTCACCTAGAACTTTAAGACCTCGCCTTAATTTAAAAGCACAATACAATACAGAATACGAAGATTATATGGCTCATGTTAGGCATTCACAAAGGCGAAGTTCACCACAGAGGCACAGGCGTCGTCATGAACACGTTGAAACAGTAGAGAGTGATGTTACTACGGATCAGGCGCCCATCAAAGTTGTAAAACAACCACGAAAATCTCGTAAGCACATGACTTGTCAAGTAGAAAAAGAAGAACTTCCACAAGAGGAGTGCACGCTCACCAGTTTACAGTATCCACCATACGTCAATGAACAACCTAATGTTACAGTTGATACCACATTTAACAAAACACAAGAAACAGAAATAAATGTAGATAAAACAGACAAAGCACTATGCGAAATTAAAGATATCTTGCAAAGTTTTCTGCATGAAATAAAAAAAGAAACAATTGCGTCACAATGTGATAAATCAGATGTATCCTCAAAAACTGGTGATAATGGAATTAATGTTATCCACGAAAATAATTGTGCCAAAGTCAGCAACAACAGCAATCCAATACCTAGTAGACATAGTTTTAACAACTATGGCAATGGACATTGCAATGTACCACCTTACATGACGCCGTTTACAAATCCTTGTTGCTACCCAATACTACCAATGTGTCCTATGAACTGCCCGATGTCAATGCAAAACGGATTTTTGTTGCCGAGCCAGAGCTACACGTGCACAAATTGTGTAAATTCTAAAGAGCCGGCACATACCGAACACTGCTGTAACAAAACAAGTAATGTTGCATCCGGAGGCTGCCATACAGAAACATGCCACACAGAAACATGTCACACGGAAACTGAAGAACTTATTAAAGAAATCTATAAATTTGTAGCCCAAAGCCCAGATAGAAAAAAAGATTATGAGGGCAGTAGCGATAGACACGAATGTGAACATCATAGAAAGACCGATCCGAAAACATTAACGACAAGAAGTGTTGGTGAAAGTTCCAAGCTTTCTAAACACGATGCCAAAGTGGGCACAGCGCCGCTGAGATGTTATTCAAAAAGTTGTGAGGCGATAGGATGCAGAATACCCGATTCTTATTACAGTGGAACAAATCCCAGTTACTCTGATACCATTTTAGAAAAACTAAGTTTAGAAGTCACACAGTCTATGTCTGAAACTGAGTTAGAAACAGAAACTACTGAAAGTAAGGTAAGGTTAAAAAAAAAGTTATGAGTACGACTAATCTATACGGTGGTACTTTTATTTTATCGCCTCTTTTTTTTCCTTTCAGTCTAAAAAGAATAAGTTCTCAAAAGTTCTGCAATCTATCGGGTTTTTCAAGAAGAAGAAAAAAGATGTTATTGAAGAACTAAGCGAGAGCGAAAGTGCGATAGATGTAGATGTAAAGCCAAGATCGCCATATAGGCAGGAAATAACGAATTACATGATGCATGGCCAAGAATATTACAGGCCACCGCCTATTCCAAATAACTACCGGCCAAATGAGTACCAACCAGATTATCACCCGCCATACAACCCTGGAGTGCAGGATTACCACCATCCTCCACCGCCACCCATCCATGACATTTACCCGCCAAGTCCGCAGCAAAGAATCCGTGAACATGCCTCCGTACCTCCTTACCGCAAACAACGACCTACTGCTCCACCGTATCACAGCACGTATGAAAATCACTACAGCCAAATGCCACATCAACCACAAGTACCGCTCTGTCTAAAAGAAATTGAAGTCAAAAGTATTGGTACGCAGAGCGAGAGAAAGATGTCTATCTTCCGCAAGATCAAGAAGAAGATTCAACCGCCGATAATGCCGGCTGGAGGAGGAGACGAGTACGACCAGAGAAACTGTTCCACACAAACGCAGACGGCACAAGCCCCACCAGCATTTAACAAGCCAGTGTTTAAAAAACCGCTGTTTAACTGGAAGAACCTGCAAGCGAAAGCAATGCAGCAGCAACAAAACGCTAATAACGACCCCATCAAATTCTCCTTAAAAGCTCAGAAAGAATTAGCTGAAGGTGATTTAAAATTAAGAAATGCTATGCTGAAGAAACTGTTTTACAAAAGAAATCCTTTCTCTCCAAGAAACCTCATAGTGAGGACGTTGCTAGGGAAAGACAAGTCGAGTTACGGCGAACCCCAGACTATGTTTAGACCACGGATGTTCTTCTAAGTGTGCGTGAAGTCATTATGTTGAAAATTGTAGCGTTTACTATGTATCGTCATTATAAGAAGGTGTTTAAAATTATAAAATTGCGTTTTATTTTTGTAGACACTAATATACAACCACGATCCCTTTACATCATGCTTACTCTTCTTCTTTGTTTTGTGTCTGGTGGCCGTATCAGCCGGATCATCCCTGCTGGTGAAGGCTTTACTTATAGACATCAAGTCAGCCAAAGGACCGAATCCAAACAATCAATTGCTACTGAAGGACCTGATCACCTACATTGTACTTCAATATATTTACCTAATAAATAAAAGATTCCGATCGTTAGGAACCTGCCCCTTCGTTGACTTTGTAATAAAATATTTACAAACTGTAATCTGGAATATATTGTTAGCCATTGTAACTTTACACATGAGGTTAGATTGATTGACGATTATAGTCCAATAAAAAATATTTTATATATTATTACTTTAAGGCGCTCCCCCGAGCAAAATGCGCAAAAGCGGAGTTTTATTAAGCTATAAACTCGATATTTAAAACATATATCAAATTCACTGTTATACCAAATCATTATTTAATATGTTGTCTTTAATTTAGACAGGGTTTTTTCTTTTTAATGCAGCGAATATTTAGTAGTACTCATTTTAAAAATGGTCTATCAAAATTTATTCCTTGCATAGGCTCACGATGTACACGTATTTTATTAATGTAACTTATACCAACTGATAGAGGATTTAATGCTTAACATTTTAAACAGCTATGTTTTTCAAAAAGACCAAACATCTATTTTATAATTCAAATTATTCCTAAAAATGGTCAAATTCACAACATAAACACACTCGCGGCGGCGATCCAGCAGTCCCTACTTATTATATTTCTCTATGCAGCAGTCAGCCGTAGGCTCTCGACGTGAGAGCACGTCGGTTTTTTATTTGAAATGTCATTTACAATTTAATATTATGACAACTGTCAAAAAGGCATTGATAGCCCTATGTAGTTTTACACACGGCACTGGTGATAAAATTCAAATAGCATGGAATACATATTTATGTTTTACATAACATATCATCACGCCGGTATCCCCGAAGGGTTAGGCAGAGGTGTACCAATGTACACCCACAATTCGCCGATATGTTTAGGTCCCATGTAAGTAATAGGGGGCGAGCTTTATTTATGTTTTAAGATTTTTTTTTAAATCTGACATTGAAATAAAACTACTGTTTACGGCTTTTTCGCGGTTTATAATTAGTCGTTTTATTTCATCACATATTTATATTTGTTTAAATATGTCCAACTATCAAAAGGTCGAAATAATTCTTATGCGTCTACAAATGTCTTAATTACTTTACATGAAGTAAATTGTTACTTTTTTGAAGTTTTATTTAAATAGCGTCTAAGTCTATGAAAAAAATATATAAAATTGGAAATACAATTGATAGAATCGTACTTTGTTTTTGTGAAATTCAGTTATTTATGAGTGAAATTAATGGGCTCTCGTAAGCAATTAATTACTTTTGCCCGAACTTGCATTTATATGACAGAAATTCATAGGAAATATGTTGAAAAAGTCTTTGATTCTGAAAAAGTAAACCTTGTGAAATATACTATTCAAAAGATTTAATGCGGTTGTTTTATACTTATTTCTAGAGATATAATTATCTAGGTTTTCCCTGGCCTATAGCATTGATAATACTTGTAAAGAATTCTAATCAGAGTTTTTTTTTAATAATCTTGACAGAATATGTTAATGTTTTCTTATAGGCTTTCTTGTTATATTGTTTAGTGCACAAAAATAGTCTATAAAATAGATGATCAAAAGCATGTATGAAAAAAGAAACAGCATTAATTCAAATACATTTATTTTTCATCCTTCCTTATCACGATATTATCCAGGAAACCAGCAGGTGCAAAGAGGCTTTAAAAGACTTCACATCGTGAAAAATAAATCGTTCTTTTTCACGTAATAAAATCCAATTTAATTTTAAATCGGAGTCAAACATCACAGCAAAATTTCGTCGTAAGTGGTGGGTAATCGGAGTCCTTTGGCTAGCACAGGGAGAAATCTCGAAAGTCCATAATAAGCAGTCCAAGTCAAAAAGCAAAATAATAGAAATAACAAATGCGCAAACAAAGATTTTGGTGCGCACAAGCAAAGTGACGTGCAAGACAATGTCACTGGCATGACGCAAAATTTCACATTGATTGTATCCGTTGTTGTTGCCATGCTAAATTGAAGTTTTCATAATAGCATTTTGATGTCATTTATTAATTTCGGTGATGTTGGGTAGAAATAATAATATGTCCTTAGACTATTCATGTTCATAAATCTTCAATATATTCCAAAAGCAAGCTTTTATACATAGTTTACTAGCCAAAGATATTCGTATGACTTAGTTTAGATTTAACGTTCATATGGCAACACTCAAAGTACAATTCAATCAATTGTATTTCCAATTTAATGTATTTTTTTCATGGACTTAGACGCTATATTTCATGTAAATCTGTGATTAAGACGTTTGTATATCACGCATAAGAATTATATCAACAATTATTTCGCCATTGCCCTTTATTATGTGCGTAGAGTATTTCTTAAGTACTACTCCATGCGAGCGCGCTTTGACACTCACACACTGTCAACTTTCACACATTCACAAATCATGCCGTATTGAGACAGCAATACTTTCTTCAAGAACCGAATTTTCAAAAGTCTCGCCGCCCGCCTTTGTTCTGTATACGTGCCTTGTTAGAATCACACTGAATAAACGGTTAAAAAAATAATTTTTGAAATCGGTCCAGCCGTCTTTGAGAAATCCCAAACTTCGAGAAATAGTCAAACGTAAAAAAAAAAAACATCCGCATTGAAAATCTCCGCCTATTTTCGAAGTTGGTTGAAAAAAGATTTTTGTAAAAAGACATTCAATACCTTTCTGACTAAATAACTTTACATCATTAAATGATTCACTTAGAAGTCTTCAATTACTTGAGTTATAATTTTTGATAAAAATAAAATATATTTCTCTTATCTTTTTTTTTAATCTTACGAACATGATTGATTATATTTTTGTCTATAAATTCATAAGTCTACTATTTTTACTACTTAATACGTCGGTATATCAAACAGATGGCGTTGTATTTTCATAGAAAGTAGCGATGTATATGTAGAGGGGCAAAGAGGGGGGTTTAGAGGTCAAACGCTCAAAGTCATTTGCTCGGGGTAGCGCCTTAAACACAAATTGAGCAAACATTCGTCTTTATGCTGGTAACGATTGTCTATCAAATATTCGTAGAGACGTTAAGAAGTTAGACATACAGAGGACTTGGATTACTTATCATCATCTCCCTGCCCTGTTCCCAATTATTTGGAGTCTGCGCAATGCGTATTCAGCTTCCATTAATCTCTACAACAATAAAAGGATCTTTGATAGTTTACCTTCAAGTAGTAAAGCCACCTTTTGCCCTTTTGTACTGTAGATACAGGCTGCTCTAAAATACTAACGAAGCACTATATAAATAAAAAAGTATATTATTATATCAAATATCAATAAATAGTTCCTTCTTGATCAACCTGACGGACAGAACTCTGGTCGAATTCAAACAAAGATCAATTCAAAGAAAACTAAAGCAAATGTCACGATAGCCAAATGTGAAGGTTTGGTTTTAATAATTGGTTCACTTTAAGTTTTATAGCTACATCCTGGACCATCCAAAATGAAATTATTTGTTTTAATAAAAGGGCAGAAACGGTAATAGTTTATACGTAACAGGTGCAAGGAACCTGCCACCGAATGGTACGTCACAACTTGAATATTTTTTCGAGATAAGTCCGTCGTGTTCTCCTTTTGCGGTATTAAGATGGAAGACCTTGCGTAGACTGGAGGCCGTGCAGTAGTCAGCTCACGCGCAGTTTGAATCAAGGCGAGCTGATTCATTAGCTTCCTTAGTTGTTCTTGTTTAAGAGCTTCGAAGAAGTGTAACTGTTAAATACCAATAGCGGAATTTAATATGGAAGAATGTTGTGATTTAGCATGTTCCTCCCCAAAGAGCACATTCCAGGAAAAATTGAAAAAAACTTGGTTAAAGTGTAAGGGTATCGAAGAAATTTATTCTAAGGTATATACTAAATCTATAATGCTTAGAATAGGTGCACAAATATTCGGTTGAGCATTTTAATATAAATTACTATTTGCAGCGTAATGACAACATGAGCACAGAAGAGTTTGGTAACACTGCTGTTTGTAGGCAACGTTTTAAAGGCATTGAGAACTTCTTGAGGCGAGTCGCATTTAATTTGGGTAATCTTTTATTAATTTCTGTCAAGTAGGTAATCATCAGCCATTACTCACTACTATCTATTTCTCTCTCTGCCTAAGACTGCGTTAAATAGGGAAACGTTTATCAATAGCAATGTATCTTCTCTTTAATTTTGCGATGTTACATAAAATGCCAAATACGAATGGCTAACTTCACTAAATTCAAGCAAGACATACCACTAAGGATCATCTATTTTAACTGGAAATTGAACCACATGGGGACCACGCGGGAAATTTTTAAGTTGTTTTTTATAGATTTGTTTAAAACAATAGTTTTACTCAAAAAGTTATTTATTCTCTTCGAACTAAATATCTTCCATTTATTTTTCCATTCTTGATATCAGTCCCAATCAGTCCTTAAAACGATTTCGACACAAATTTTCCCTTCTAATACTCTGATTAAACAACCTTGGCATTTTAAGTTTTGAATACGATTTCCGTCTCTTGCTCTAAACAAAAATAAATCAACTACATGGCACCACAATTTGGCGACAATTTTCGTTGTTTGTCTTTAAATTTTCTATCAAACAATAAATCTAAAATCTACAATTCAAATATTTCTTATTATTTTGGGGAATTGGGATCTTTCTTGCAATATATCTTAAAGAGTTTCTACTGAATTTCGACATCTGCTCTGACAAGCCTTGGCAGTGAATAAGAAGTAAAGAGCAACATCAAAATTAATATTAGGAGTACATTACAATTTTAATACTTATGTAGCTTAGAATGACTCTTTTCAATTAACAAGTGATATATTTTTCATAACAGGCAATACACCGTCGCAGACTGAAGTAAAAATTATATCTTGTATTCCAATCGATGTGACGGACCTGCAACAAAAGATTATACATTTGGAGAAGCAACTAGACGAGTCTAAGTTGTCTAAAGATAATTTACCACCAGCAAATCAACAACCAGAAAAACCAAGCAAGCTGCCAAAACTACCGAAGCCGGGCGGAGCGCAAAAGCGCACCATCAACACCGCGCTATGTGAAACCAACTTCCCTCCGCGCGTATCAAACACGGCCGTCACCTGCAACTCACTGGAGTGCGATAGAAGCACCAGCCCAGCATGCACGCAACCAAAACGAAAGTCCAACGTTTCTTTCATATTTCCGTCGACGAATGAGATTGAACATCCACATATTACCTCAATCGAGAACTCGTACACCTCTCAACGCATGACTGGAAGGCCCGAAGCTATTCCAACCTATGATTATATTCCAAAGATGGCGGACCCAAGGCCAACTGAGCATCGACGGACGTTTTTCAGAAATAAAAAGAAGTTACTAAAGAAAAGTAAAAAAGCAAAATCACCTTATGTCTATTACGCACAAACAAATGGCTCACCATTCAATAAGACTGATATGGTGGATGTTCTTCAGAAGAACGAAAATGATCTTTCTCGTTCGTATTTATGTAAAATGATAAATAAGCAATATAAACCTAAACTACTTGGAGGGCATTTGTCTCAAGTTAGCGAGTTCTCACAACCTATTTGTAGAGACAATCTGCCAAATTCTGGGACTATCGGCCGTTACGAGTCTGACATATGTTCGTGTTGCCACGGGCCTTTTCACAACATTGACAACAATGTCGCTATAAAATATCCTCAGACATACATGCTTAATGAGATGAACACTGGCAGCGCATACTATGACACCAAAGACTACGACTTAGTGCCTGTAAGGGAAAAACCTGTTAAAATTAAAAACGACTTTGATGTAATTAGGAGGAAGGAACCTAAACCGCAAATCGATATTAGGTGTTGGCCAGAAAATATCCGCTCTAAGTACCGGGACCATACATTTTATAGCCCACCTGAAGTGCGTTACCCACCACCTAAGTCAAATTACAATTATTTTATCAAAAATAGGCCAGAATACTACAGTGGACATGCGCGAAGATTGTCTAAGCTAAACAGGAAAGAACCAATTGCAAAGAAAGTTACTATAAAGAGAAGAAGAATCAGTAGAGATCGTCATATTAACGTTGAAACTTCAAAGAGTTGCTCTATTGATTTCGGATCAATTTATCAAAAGAAGATACATAAAAAACCTAAAGTACAAAAAAGCCTACAACCAATTCCGGTGTTGCGTAAAAATGCCGAGTGCTTGACCACAGTTATAAACAATAGTGAGTGTCAGACAGTTACTAGTAACCTAGAGGCTAACATATCTGACGACAAAACAGAAGCAACGTTAAATCAAATCAAAAGTATATTACAGTCAGTTCTTGCTGAAGTCAAAGTCTCTAGTCAGACGAAGACTCAAATATTAGAGGAAAAACCGAAAAAAGACGCAGTCGTTCAAAAAGGACAATCACAAAGTAACATGCAGGCCTCAAGTCTAATGAATAGTTTTACCTATAGTCCATACGCAATGAACCCAAATCCATATATGGCATCTTGTTCACGACAATTGAATTCTGGCCCACTTTGTTACCCACCCGCACCACTCAAATGTTTTCAGAACTTTCCTCTCTTTATCCAAACTCCAGGAAGGCATATGTGCGCTAGCTGCTATAGAAATAGTTCTCACATAAAATCTGGACACTTCAAACAAGGGACTACAATAGCTACCAATACAGACGAAATGAAAGAAGAGCGCAGCAAGGAAACAGAAAAGCTTATCAAAGAAATTTATAAATCGATGGCGCTAACCATGGATATAAATAATAAAGATACTTCACTGAGTGATTACGAAGATGTAGTTAAATCTACGCATGCTTTAGCTAGTCCAATAACTGTTCAGCCGGAGCCTAAAAAACAGCCGAGAAAAATGAAGCATGTCGTGCAAGCTATGTCAGAGTTGTTTATAAAGAAAGACGTAGCGGAGTCTTCAGAGAGTCCTAACACGACTTTGGAAAGCAAATTACCATCTCATAACACAAGCATGCGATCCCAGCTGGTCACGACAGACACAGAGGTGAGATTGAGGAGGGAAAGGCTGGAGCAATTTTTGCGATCGCGAAACCCGCCGCCTATAATAGAAGCCGAGAGACGTGTTCCACGTAAAGCCATATTGCATCATAATGTCACTACTATTACGGAGTCCGAGTCTTCGAGCTCTGCTTCCGACAGTGACATTACATTGGTTCTGCCCAAGGAGCCACATGAACCGAAACAAGTAAGTCATTCTCGACGTCATTGTAGTGATGTGGCTATTTCATATCAGATTGGTTATCAGTTTTGAGCGTTTAAAAGACAAGATTTTCTTTCACTTAAAAAAATCTGAAAATCATAATCATGTATAAAATTGGACATCAAAATCATTAGAATTTTATTTTACATATTTTGGTATTCGTTTTAGTCATTATGCTTTAATTGTTCTTTAAGATTACTAAAATCTCTTTTTGTTTTTATTTAGTTACAGAAAAAAGAAAAGCATGGATTGTTCAGTAAAATGTTGAAGTCCGTTAAGCTTTTTAAGGCTAAAGAAAAGGTTAAGAATAAAGAAGAAAAAACTGAGAAGGACATAGACACCTCGAGTGACTCCGACGACTACCAGACTGTGTACAGCCAGAAGATAGAGAGGACCCTGAACCACAGGAACCGGACTCACAACCTGCCCAAACGCAAGACCCACTCGAAGATATCCTACAAGCACGGCTACCCGCGAGACAGGAGTCCTGACAAGAGGAGGACGCCCTACATGGAGCAGGAGTACCGCAGGCACTGGAACGAGAAGCTGATGTTCAAGGACAACAAGGCTCGGCACTCGTCGGAGCAAGCCTACTCTACGTCCACATCACAAAAATCCCCCTACTACCAAGTTTTTGAAACTAGGAACGCGTTCCTAGAACCAAAAAGACCGTATGCCCCTAAAACTGACCTTAGGAAAATGAGAGGTATCCGAGAAGAGAGTACCGGCACGACGGAGTCTAAGCTACCTATGAAAGGGTTGGCCTGGCTCAAGAAGCATAAAATGGGCATCCATTGTGGAGAGCAATGGAAGAAGTTGATACTTGAAGGTTGAGTTTGCGTTTAGTGCTGTTCTGTAATCTGTCCTTGTCCTACTTGTGTGGAAAATTTGATAATAAAAATTTTAGTCTTACATCTGTCTTTTTCACTTATTAGGCGTTTATAAATGACACGCTTCAAATCAATTATTAGGATCGGAAATAATACTACCGTATAACAGTAACAAATGTTTATTGGAAGAAAACGTAAGCTTAGTATCAATTCACAGGCATTTGTACTCGAATTAAATAGCATGTAATATACAAAATCTCAATTATGTTAAATGAAAAAAGGTCGAATGATGGCCGAATTTACACATGACAAAATATTTAACTTAATAACTTATCTATATTACGATTTCTACGCATGTCAGCATTTTTTAGGAAGAGACGGACTCCGTACAAATGAGCCACAAGCAACAAGCAGAAGTTATAGAAACTCGTCGCACATAAAGCAAACTTACGACAACAGTATTAGTCGTTTTATTTTTGCAAAATGCGGATTGTAACGGTGGTTCGTTTGTAACGAGCCTATTATTGCACAAAGGACTACACTAGGCTTATACATACATTTTATAATTATATCATACAAACTTAAATTTGTTCCAGTCATACATAGGAAAAATGCAAGAGAATATCAGTCTTGTTCTTAAAAATAACATTAGTTAGATATTAAAAAAAGCTAGTTATAAAAGTTCTAACATTGAGGTTTAGAAGAGCCTTTGGATAATATTGGACGTTTTGAGCACATACTGTGGACACCACATAGGAATAGGTAACTGTGCCTTGTTAGGTAAAACTTAGGGAGTCCCTGAAGACAAGTGTATTATACCTACACACATTTGTAAGTATTTTTTTTCTAGACTATTGTGTTCTCACCTCTTATTTCCCTCCTCCACGGGCATTTCCTCAGAGTCGTGCAAGTTGAACCGCGATATCACTATGATATTTCTGTACAGTAACAACAAAATAACTCAGGTCAGCTTGAACGCGAACTTTTCCAGCTCTTTCGACTGCAGGTAGTGGAGGTCGTCCAACACGTACCTGTAAATAACGGTAAATTTTTATGTTATAGTGATTTGATTTGATTTATGTACTGAAGTTTTTTTGTCCGCTAGCATAGATGTCGGCTGTCGCAGCAAAAATGTCTTCTTGGTTTTCAAGTTCATTTCACACAAACTTGAAACATATTTTTTTTTTAATTCAGCTGTTATGGCGAGCAAGCATAATTTACATAAAATATGGTCTCAGATTGCATCTCGCACGATCATTTGCAGCTCTTGACATTATATTTAATAGAAGATTCAACTTATTTTCAAAAGGCTTTGTCTAAATTGACGTTTAGAGTAGTATTTCTCTTAAAATACCTATAGAACAGCAATGGCAACGGCGCGGTAGCTAGATGCCATAGCGCATGCGCGTCCCATGCGCCGAGCGTGGGCGGGAAGTCGAACAGCTCGAGCGCCAGCGCCGCGCCCGACAGCGCCGTGAAGCCCAGCATGCGCCACGCGTAGCCGCGCCCGCCGCGCCACTGCCGCCACGACACCACCACCCAGATCACCGATCCCAACACGCCTGGTGAACGATAATCAACCTTAATGCTAAGATACAAAGTTTATTTAAAGGTACTTTTCTTGCTAAGCTAGCATGTCGCGGTACGCGACAATGTCGCAGTACGCTTCACCTGGTATACAATAATCAACCTTTATGATACGAAATAAAGTTAATTATGAAGTACCCGCTCTTTTTAAGCTAGAATGTCTTGGTATGCTACACCTAACATACAATAATTAACCTTCATGATACGCTATAGAGTTTATTTCGAAATGCGGCTCTTTTCACTAATGAAAATGGAATGTTGTGTGAGACTAGGTAACCTCGCTCCAGAAATTTAATAAGAAAGCATATTTTTTAAGTAATTTTTGTAATTAAGTGATTTATATAATTTCTTCTTGCTTCTTAAATGGAACCACTGACGCACTGTACAGCCTAAAGCATAAGCAAACTTACCAAAAATGATATTGAGTGTCATATTATAGTCATAGTTGATGATGCCCTCATAGAGATAGCGGACGTGCGTCACGAAGTAGAACAGGGGCACGATGAGGATGAATATCGTTAGCTTCGTCCGTTTGTAACACAATCTGGAAATAATTAAACATGTTAAAAAAACATTAAGTAATAACAGGTGCTTCTTAAGTAATTGGTGTCATGTGGCTCGAGACAGAATAGTCTGTAGGCAGACGGGAGAACTTTTCCCAGCATTGGGAAACAAAACAGGTAACATAAAAAAAAGAAAATGTTAGTATATGTACATATTTACCTGACTATAGCGGCGACGAACAGTCCCATGACCATGGACAGAGCGCATGCATAGTCCATGAACTCCGTGAATTGTGTGTCTCGAATATGGAATATTGTTGACCACACCCATGCATTCATGCACACCTGTCCATTCAAAGAAATCTTTTAGATCAATGAAAGCTAATAAATGTTTTCACATTATGGATTGAAGATGTCTCTCTAAAGCGTGTGATCGAAGGACGGGCTTTACCGCGGTTTTACTCGCGGCTCATAAGCTCGTCGGCCTGATACTCAGTTGAGCCAAAATGCGTAGCGAGCCACAAGCCTGGGGAGAGGTGATTGACGAACAATCTTTACCAGAGAGCCAACAAAACTATGGTAAAGCTTGCTTGGTGATCAGCCCCTTTATTATTTATTTTACTATATTTAAACAAAAAACAACACGGTAGTTTCTTATTCAAACTGTGTGTGTGTGTGTGTGTAACATTTTCTATTTCAATATAGCATGGGAAAATTAGCAGGGTCAAAACACAATAACTATACAAAAAGTTACCTACCATGGCAAATCCATGCCAGAAGGTGATAATAGGCATGGCGTGAGCCTTGGACAGCGGGAACTGCTTCTGTATCTTTTTGTACATGTAGGCATTGGCTGCGAAGTTCAGTACAGAAGCAAATGCTGATGCTGGCTCCTGCATTCCCATAACCCTGATGAAGGGCCACTGGAAACAAGATTTAAATGTTAAAATAAAACTACTTTTTTACGGATTTCGAACTTATACTATTACTTTTTACGGGTGTCGAAACGTCGGGAGCTAAAAGCAAAATAAACGGTGACAAAATCCGTAAAAAAAGTAGTTTTATTACAATGTCGAACATCTGCGTAAATCTAAGAAACCAAAAAGATTTATATGTTTTAATTATTTTGCAAGAATTACATTAACTGGGTATAATTAGCAACCTGTCATATTGCTTTAGCAGAGGTCTCTTCTGATACAGAGAGAAAATAAATAATATCCACTTTATGCCTTATTGTCTAATGTCTATTGCTAATTGAATATTTGCTGTGGAGTTTGACTCCCAACATGTATTCTTCCCTCTTTACAAAAGTTGTAAATCTGCATTCATTAATGCCCAAATATCTTAGACCAATATAGGCCAAATATCTAGATACTTATAGAGATAGAGATAATATGTGACCCTGTGCAATATACCCTGCCATGAAATTTGGGTGTCCCTTCCCCAGCTCTCTTGAAGTTCTGCACGGTATACCACATGCACTGGTACCGGCACTCATCGTCACAGCTCCAGCGCAACAACTTGCACCACACATCCTGTCTGTGCGCTGCTTTACTTTTAAACCTCTCTCCATCTAAATCATTAAAACAATTTTTATGATATAGTTACAAAAAGAACTAAGTGTCTAATCATTTTCTGATCTATTCAGATATAAAGTTACTTTGTCTTGTTTCGTATTTTTATCTCTAACTTAAAATGTATACTGATAAAATTCAATTTTCTATTGCAAATTCTCCCAGAATATTAAAAAGACATTAGAAGGTCTATTTATAAATTTACTGCATAAAAGAGACATACTGTGATAAAGAGATGGAGAAAAGAAAATACGTACCACTAGTGCAATTCTCTTTCATACATCTGTAGTTGCAGTTTAAATATAATGAGGAGCGATCTCCTACGCTGCATAATGCCGGCGCAAATCGGTCCCACAACACCAATACACTGACAATGCCAATAAACACCAATTTCATTTTTAAATTAAACTTTTCTAATATAATGTCGGAGTTAATTTCTTTTCAGAAACAAATGTCACATCATTGCTAAAGCATTGTAGCCTTCATACTTAGAAACTGGCTTGATCTAACACCGCTAACATATTATCGCTCTTGAAAATCTGATAAGATTATACCGGTGCCAGAAAACGTAGAAAATTGACTTGAAACTTTTAAATTAATTTATAGTGTTTATTAAAAAAGTGAAGAAACATTACTGAGCTTGTGCCTTATATTTTTAAATGTGTCTTATTATTCGAGTTTCCTTCGTAGATAACACTTTAAATTCTTATTACAAATGCAATGAAATAAATCGACCCCTCGAACCATTAGTCTTGCTAACTGTCAATGTCAATTGTCAGACGGTGAAAGACATTCCGATTTACATCTGCCTCCAAAGGTTTATAAAAGGTTTTCAATTTAGTTAAGGTCTTTAAAGGGTTAAAAAAATATTTTCATCTTGAAAACAGAGAGGTTAATAACCAAATACTTATATAGCATGCAATTTAGAATCAATTTTTGTAAATTGTGATTGTTGAGCAGCATTAGCCAAACTTTACTGACAGAAACTGTCAGAACTGGAAACCCCCTCCCCCTAGCAAGTTAACCTAAAAAATGCAGACAATAATATAGGTGCAAGTTCAAACCTAAGAAATATTTTGATCCAGAATAATGGTGTTAATATTCAGAACTTTGTTTGCTGTAAAAGAGCTAAAAAAGCCGCGTAGTTATCTTCGCAGTAAATTCATAGATTCTGTGCGACTTCACGTAAAAGGAGGCACAGGTGGGACTGGTCTTCCTAAGTTTGGTGGCCTAGGAGGTCAAGGAGGCTGTGTATACTGCGTCGGTAAAGAGAATGCCAACCTCAGAAATATTATGGGCAAATATCGCGGCAAGACCGTCACCGCTGGACACGGAGAAGACAGTAGGAAATCCAAGATTGTCGGTAACCCAGGCGCCGACGTTAAACTAGAAGTTCCCCTAGGTATAACAGTCTATAGAGATGATGGAAAAGTTCTCGGCTCAATAGATAAAGAAGATGAAAAAGTAATAATAGCTAGAGGAGGCCCAGGAGGCACTCAAGAATCTAACTTTCTTGGTCACTTTGGACAAGTACATCACATAAGATTAGACCTCAAACTAATTGCAGATATTGGGCTTGTGGGCTTCCCTAATGCTGGCAAAAGTTCATTATTAAAAGCTATATCCAGAGCTAAACCTAAAATAGCAAACTACCCATTTACTACAATCAAGCCCAACAAAGGAATAATATTTTATAAGGATCTCCGACAGATATCTATTGCTGACCTTCCAGGGCTTATAGAGGGTGCACATGTGAATGTTGGGCTTGGACATAGTTTCCTGAAGCATGTAGAAAGAACCAAGTTGTTGCTGTTCATAGCAGATGTGCAGGGGTTCCAACTTAATCCTAAGTATCCTATGAGGTCATGCTTAGAAACAATATTGTTACTAAATAAGGAATTAGAACTATATGATGAGGAAATGTTACAAAAACCTGCAGTACTAGCTGTTAACAAAATGGACCTGCCAGGATCTGAAGAGATACTGAAAAATATTAAGGAAGCGTATAGAGATATAAATACAATCCTTCATAATGTACCGGAGGAGATCAGGCCAAACAAAGTGATATCCTTTGATGACATCATAGGTATATCTGCACTTCGCAGAGGTGACAGTATATCAGAGTTGAAGAATATTCTAAGAAAGAGACTGGATGATTATGCTGATGAGAATGACCCAAACATTGTGCATCCAAGTGAAGTATTAAGACAGACAAAAGCTATTATAGCAGAAAGAGGGCCTAAAATCACTTAAGTTATGAAAAATAAACAAATCTGTGATATATTTTTGTGTATTACTTTATTGTTATCAACCTCAATTGAATCACTATTGTTTTAACATAAGTAGTTATTTCTAAAAATAAAACGAGAATATATTTGATATTTTTATTAAAACATATTATAAGCTCCATTATTGTTATCTGCCTTACAGACTACAATCACTATCAAAAGATATTACACAACTAACTTGCCAATCCGCCTTATCCTAGAAATTCTCAAACCAATTGGTTGAAATCTTTATCACAGTGATTCATATGATACTATATACCAAACTGGGGATAGAGGAAGTTTCCGAGATGGATAGGTATACTCATCTTCCTAAGCAATAAAAGTGTACAGCCCGCGCCAAACTGTGACTGTCTTGAATATAGACGCGAGTCCAAACTTGCGCATGATATCGTCGAGTGGACAATACGTAATCAACCTAACAATTTGCTTTTTTCTCACATTTTTAATAAGTATTAAAAATGTGAGCTCTTGTGGGTGGCCTTTATTAGGTAAGTACTTGATTTTGTGTTCTGCGCAATGCAATGAGCCTAAGTTCGGAGCGGTCACAAAGTTTGGCGCGGGCTGTATATCCATTTTACAGTTATAGATGGTATAAAAATAAATTAAAAGTTTATACCTTCCTCCTCCCCATTTTAAGATACAGTTACAACATCCCAACATATCCTACAGATCTACCTCTAATACAGGATACAATAACATCAAACAACCCAGTATCATCACTTACATGTTACAAGTAATTATGACTTACACAAAATATAAAATTGTTTATTACTTATTAGTAGGACTGATTTATAAATATATAGTGTAATATGGTAACACTAGCACAAAATAGGTTAAACACACAGGTCTAAGCTAAAATGCTATATCTTACCTTTTTCTATCTAAATGAATTTGTAAGGACAAAGCCTATGTAGCCTAAGAAGTTTAGTGAGGAATGCACACAGTATAGTTCCAATATAATTGAATGTCCTACTTCTAAAGGTTAACAATATAATTTAGACTAATTACATTTTTGCTTATTTGTATTTCTTTATATTTTCTTATCACAACACATTCTACAAGTCTCCTTATTATGTCTAAAATTAACGTAACATGTGAAAAAGTAAGATTTCTTACAAATACGGTGTAAATTTACCGACAGAGAACGTACGGACGGCAAAAGAGATAAGCATAATCATGTACGCAATAATATTGTTTATTCAAATTCAAGTTCATAACATAACACATCATCACGCCTGTATCCCCGAAGGGTTAGGCAGAGGTGTACCAATGTACACCCACAGCTCGCCGATATGTTAAGGTCGCATGTAATAGAACAATAGAAAATAACTGCTAATTACGCCTAATGAAAAATCTTTGTAAAATTACGTATACTTAACTCTTTTGCCGTGTATACAAAACAGGGAGGGTAGCTGCAAAATTTACCAAAGCCATGACTTTTCAAACATCTCTTAAAATGTATTAAGCCAAGTAATGGCTTTAAGAGCAGGGGCTGTACCATGATCTCTTAAAACAGTACTGCTCCAGTTGTGCAAGCGAGATGGCGCACTACACCGGGCGCGGCGCTGTCCCGTTTACTCAACCACAATAGAACTGCTTTGAGAGCTCATGGTACGGCCCCAGGTCAGAGTGAAAGTTTGCGCCTGCCAAACCCACTGACAGAGAACAGACTAGAAACATCAGCTTACACACTAAATAACTAAACAGGTCCGTTTGTGAATGTCTAATGTGCTGCAAACTTATTCAAAAACAATATTTCACGAAATAAGGTCTAACTTTCTGTCACTGCATAGAACGGGCATAATACACTTAGATACGTAGATATACGAGCGCTATAGCTGCCGATTACAATGAACACTAGATACATTTTTATTATTCTTGAAGAATATTTAACTATATATTTATTTAATAATACATACGTATAATACTTTGATGGGATATCCAATGGATTATTTATCTAGTCGTAAATCTCAAAATCAAGTTTGCTACACTTATTTAAATTGGAGTTGATATAAGTTAAATAGTTTATAACTGAAGATATATATCATATACATAATATTTATCTGTTATATGATGCCTAAGAGTTTTTATTTACTTGATAAGTGGCAACACAAACGAACACTCACATTGCTAATTAAACGTTAAAATAATTTAAAACAAAATCTGTTTTGTTCCGTAAAATAATTCGTTGAAATCAAACAGAGTGCTAGTAAAATTACTCATGGCAGTTGAAATATTCGTGAAAAATTGATAATGAGAGATACATCACAATTCCAAGATGGCTTAATTTAACAATAGATATATTACATTTAAAATGCCTTTACATTCGGCGTGATATGCATTAACATATCAGTAAGAACTTACATTTATCCCACACCTACATCCGTCCTTATTACTGGGTTAGTAAACACATAGACATAACTATAGTTTACCTACAGTACGCCAAGAGAAACCCCTTATATACCAGTTTAGTACTTGAGATACAAGGTAGAGCTCAACGTACAAGGATTATACGTATTGTATCTTTACAGTTTACACTGTTGATAAATATAATCCGAGTAGTTGGTAACGTCAGGCGTGGTGCACGGTCGACCGCACGTCAGGTTCACAAACAATTTCTATAATAGATATAACTTTTAGGAAATAGGGTAGTTTTAAATGAGTCGCGATGAAGTTGGTTTCAGAATTGTATTATAGGTAAAACCTATGATAATAGGTTTTAGGCAACAATACTAATATAATAATAGGCAAGTACTTACTAGTAACAACCAGTGCTTATTCGCACTTCGCAGCGACTCGCCTCGTGTTCATAACAATTAAGTTTATCTCGTAGTCTCGTATTAAACCAGTGACGTTTGGTCGGGCGTACAATGTTCAGCCCCTAGCCAACTGTCTTTTATAATCGTGATCTTTTGTAAGTGATTGTCAGTTCATTTGAGTTACGGGTAATATTATTGTGTCGCTGCAGTAAGAAGCGCATCAACACGCGACACGACACACCGTAACAAAATATTATAATGCCGTCTTTAGACAAATCACTGCTAAACATTAGACATTTGGCAAGGGGGGTATAGTGGTGTGGTGGGTGTTTCAGTCGGAGTACCTCTCGTCGGCCTCGGTGGCGGTTTCAGCGGGCGGCAGCGAGCGCGCGCGCGCACTGCCCTCGCCGTCCGCGTCGCTGCCGTCGCCCGCGTTGGACGGCGGGCCGGGGGGACTGCTCGGCGGCGGGGACTCCGATGACGAGCCTGAGAGGAATACACGTAAATAAGTACTGGGAAAAATAATGTTGAAGACTGTCTAAAATGGTATATGCATTTATGTTTTGCACAACTGTTTACGGAATAATGTTAATTCAACACCCGAGACAATGTAGAACATGAATTTCTAGTTCTACATTGACCCGTCCGGGGATCGAACCTGAACCTCAGAGCAAGCAACACTTTGAAAACCGGTGCGTACGCCACTCGACCACGAAAGTCGTCAAAATAAAAATATCGCAAGTATCTAAAGCAAATACCCTGAAAAATTCATAGATTGAAATTTTATTTTAGGCAGCACATTTTAAAGTTTATAATCAAAAGAGCAAGATCTTCAAAAAATATTTTACCGAAAATTGTAAGGAACGGTCTGAGTAGTATATAAGTTACGTACCATTGCTAGGGTTGAGCCTGTTGTCATGCGCCGGCCTCTGCTTCTTGGCCGCGGGGTCGTCGCGTACGTCCTCTACCTGCGCTGGACACTCCAGGTGAACTAAGTGGAACACCTAGAAAATAAAAAATATTTAGACTATATTATATAACCCTGCTCTACTACTGGTACGACTACTTTATCAATCAAACAAAATGTATGATTTTCATATTGTAATTTGTCATGCAATATCTTACCTCATTAACAGAGTTATTTGTTCCAACGATACGTATTATGGACACCGGTCTTGGCTTGAAGTATATCACTTGCCAGGATCTAAAACAAAACACACACATTATTAAATTTTATGCCATAAAGCTTTATATGTCTTTACCCTGCAGTGGGATAAGAAGGACCTATTTAATCACACTCAAGTATTTATTGTTTAAGACTTTGTAGTAATATAGTTACCTGCATGCTTCCCTCGTGCGGTCGCAGACCATCTCCCAGTCCCAGTAGTTGAGCGAGGTCTCGACGTAGTAGGAGTAGTGGCGGTAGTCGCAGTCCCACAGCAGCATGCGGATGGAGGAGAGCAGGTAGGGCTGCGCCAGCTGCACCACGATGGCGCCCGAGCCCAGCTGGTGGCACGTGTAGCCCTGGTCCCAGTCGTAGTGCTCCGTGTCGCAGTTCAGCAACGCGTTGCGGGAACGACTGGACACACAAACAATTATTAAGCCTACGGAGTATTTCTGGTTTCTAACATTTTTCTCACCCATATCTTACTAAAAAAAGTGCAAAGTGTTTATGCACACTAACGAAAAGTCAAGTCACATCTGAACAATTCTTAGTTACAGCTAACCATTATTCATAAGCAAAATAATACTATTTTAATCATCAAAACATATGACATGTGTACCTGATGCCCTCGATGACGACCGCGGACAGCTCTACGGTGGCGACGTTGTGTACGGGCTCGATGAGGCCGTTGCGCAGCGGCGGCACGCGCGCCGTGTGCTTCGCCTCCAGCGCCACCGCATGGAACACCTAAACAAATACCAAACAACACTGCCATGTAACACACAAGATAGTTTGCAAAACACTAACGACTAAGACTAGTTCGAAGACTCTACTGTTTTGTCCATCATGTCTTAGTACCTGAACTGGATGAGTTTTTGAACGCTCTAAACAATAAACATAAGGACAAAGCCATTCAAGTGGCTAATTTCTGGTCAAAAAGAGTTTAAGAGATCATTGAATCGAGAGGAAGAAGAAGAACAATAAATCATGCTATAAATATAATACAATGTTCTGCTTAAAACCACATCAGTATATCAGTATATCAGACAACATAAATAAAAATCTGAGTATAAGATTTTTTCTTTTTCTCGACCTTGGTAACTAACCTTGTTAACGGTGTTGCTGGTGCCGACCAGCTTGATGTACTGCACGACCCGGGGCTCGAAGTACAGGTTCTGCCAGGAGCGGCAGAAGTAGTTCCTGTGGTCGATCACCCGCACCCAGTCCTTCTGGTCCACTGACACCTCGATGTAGTACGCGTACGACCTGAACGAATATTATAGATTGTAAATAGTTCCATTATAGGATTGTGACGTCCGTAAAAAGTGCAAGCGCGACCCATATATCGGAGAACAATGCCGGAGATCGCGGGTATGTAAAAATCCCTGCGCAACTGGTGTCGATAAAATAAAGAGAGAAGTACTTCGCTGTTCAACTTCTTCAAGTCGGAGCATTTCTCCTCGTAAAAAAAGGCAATCGTGGTGGCCTAGCCGCTCAAGGTGGATTTGTGTGTGCCACGTTTCAGGTTTGGACTCACGTGACCGTTTCAGATTCAGAGGATTTCATTTTTTCTCATCTCCACCACGTATTTGATCAAGCTTTTTTCTATATGGAAGGAGCCAGAAAAGCCTTTTTCCAGCGCTTAGGGGCATTTAGTCTGATAAGGTTACCTGTTGTCGCGATCCCACAGCAGCAGCCTGATATGGTTGATGATGGTGGAGGTGGCGAGCCGGACGATGATGCCGGGGTTGTCGGGCGCGTCGTTGATGGTGTGCCGCGTGTAGCCGCGCTCCATGTCGTACGTCTCCGTGTCGCCGTCGAGTAGCGCTGAGCGCATGTCACCCGAGATGACGCGAGCACCACGCTTCGGTGTCGCTACGTTCTCTTCGGCGACTGTACCGACAAACATACATTGTTTGTCAATTGATGTTAGACAAACATCAACTTTACGATCGTCTTTATTAAGTGCATTTTAGACTTGTCTATTACTGTTGAAAATTTATTTGAAGATAAAGTTGTAGAGCAAAGTAATTCTTAATTATAGGTGTTATAGATGTTTTTCTTCAAATCAATTGCGACGCAGTATATAGCATTAATAGCACAATAGAGTAGTAGAGTCGATAGCTATTCTGAATGATGGTCCATATAATAGTATTAACAAATCTAACTTACTCAATAAAGGTTTACTTGAAGTTAAAGACATTTTGATTTCCCTTTTACACAGTTACAGGTTTTTCGCAACGGAATAGCGGGACTATATCCACGACGTTTTCAAAGTAACTGAATGAATAAACAAAATTTATCTATACTGATATTTCTATCTATGTGTTTGTATCTATATCTATTCTAATCTATAGTAAATATTTTAAAGAGGAAAAATGAGGTTTTTTTTGTAAATTTGCCTGTAGTATTTCTAATACTGCTCAGATTTTTTTTCAATTCTTGCACCTGTATAAAGCTTTATATATTTTTATGTGCCACATGCTTACTTTTATTTCTTTAAGTAAAACCGGGTTGTTCCTTGGATTTATCGGAGAGGGATTGAGGACAATTTAAATATACATTAAATAACATTCTTTGGCAATACAATTTAATTAAGTGTTATAATGTGTACTAACGTTCGTATTTATTCAATAACCTGTCTTAATTTTTTTGAATCACCAATAAACTAAATGCTAATTGCTTGTATTTATAGTAAAGGTAAAGTGGTACTGACCCAGCAGCCCCCTGTGCCGCAGCTCGGTGCTCTTGGTCTGCGTCTTCTCCTGTATGGCGTCGAGCAGCATGTCGGGCGTCACCAGCGAGAACGGCCGCACCACCGTCAGCAGCTCCTCCAGGCTCATCAGCGTTAGACGCACGCATTTCAATATCTTCTCCTGGTCAAATGTAAATGTGGATATTATCACAACCCTTGCTCTGAACCAGGAGCTAAAGCACTTGGGTTATGGAAACGAGATAACGACGCTACTACAAACACCCAACCCGAGAAAATGGAGACAGGCCAGATAGGTGACCTTTTCCGGGATGTAACCTTGGACCTCAAAGCTAACTACACCTTAATAACTGGTGTTTATCCAACTCGACCACGAAATTCTTCCAACCTTCATTTTTCCTATACTCTAATCTTATCCTTATTTACATTATCCACGATTATTCTCTAAGTTTTCACTATGCATAACAGTTTTAACAAATACATGACACGATCATGTAGTTAGTACTTACGACTTGTGCCTGTCCACCCTCGGACTTGACCCACAGCTGGTTGGCGTTGAACCAGTTGCAGACCGCTTTGAAGATGTCCACTTCCGGCGCGAAGAACGAATCGCGCTCAAGAAGACCTTGCAGGGCTTCCTATAACAAAATAAATCATAGTAATATAGAGCCTAAGTTTATACATATTTTCAAGTTAACCTTCTGGATCAGGGCAGATCAAGCTTCGCCGAGACATATTTTAACATATCAAAAAGCCTGTATTTAAAAAAAAACTCCGACCTATATTAATTTATCCAATTTATTTTTTATTATTGAAACCTAACATACAACAATAGTTTTTTTGAAGCATGGCAAAAATCAGCTCATAATAAAGGACTTCTTTCAAATCGCAACAAGTTGAGCGTGAGTACACATATTAATAAATAATAATTACAAATACACTGCAACTTAGTAAGTGAGTAATATCGGAACAATTGAAGCGTGCACTTACGACAGACAGTTGCAGGAAGGAGTCGTGCTGCAGGACATCAATAGCGTTCCTGTCGAGGAAGTTGTAGCAATAGTCCATGAGCGCCTTCAGCCCGTACAGTCTGCAACAAACATACGGGTTATACCAAATTCGTGTTATTCCTCAACAGTTTCCTCACTAAATCTGTAAATAGTAACTTGCTAAGCAGTGGTTTCCGTAGTTTGATGTTAGGCTTTTTGCGCTTATGTACCTTCCAGCCAGTCTATGTGAAATAGGTGGCGACCCCGCTCCGACCAACTCCAAGTGTATACGATAAGGTCTGTGTGGAAAGAAAAATGCTCTCTGAAACTCTCTAAGCGACTATTTGTGAACGGACCCCAAAGCTTTTAAGTTCGTCTCTTAACCACAATGTGACAAGTATCTCTGCTTATAAAAAAACCTTCAAAGCACATATCGGAGACGTAGCTAATTTCCAAATATTGCAACTGACTTTCGTACCCATCTTAATTACTCTTAGTCAAAATTCTAGTCCACCAATTAAATGATAAGCTTACCTTGCCGCATCCAGCACTGAGCAGACATTCCTGAGCGCGAGCACCTGCCGCAAGTAATCAGATATGGCTGTCTCCAGCTCCTGGAAGTTGAACTGGTGCGCCAGACCCAGCATGTCGAGTACCGTGTCTTCGCGCAGCAGGGATAAGCCCATGTGACCTGAGAACAATAAAAAACATTCGACATTAGATAAAACTTTTATAAGTTGAATTGGAGTAGAGTTTTCAGTATAATGAGTCTTTAGTTACCTGAATAAACATATCGTAGGAGAGCCTTAAAGGCTTGCAGTGGCGCCTGCAGTTCCACTTCAGCCTGTAATAGGGATAATTATTAAAATAACGAATACTATAGATTTTTATGGTACTGCAATGATACATAATTCAAGATCAAACAACAACACATGTCTATCGAGTTGTTATTTGTAGATTAGACTGAACAAAAACAGCTGCACAAAATAAAAATTAAAAGTCATCATAAAGTGTTATAGACTTTTTTACACTATCGTCAATGTACAACTTGCTCTAAACAGAAACATGTATAAGAAGGAAAGGGAGACCTTTGCTCTGAAGGGCGACAGTTCAGGCTCAAAATAAATAATAAAATCATCTTCAATGTCACCTGCACAAGTTTTAAACTTGTACATAATTTAATATAGTTACATACCTGGTTGGCCTCCCTCATGCCGCCATAGAGCAGGGCTCTGAAGTAGTCGCTGCTGGCGGCGAGGATCACCTTGTGGGCGGGGATCCGCTGCCCCTCCACCACGAGGGTCACATCCGAGTACTCCGACGACAGGCACAGGGACCCTATGTTCTCTGATAGGTGACCTGGTAAAAAGAAAACGAGAGTTTTCTAGAACTATAGTAGATAAAAGAAAATAATTTTATAAGGTATTAAGATTAAAAACTTTGTGTACAATCTATTTTGTAGTTTATTTTTGTATCCAAACAAAAATACAGTTGATTGCATTATGTACTCAGTCATCTAATAAAATGAAGTCAATGCCCAATGTTTGCAATCAAGTAGGTTATACGCATTCTATGTTTATTAGGTTTGATAGTATGTATTAGGTGTCTACTACACTGATTGTTGGGGCAACATCAGCAACATGAAGGCAGGCAATAAAAGGGCTAGAAATATCTCATTGACACTTCACAACTCGCAAGTTAGGTTCTATTTACAACACGCCTTTTGTACTTGATTTACCTATTGCTCCAATTATCATTCCGAATGCTTCTAGTTCATGCACTGATACTATATTTGGTAAACACAATGTTTAGGTTCGCGTGATCTTGAACTAACGTGCGGAACTCACATTCGTAAATACAAATTGGCACGCAATTGCTACATTTTGCGTGTACGAAATTTATTCAGATTTTTTGAACGTAAAAGTATTCAGTAATCTGTTTTAGTATGTTTTCATGTTTGTAGGACATTATCATTTTGATAACTTCTGTAATGTTAGTTGAAAAAGCATTCAGGATATTAAATGATTGTCAAAAGAGCTTCTTATGAAAAAGGAACATAGAAGATTTCTATTAAGAACATAATGTATTGCTGAATTTATCATACCAATTTAGGGTTGCAGGTAATAATGAATCCTATTACATTTTTGTTGGAAGAATACAACAAAGATTATTTTACAGGTTGAAATGTTCATCCAATAATCAGAGACTAAACATCCTTTATTTGGTGATTATTGAAAAGTTTACTAACTGTTTACAATTAATGATTATGAAAACTACTAGCTAGATACTACATGAAATGTTAATAAGGTGAAAATGATCTTACTAATGTGTTCAATGTCGCCAACGCGTGCAGTGGTTGTGTTGTTCACGCTCATGTACTGGTGCTGGCTACTCATTGTCCCAGGTTCACATCAAATATGCTGCAAGTTTACAATACAAGCTTTACAACTATACAAGGTGTTTACACCATATACAGAATATGCAACTAAATAAGCCTGACGGGTAACTTATAGTCCTCCTATTTAAGGATTACTTGAGGATAAAATATTAGGTTTATTTTGCTGTATGATTTGTAATTTGATTTGTTATAGAATTTATAATAATACATAATGAGTATGTACATACATTAGATAACTTTACAAAATACCCACATTTAACTGACACCCACATCCAAAATCTGTACATATTCACAAAATCCTGATTTCCCTTATTCACATCATAACTTCAAGATTGCACTAAATAGATTTTTATTTGTTATGGTGAGTACAAGACTTATACAAAAGATATTTTGAATTAACTTAGTATAGTGATTCCAACAAGCCAATATAATAGTCTAATTTATAATAAATTACTGAAAATTTCATCTAATAAGAAAACATACAACCAGTACTATGACAAAAACATTGTTCTCATAAAGTAGTCACTTTACAATATGATTTATTAAATTATACCTGTTATATTAGTATTGTTGTATAAGTATGTTTATATTGCCAACAGACAGATTGATAGCTATGTATGATGAGGGTTTCCCCCATTATTAAAAAACACTTAACATTATTTTATCAGTTGTTCACATTATCTAAAGATACTCAGTTGATTACCAGTCTGCATAACTAGACTGCACATGATAAAAAAAAAACTTTAAAACTGAAATACATAAAGGCGAATGTTTTTGTAAACAACTTTTAATAACGTGAACTACTAAAACAGAATTATCTAGAACTCCAGTGCATACTTGACAATATGTTCGATATATCTAATAGCATTCAAAAATATCTAATACTTTCTAATATAAAAATAATATCAAACTGCTATAAATTACGCTTTCAATGTTCGTGATTATTTATTGTCGTCCTTCTTTTCTAACAACTAATAAAAATGGAAATAACATACATACGCATTAAAGATTTTCCGGGATAATAACGAACGCCAATAGCTGAATCTTGGAATAAATATAAATACCAAATGCTCTCGTTTACTATAGTTCGATTTAGTCGATATATTTAATTATAAAACACACAAAAAGATAATCGCATTTCACCATTTCAACCATTTGTGAATTGACTGACAATCTGACAAGTGACAATATTATGACAGAAATGACAGATATTGACATGATCACTTACTTTTTAAAACTTTACCACATTTGAAAACTTGTATTTTAATATTTCATCATTCGGTTAGAACATCTGGGTAAGTTATTATTTTTCAAAAGTTGTAGAATAAGTACCTAGCATTTTACAGGTCCTATTCTGATAATTAAACATAATCACTAAATTATTTGATTATTCGTGGTAAAACAGACTGATGTTTACTTGAGTAACAACGGTTCATAACCTCATTATTTATTAAGGTCAGCGAGAGAACTAGGTTATCACATATTTACTTATAATTTAACTGACCGTAGCCATGAGAAGGTAGAAATAAGTACCTATGTTTTTGTATTTATGACGTAAATTTAGAACTTGACTAATTTACATTACTATACAGTAAACCTACGCACCTGACAGTTACTAAATCGATCAAAGAATTTGCATTAAGGAATCGATATCGGTATCTGATTATCGCTTTTAATCATTTTCAGTTTATTAATGTATTTTCCTTTTTTTCTTACGTTTTTTAAACAAATACTAGCGATGAAGCAATTTAAAAATGATACCACTCTTATTTCAAATTAATTAAATTGATGAGTAAGTGCATGCACATTCTGTTTATTACTTAACTAGATTAAAACATTAAATAATTGAAATCGAACTGTAGTAAACCCTTATTGCTATACTGCTTAAATATTGTCGAATGTTTTTGTCTCTGAACTTTTGGCTTTCCATCGTATTTTTTTTCTTGCCTGATGTCTAAATAAACTAACTTATAATTACTTATGTGGAAAACCTTACGTATCCGTTTCCGTCTTTCCTTTTGAAAAACATTATTTTTTAAATTTAATTTTTCAAAATTTTGAATTCACCTTTAAAAAATGTGGGTCAAAGAAAGTTTGAAACTTTGACCCACATTTTTTAAGGGGATATTATATATTTTTTTTTTTGTGTATGCTTTTTATCAATGAATTGTACTTATATTTAACAAACAATATTTTTCTCGGTAGAAATGTGTTCTATTGCCGCGCTTAAGGTTTATTGACTGGATTATATAAATACAATTTATTAACGCTGTACAACGACGACTTGTAATGCTTGGCAAGCAATAATGAATAATCTAAAACACAAATGAAATATCTGATGGTATTTAAATATTACAAAACTCCTAGCCAAGTATTATAGCCTATGATACAGCTTAAAAATATGTTTGCCCTTTTAATATTTGTAGAGCACCTACCATATTATTATCCTTGCATACCAAACTGTATAAATATAAACTTATCTGTTGACTTTTTTTAGCTGAATAATCGGGCGCGAAAGCTTCGTCACAAAATTACTGGATTGTGATTGGTTAGAAAATTTGTCAGTACCAACGTAAGAAACACCTACAACATTTTGGCAATGTTGTCAGATTTATTACCAGTTGTGCTGGGCAGGTAAATATCGTCGCTTTAATGAGTAAATTTTATTTTTCTTTAATGGTTTTCCACACGATAACGATGTTGTAATAGTTGGAAAGATACATGAAGAAATCATCTCTCTATTGATACATTGAATTGTAAGTAATAAGTATGTATTTCACTGTTTCGTGAACTTTTTGGTAGAAGGTTGTGGATCTGTAAAAGTAGCTGCACAATTGATACGAGTGCGATACTCGCAAAAGAAAAATGTGTGTAACGTATTTTGTATTTACCATGAAATAATACCTTTTAATGTTCTTTAGTGTGTTTATATTTTATTTGGTAACTAAAACTTTTAACTTCACTTATGTATCGATATAAGCGAGTTGTGCGTCTGAATGATATTTTGATTTCGCGATATTTTATTTTTAAATGCATTACAGGTCATCAATAATGGATTGTAAAAGATAAACGAGTATCTGTAATGAACTCGCTCACATTGATGGGACTGAGAAATGGAGAGACAGCAGTGTAATTCACTTCAAAACTTTGATGAACCCAAAACAGAAATTTTGAAAAAAAGATTGTTGAAATCAGTGAGCTCTTCAGTCAGCGCAAATTTAATGCAAAACAGCTCGCAGCAGAATGTGCTACTGAACACGTTACGCGTGAGTTTAATTAGGTGTATTTTTTTTTTGTATTATTGTGTTAAATTTTGACATCATTGACACACATTTGTCAAATTTCAGGCGCCAATATCGAGCAGCATGATCGTGTCCTCAATGCAGGCCTCACAGAGCTCCTTGCCTATAACTCATAACTTACTTACCCATTCAATTGCTCCTGTAAAACTCCACCCAAACAGCTCTCCTTACCCGTTGCAACTTTCTACTGTGCATGTTCCAGTACAGATACCAGGCTCTACGTCTAATATCAATGTCCCTGTTCAATTGTCAGGACCAACAAACACAGTGCCACTTCAAATAGCACCCTCCAGTCTTCCCCTTCAAGTCCCTGGGACTACAAGTGTACCAGTACAATTGCCCGCTGGTGATACCATTAATGTTCCTCTTCAAATACCAGCAGCCAATCCAAACCTTCAGTTACCAAACCTGCCGTCTATGCCAATCATACAGAACTCTAATCAGTCACTTCACAGTTCAATTATTCATGTCCACATGGGCTCAAACCCAAGAACTAATATGGATGGCACTTCTGACATGTTAGTGTCTAGTTCATCCCAACTGCAAATGCCTGATACATCTGGATCACAAGGCAAAATTAACAACTCTCTTCCCCAAGTCCAAGTTGGTCACAATAATACTGTGATACAAATGCAGAATTCCACTAATCCCAACTCCATCCAAATCCGCGGAGGCCACAGACCAGTGCCACATGTGGTGTACATTCAAACTCCTACAGGACTGAAGCCCGTCACAAGCACAGACGTCATAACCCAAGCAAGTACAAGTGGAAACCCACCACAAATCATAGTAAGGAGACCAGTAAGTGAATCATCACCATTAACATGCATCTGCACAAATTTTAAACTGGAACCAGTGAGATGTTCTCTAAACATATAACTCTTCTGACTTGCAGATACAGCTAAGTAAAAAGGTTTATAGTGAATCAATACCTTGCTGTCAAGTTATTATAAAGTGATGAATTGGCATACTTGTGGTTTAATCTGTAATTAGTTTTTATTGCAGTACAAAAAATAAGCTAAATTTAAAATTTTATGTAAATATGGTAATGGATGCACTTTCACTCACACTGAACAAACATAATGGTGGTGGTTTAATATGAAATCATAAGTGGTCACATTTTGGTTTAATGAATATATTACAGTCAGGGATCTATGTTTAGTGATGGCACTAAGTCTCAAGTCTAGTTCCTGTTAGTGTGCATTTATAAATCCATATTTAACTTGTTATACCATGAAAAACCAAAGAGCCATCACTAAATGACACATAGTATTATATTTTGATTGAAGAAGCATCAACTGTAACAAGGCAACAAAATATTTTTTTTAATATAAGTTAATTCAACTTGTTTGATTTCTTAATTACTTTTCATTTCTAGTTAGTGTATAGAGTGGTATTGAAATACATTTTATTATTAAATTCTATGATAAAATATAAATAAGATGCTTTTATTATGAGTTGCTCTAATAAAAGAGTTTACTTTTACATGACATTTAATTTACCTTTAGGTTGTGTTTCGGCTGCATCTCACTTTTATTTAACTTTCAATTGGTATTGATTGCATTTCAATGTTTAACAAGTTCAAGGTGTAGGTTCCATGTATACTTCTACTACTTTTATTTTATTTTGATATTGTATTATTGCAGGTAACCAGCAACTCAAATTTACATTTGTTGCCAAATGTGAACACTAAGCCCAACATAGCTCCGAAGGTGCCACCACAGAACAAGTCTTCCATCCTGGCTCCAGTTAACTCAACTCAGCCCATTGTCATACAAAAGCCAAAGGTGAATGACAAAATGATGGTCCCAGTTAGCATTGCTCCGAGTAACCCAAACAAACAAGCTATTGCATACCTTGGGTCAATGAAGAAACCCAATCAAAAGAATTTATCTGAAAACCAATCCATCCTCATATCAAACAATCAGTCCAATGTGAATGCAAACAATCAAAAGTTATTTATAACTCCTATGAATATGCCTAAAATCCAAAACACCAAGTATATCTTACCAGTAACTTTACCCGCTACTATGGCTTCCAAGGGGCCTATAATCAACCTCCAAATAGCCAATGGGCAAATACAGAATGATCCTCAGGGGAACATAACAGTAATGAGAGATACTACTACTCCAATGGACTCCCAAGACATGCCACCTTTACAACCACTTGGGAAAGTTGTAATGAATGGCAAGGAGTTGCCACTAAGCCCCAACGGTGATAAGACGTTTACGCTGTCCATTCCGGGTTCTAGGGCAGAACCTACTGGCGAACAAGGAGAGTATACACTGTCTATACCTGAAACAAATGCGTCAATGAATGACGATATATATACGGTGTCGATAGCTGACGAGGATGGAGCACATAGAGAAAAATCTTTTACTCTTGCTATTCCTGAGAAAGGAAAAAGTTTATTAAACAGGAATATGATTGAAAGACATGAGGTTAGCACCGTTACTGTCGCCGCTCCTGCAATACTGAGAAGATCGAACTCCGACAATAGTGACAGGAAAATAGCAAATGCCAGCATGAAAAGGCGTATTTCGCTATGTGCTGAAAACTTGTCTAATAAAAATATGCGACTGTCCCTGCCACAGAAAGTTGAGAAAATCGATGATCCGCACGAAGTAGATAACAGCGACGATCATCGTGTACCTTCGCTCTTCTGTGATGAGCAGTTAGATAAAGATCTTGATGCTAAACACTTGGATTCAGATGCTGAAGATTACAAAGATACTAAGCCTGAACCGCTTGAGAGAAACTCTCATGAAATATATTTTACTAAAGTAGAAGATTTTAGTAAAAACGATGTCAAAGAAGGCGTCTTGGAAGAAGACCCACCAGGGCTAATATGGAATAATGGAGTAGCAAGATTGCAAGGCAGCAACCTACAATTCCAGACCAATGAATTTGGTCTCATCGATTTAATAGAAGGCAGTGACCAGGAAGAACTGACTAACAATGTGAAATACCACACACCTATGAAGCAACGCATTGATAAAGCTAAGAAGCCAAACTCTCCTGAAGATTTGTACCGATGTGAATGCTGTGGATGCCACGGTATGGCAGCAGAGTTCATTACCCCCAGTTACTGCAGTGTCGATTGCCAAAGTGAAGTAGAAAAAGCATTGCAAAAGAAGAAAGACAGAGAGCGCATCGATCTAGCCAAGAAGAAAAATAAGATAAAGAAGTTGCTGATGAGGAAACAGTTGTCTGAATCCGATATTACATCAGAAGGCAAAGATGACAAAGTTGTGCTCAAGCATTACAATTCATTGCCATCTGACCAATTGTCTGAAGAAGCTTTATTAAAACTCAGTGAAGACTTAATAGAGAATGAAAAATATCCTTGGATGTGTGGAAAGAATGGGTTTTCTTGGATGCGCTACCTCGACATTTGTAAATCAAAGGCTGCACCAGTCAAGTTGTTTAAAAACCCATTTCCTTATAATAGAAATGGATTTAAAGTTGGTATGCGATTAGAGGCTATAGACCCTCAGCATCCGTCGATGTTCTGTGTGGTGTCTGTGGCGGAGGTGCAGGGCTACAGGATGCGCCTGCACTTTGACGAGTATCCCGACGTGTACGACTACTGGGTGAACGCCGACTCGGTGGAAATCTTCACGCCGGGCTGGTGTGATAAGAACGGGCGCGTGCTGAAGCCGCCCGGCAATATGTCCATCAGCAGCTTCTCGTGGCCGCTGTACTTGAAGCAGGTGCGGGCTGTTGCGGCACCCAGGAATCTCTTCCCACACATTACTAACTCGGTAAGTTATACTTGCAATTATCAATAAAGGCAATGATGTAAAACAAAGAAAAAAAAACAATAAAAGATTAAGCATTTTGTTATCATACACAGTGATCTCCTTCAAAAGGGCATGGCAGATTACAAAATGATAATTAATTTTAATTTGTTTACGAAATACTGCAAAAGTAATATTAGTTATTTTGTTTTTATGAAGATGTTTTCGAAAATATAGCCTAATAAATTGGCAATGCTCCAACATGGCCTTGCCCTTATACCTAATTTCGACATCACTGACTAAGCTCTTGTGGTACACTAGATATTCAAGCCACATTGCTTCCGTATTGGAATGAAACTGGAAGCTGAAGATCGCAAGAACGACTTAGTGTGCGTGGCGTCGATCGCTGATATTCTCGACAACCGGATGCTGATTAACTTCGACTCTTGGGACGAGATGTACGACTTCTGGGTGGACCCCACTTCACCCTATATACACCCCGTGGGGTGGGCAGAAGAGAATGGAGTGCCCTTGACGCCGCCTAACTGTAAGTCATATTTTTTTATATTAAAATCTAATTTTATGTGGCTGCAATGTTTTTCCCAAGACCCCCGTAGCAATAATGTTCTATTCATCCATCCCATACCAATAGTTTACGCAGTTATAAATAATTAATAGCTTATGTTGTTTATATATTTATTCAGGTTTATCCTTCTTCTCTAAAATTAAGATTAGACTTGGCACAAAAATCTGAGTATAGACACTGATTTCAATAACTAGACTTTCCCTTAGCTTATTTATTACTATTCGGTGTAGGTAGTAGTAGTAGTAGTAGTAGTGCGAAATCGGTATACGCAATACCGAGTTCAAATTGTCTCCTTCCCACCCGAAAAATTGGAAAGTGTCTTACAATATGTTGTAAAAATAATGTAATTTAATTAAATAATAAAAATACGCATCGAAAACAATTGCAAATAAAGATAGTCAGGTAAGCAACATTCATTCAAGCTATTAGGCTGGTAATAAATAATAACAATTATGCCGAATTTATTCCGCCGTTATAGTTAATGTGTATTAATTAAAATTTAAATGTAGTGCAGGGTGAGGCGACAAGGATAACCGGTATTGATGACGTCGTTATCTGTTCTCACAGAACTCACGAATTAGTCATGTACTCGAGTCTATGTGAGAACGACGAACGTGTTTAATGTTACGTATAATACTAAATTATCTTTTATTTGTTATACCAGTAATATATACCGTGTTTTTATCACGTACTCGTTTTCCAAGTCGGATTTAATTTGCGACGTCTCAGTACCGTGCATTTATTTATTTATTTATTAGTTGGGTTTGCCTAAAGTACTAATGCGTTTATTTAATAAGGATTTTCCCCCACCTATTAGGGAAACCTATTTACCAAAATGAGTAAGTTATTTTTATACATTTCTAATGTAAAATATTTACATGAACAGTCTGGATTATAGTTACCTTTAATTTTTCATACGAAGAATTATAATTAAATTGGTCTTATAATTTAGTTCAGTTAAAACCAAAAATAAAGTGAAGAGAAAACTAAATAATTCGAATAAGCATTATTTTTGTAACATTTAGTATTAACTTAAGAAAATAGAAAAGGTGATGTTTTTTCTGAATTCTATGAAGAGACTAACAAGTAATTAAGGTATATTAGAATAGTTTATCCTCATTAGCTTATCTAAGTTTCTAATTACTTTACGTAGTCGAGTATCATTATTCTTAATCTCTTTTAGGGAATTCTTCTATTTTGTTCATTTAGAAATAATAGAAATTCCTTTGAAGATAATATAATTGGCTTGTATACAGGAGATAAGAAAACCCTGTTCTCCCTGAAAGGTTGAGACATATGGTTCACAATTACATGCCCAAATAAAATATGTTTTTTTTTTCAATGTTCATGATATTAACAATAATAATTAAGTTTGAAATAACCATTTTATGCCGCGAAATCCCTTGCGGTTGAAAAAATCATTCATCAATGATCACTTGGCAGCACCTGTGACGACACCGACTCTCTCACTTGCCTTTTCAGTGAAAATATATTTTTTTCCAATTATTTTTACATTTATTTAATCAGATATCATTACATATCACCTTTATGGATCGGACAGGGTTTTCTTAACACCTTGTATAAAGCCCTTCGAAATGATTACAACGAATATGTGTACAAGTTCATACAGTTTGCCTGACTAATACATTTGTTAACAGTTTACAAAGATCCTGATACGTTTTCGTGGGAGAACTACTTGGCTGAGACGGGAGCTTCGCCCGCTCCGCCGCGAGCCTTCAAGCCTCGGCCTCCGCAGGGCTTCAAGCCTGGCATGAAGCTGGAAGTGGTCGATAGAAGGGTAAGATATTAGTTAAATACAAACAAAACACATTTGTAACTTTCATAGCTGGTATTGGACGAATTTGGTTTCTGTTATAATATATTTAGTGGGTACATTTAGGTACGTAATAACAGAATGGATCAACTGTAATAATACAGTGTGTGTTTTAGCCAAGGAAATAAAAGGTCGTTGATCACCTTGGCCTCGGAATTGTTTGCTAAACATTAGTTTCTCCTGCAGGTACCATTCCTAATCCGTGTGGCGACGATCAGCGCGGTGAAAGGGCACCAGGTGCAGGTGTCGTTCGACGGCTGGCCGGAGGAGCTGTCGTGCTGGTTCGACGACGACTCGCCCGACCTGCACCCCGTGGGCTGGTGCCTCAAGACCGGCCACCCGCTCGAGCCACCACTCAGTAAGTGTTCTGGTAATATGGCTTTCTTCATTTGTAGGTTTTTATTTATTTAAGCTTTAATTTTTGGCATTTCAGAAATTATTGAATTTTATTTTTTTAATTAATTTCCTTAGTTTGCTGCCTACCTTAATTCAGTTTATTGCAATTGACGTTTAAAGCCGTGTTACTAAGTTCTTATGACCCCGCGGTAAGAGCATTCACACGGCGGCTTACGTACGCGGCCGCCAGGCATCAACATACTCGATTTTAATTATATTTTATCTGTTCATCTCAATTCGCGCGGATCATCGGAGCAGGTCGTTACGCGTGCGTAGAACTTGAACCATGCGGATCAACATCTTGCGGGCGGCTCCTAGCACGCCGCGCGGTATCGCACAGAATTTATACGAAAAACATCGTTTACTTTGAACTTTTACCTCGAGATTGGTATCGCTAAGTTTATACGGCCGCGCGGTATCGTGCGGGCGTATAAACTTAGCTTTGAACTATCGTGCACTTGGAATGGCAAGCCACGCAAAACTTCGACGCGGGGGTGGGGTAACGAAGTGGACTAAGAAACATGAAGAATGAGTCAAGAAGAGACTGTGATAGGGTATCAGATGTTTGATGTGTGTTGTGTTGCTGTAGCGGCGGAGGAGTTGCGCACGGCGGGGCCGTGTGGCATCGGCGGGTGCCGCGGGCTGGGCTCGGTGGCGGGCGGCGCGCACAAGCACCACGCGGCCGCCAGCGCCTGCCCCTACCGCGCCGCGCCGCGCGTGCCCGACCGCCTCGCGCCCGCCGCGCCCGTCGATCAAGTGCTACCGCGCGAACGCAGGTAACACATACATACGTTAACAGTTTGATCCACGAGCGAGCTATACTGCAGTTTATTTGCTCGCCGGTGAAGCTCTCTCGTGGATCATCTCAACGACGCGACAAAATAATTTAGTATTTAAAAAAATGATTTTCCTTTATGAGACTTATAACACGAAATGTTGTTCAAACTATTTCATTTTTCGATGCAAAACTTGACATATTTATATTTTTTTGCAGAGTGCTCAGTAAACAACCTAAAACAAACTCCGTGCATGCGAGCACTCCGACAAGCGATACTAAAGAAAGGTAACATTAACTTAAATATTTTAACTAAATAACACCGGTTCTCCATCAATAACGTCTATTACTGATATATTTTAACACATAATTTTAAGCAAATAAATGTATATTAATAAAAATACGTTTTTCTAGACCGCTGCGAGGAAGACCGCCGAAACACAAGCGGGTTGAAGAAGTTGTGAAAAATGACCCGGTAAGTATTCGAAATTAATATACCTACTTAAACATAAGAAGTGTTGCTAAAGTCGATGTATTTTAACTATTTTGAATAACATACCTAGAATAAGTAAATAAAAATGACAAATTAGGCGAAAAAAATTAAACTGATCGAGATTCATGAGTTTTGAAGCAATATAAAATTAATAAGTTAATTCGATTTCCGAACGTTAGCTTAGTATTTAGATTGCATATTATTATAGTGTTCTGACCGACTTGTTATCACTCGCCTGCGGTCTCCCGCGAGATAGTGATGGATAACAGCATTGATTGCTAATGTTTGTTTTTCACAAGAGTTGTGTGTAAATATGTGAAATAGCAAATCGAATCAGCGATTACCGAATAATGATCATGTGTTAGATACAACATTAGAGTAAGCTTTACATAGTTCAATATTAATATTGATAACAAAAGTAATGAAAATGCATTTAAAGGTGAGATTTTTTAAGTGTGCTGGGAATGTAAAATTATTTGTTTAACTTGTGATTTTTAGTAAGTATATAGTAAATAAATAACAGTATGAATAAAAAAAAATGAAAAAAAAAACTTATATAAAGTTTTGAGTACATTGTATATGTGTTGTGTTAGGCATCGGACGACGAGTCGATCTCGAGCGGCGGCGGCAAGCGCTGGCGCTCGGCGCGCGGCTCTGTGGCGCGCACGCTGCGCACGTACTCGCGCGCCTCGCAGGCCACGCCCGCGCCGCGCGCGCAGCACCTGGCCGAGCACCTCGCCGCGCAGCTGGCCGCGCACCGCGCCGCGCTCGCGCTGCCGCACGACCCCTCCGTCTGGACGCAGGTACGATGCACACCTACCGCATACATAACGTATTCTTGGAAAACAACAAAAACAATCTAAATGTTGCATAGTTTAGGTGATCTATAATCAGGCCTAACAAAATGTTGTGGTGTGTAGAGCGACGTGGCGGCGCTGGTGAGCCGGCTGGCGGGCAGCGCGGCGGGCGCGGCGGCGGCGGCGGCGCGGCTGTCGGGCGCGGAGCTGCTGATGGCGTCGCGCGACGAGCTGGTGCAGTGCGTGCGCCTGCGCCTGGGCCCGGCCGTCAAGGTGTACAGCGCCATCCGCCACCTGCGCGACTCCTACACGTGATCGCGCGCCATCGCTAGGGCGATCCTCATGCTCATATGAATGCAGTGGCTCTCTAGTGACGACACTCTATCATGAACCTCCAGTGAGGATGACTTATACATTATAAGTGTTGTGCGGTCGACATCTTATTATTTTATGGACTTAAATTATTTTTGGATTGGTGTCTATTACTCTGAACAATTTACAAGTGTCGAAATTATTTGAACTACATGTTGTGCGGTGGAATCATTTTAACAAGCCTCTAAATACTATTTTAGTGGTACTAGACTTTTGAACTCTTAGTTGACTGATCGTGTGTTGTTAAATGGACTATATTTTACTTGGTTTATAGATCAGATATAAACATGATCCGACCAATATTGGCCAAATTATAAATTCTCAATATTACTATATTTTTGTAACTGTTGTAATATGTAGAAATTTCGTTAAGTAATGCTAATATTATTTAAGTAGTACTCAACGAATTCAATTGGCATAGAAATGGGGGGACAATATTTGCTAAGCTTAAACTTATTGTTTGCATAAAGCAATACTGTAAGTAGGCACAAAACACATTGATTAATAATAATGCTTTAAATGCAGTGGTTGTGATTGTATGCAATCTTTGTGTCGTGACTTCAATAAGAAATAATTGTGTAGATAATTCAAATTTTATTAAAAACATTAGACCCTTTTGCGTATCGAAAATCGTGGATGTATTTTTTTTTAAACTAGGTGGTGTATTCAAATTTACCATTGATTTAGTGTTCTTGTGTTTAGTGGCAGTGAGTTAAACCAGGTTGGAATTAATACTGCTTGGAGGGACAACTCGATTAAGATAATATTTTCAATCAATATCTCTTTTTTGGACATAAGCATCTTTATGCTAAGAATCTGTTGTGAATTGACCTTACATGACTGTAGTTACGTTTAGTGCAACAATACAATTGACTGGAGTATTTCAATCAATAAATCACGGTTTCCTTACAAGGACTCGTCTTTAGTAGCTATCATCGGGCTTTCGTCAGGCTGGGGCAGTGGGCAGTGGGCTATCATATTTTAAAACACTCTCAACTTAGTCAAAATTAGTAAAAATATTTGTTTTTTTAGTAAATTACTATTTCGAGAACTACAAGCCTGGCTAGACGAGTGCCTTAGATAGTAAATGGTGTTCATGCTTGTAAACAGGTTGCACTTATATTTTATTACATTGAAACTTATTATATCAGCTAACTCGATGTTTTTAATGGAATATACAATACAACTCACTTTTACGTGTACCCATAATCACTTAATAAAAAACTGATGTTTTATGCTTCAGTTATAGTACATACTTCTATGAACTGATACATGCCTAAGAATATAAGATATATTGTAATTTGCTCGTTCCTCTCGACATTTACAAAAATATACACAAAGTAATGTTTGTTTTTGTAAATATCAGAACCATGTACATAGTCATATACCTTGTGCAATCTAGTATTAATATTCAAACAAATACTTGTCACTTACTTATGAAAATTAATTAACTTACTGCTTTTTAATTTATCTATGTTCATGATTTCTACAGTTAAGTGGCAATTATATTTTAATTTATGAAATTATTCTTAGTTATACTTGAAAACTTCAGAATGGAATTTCGTTTTGTGATATGTAAATCACGAATTATTTATGTTTAAATTCGAGTTATTATGAGTTAGTAACAATACTTACAATGATATTTATATCATTATATATTTTTTAAGTTCGAAATTACATCTGGTTTTGGATGAAGTATTAAAATAAAGATAATTTGAAATGTCAACAAAATGTTTAAACATAAAAATGTTCGAAATATTTTTAACATCTTGTGTATTTTAAGAAGAAATTTAATTTCCTTTTATATAGGTTATATATTTTTATGGTAAGAACATCCTCATAGTGTTTCTATTCAGTACCTACATAAAGTAAGTAATAAACATAATGTTACTTATTTTGTGAGATGTAAATATAGTGTTATGAGGCTGCTAGAATATTTTATAGTGGCCACAGTTGTACATAGCGCTATGTACCATGTAAGTTTTTACACGACGACTAGTTAGTATAACAGTGCCATTTCGATTGGCACCAAATGTTTTATTGTTACTCTGTAATTTAATAAAAATTGTGAAACTGAAATGTCTTTGTCCTTTTTGTTTTTATTCCCTTCTGTTTGTCATGGATGAAAACACAACTAAACAAATCATGATTATGGCTTTGAATATCTGCAGAGGAAGGCTATTATGAGATTTATGGATTGCGTGATAGATGTGAGAAAGAAAGAAGCGGACGTTAAGTAGTAAAGATTAATTAAAGCTGTATACGCTGTGCCCCGACCTCAAATAATGCTTTTATTTAATTAACAAAAAAGATAGTCGATTTTAAATTAGTCACTCTAGTTAACCAAAAAGAAAAGCGCTCTGTGGTTTTCAATGTACACTATGGTTATATTTTTAGTCTGTTGTGGAATTTTGTTTGGCCGTAATATTTCATGAGTTTTCTTTTCGTTTTCAAGTGTTTTCTGGAAACTTTAGCTAACATAATATAGTGAAATGGCTTTATACTGTGCAAGTAAGCATCAAATAATGGTTTTTCTATCAGAAGTTAATTGAGATCTTATGTTGTTTTCCAATGGCGCGTACCTGCCAACTACCGGTTGCTACATCTGGACCAGCTTATTTATTGTCCGTGTATTTAGTTATTTAATGGTTAAAACAAAATATTACATCTCGATTTAGTGCTGTGCATATTAATGCGATCAAATAAATTTTCCGACATGACAACAAGGAGTTGTGTTTATAACCTAACTTTGTGATTGTAGTATCTAATGAGGTGCCGGAGCTACCTGTGGTGTCCCCGACGTCGGGCGCCGTGTTTGAAAAGCGGGTCATTGAGAAGTACATTATAGAGAATGGAGTGGACCCTATTAACGGCAAAGAGTTGCGAGTGGAAGATCTCATTGAGATAAAAAGTAAGTTGAAACACATATAAACTGTACAAGTACTCACTTTACTATGTATAAGTGTAACTAATATCAACATGCATACTGTACTCACCGTGTTTCTAATAGGTTTAGTTATAGTAAATGAGTATTGATTGCTTTTGTAAAATTTTATTAGTTTAATAGTCACTAGAATGATAACAACAGTTTACTTGTAAATGGGCTATCATTATGTAGGCCATTATATTGAGCTAGGTGGTTATAAGCATTAAAAGCAAACATTTTTTATATAAATTATTTGAAATTTCATAATGTAATAATTTAAATAATCTTAATAGGAGTTCAAGTCTTTGCAATATGGCTTTTAACTTCTGAATTTTCTTAGAACCAATGTAAATTCGTAATTGTACAATATTGTACCTATGTTGTAATAAGTTTTGATGTTTCTACAGCTCCTCCTATAGTAAAACCCAAGCCTCCGAGTGCTACCTCCATCCCCGCCACATTAAAGAGCATGCAGGATGAGTGGGATGCACTAATGTTACATGCATTCACACAGCGCCAGCAGCTGCAGACGGCCAGACAGGTATGATGTGATAACTGATTAAGTAGGTCAGACTTGTTTGGGGTAATTTGATGTTGATGACAGACATATTCCTCTTGAATATGTCTGTTTATGTACTTAACTAACAGTTGCATCAAGATCATGTTTACAGGCTTGTTTCCCACCAAATGTCCAGTAAGCTACTATCACTTAAAATGTATTCTAGGACTGTTGGTATATTAAACATTATTGTATGATAATGGAATTAATAGTGCATTTTTTTTTCTGTGTGGCTTTTTCTTATTATACTAACATAATAAACAAAAATACTAGAAGGGTACTATGAACTTTAACTATATCTGTAGATTATAGTTAGACATACTCAACAAGAGAGTATTAAATAAAGTAAAACCTAAAATATTATATAATAAAAAAATGCATAATTTAGCCTGAATAAATTATTGGTGATATTGTTTCAATTGATTTAACTATTGACATTTTGCTATTCCAAAAATGAACCATTCCGAACAGGCTAACAAAAAAGTACAAAAGCAATTAAATATTGTAAATGTTTTAAAAATTGTAATGATGATTTGCCCCCAGGAACTGAGTCACGCCCTGTACCAGCACGACGCGGCATGTCGTGTGATCGCGCGTCTCACCAAGGAGGTGACGGCAGCGAGAGAGGCCCTCGCCACGCTCAAACCGCAAGCCGGTATTGTTGCACCACAGCCTTCACACCAGGTACACTTATCATTTATATCCACATGCAACTGCATACTTATTAAAGTTCTAAGTGAAACTTTCAAATTCCTGTCTTATGAAAATCATTCAAAATTGCAGATGTTGAAATTTTACATGTAATTCATATTTGTTAAATGAAATGTAGCATTATCTTTATGCATTGATTGTTTGACTATTACCATAACTTTCTGACGTGAGTTCTATTTTTCAAAGCAACCATTCCATATACCTGGAATTTGTAGTATATTTTAAAGCGATGTTGTTTTGTTATATGCAGGCAGAGGCGGGCGCGGCGGGCGGCGGCGTGACGGCGGCGGGCATGTCTGGCGGCGTGGTGGCGCGCCTGCAGGAGCGAGCCACGGCGCTGACGCAGGAGCGCAAGCGCCGCGGCCGCACCGTGCCCGAGGGACTGCTGGCGCCAGACCAGATCCGCGCCTTCCTCACGCTCGCTTCGCATCCGGTATGTACTACGTGCACATTACTACTAGCCACTCTGCTGGTTTAGAGCAGCGCAAGACCACGAAACTCCACTATCCATGCAGGACAAAATCCAGCAATGGCTAAGACGAAGGCGACGATTATTCACTTAACAAATCACTGAAAAAGAGTGTTTCTGCTTCAAGATGAAATAGCTTTTTATTGCTATACCTGTTTTTCTATAATGATTCTCCACATAGATGATTGTGTGTAATGAAAACTTATTAAGTGTACAAACATTCTAATAGGCTTTAATTCTGTCAGGGTCTTCACTCAGCCAGTGTTCCCGGTATTCTTGCGCTGGACATCAATCCTTCGGACCACAGCAAGCTGCTGACGGGAGGCAACGACCGCAACGCCACAGTGTTCAACAAGGACACGGAGCAGGTGGTGGCCATCCTCAAGGGCCACAGCAAGAAGGTCACGCGCGTCATCTACCATCCCGACGAGGATACAGTCATCACAGCCTCGCCGGATCATACTATTCGTGTCTGGAATGTGCCTACGTTAGTATTCTCAATAAACATTATTACTTGAGAAATAGTTGAACTTGCGCATGTTTACTTTTTAAATTCGAACAGGAAATTAAAGACAATACTATCGTAACTTTGTTTTCTAATATGATTCTTATTTTGTTCACAGTTCTCAAACGACCGTAATACTGCGCTCCCACGATGGTCCGGTGACTGGTTTGTCTCTGCATCCCACTGGCGACTACGTGCTATCGACGTCCACTGACCAGCACTGGGCATTCTCAGACATCCGCACCGGTACACTGCTCACCAAGGTCAGCGACTTCTCCGGCGTGAGCCTCACCACTGCACAGTTCCATCCTGACGGTCTCATCTTCGGTACCGGCACTGAGAACTCCCAGGTCAAGATCTGGGACTTGAAGGAGCAAAGCAACGTGGCCAACTTCCCAGGTCATGTGGGACCTGTCACTTCCATCTCTTTCTCTGAGAACGGTTACTACCTTGCCACAGCCGCCGAGGACTCGTGCGTCAAGCTATGGGATTTGAGAAAGCTGAAGAACTTCAAAACTATTCAGCTGGACGAGGGGTATGCTATTAAGGAGTTGTGCTTCGACCAGAGTGGAACATACCTTGCCATAGCAGGTACAGACGTGAGGGTGTACCTGTGCAGACAGTGGCAGGAGCTCAAGGTGTTCAACGACCACACGGCGTCGGCCACGGGCGTGAGGTTCGGTAAGAACGCGCAGTACATCGCGTCCACGAGCATGGACAGGACGCTCAAACTGTATGGCATAGAGTAGGGCCCGCGACACTAGTCTGTATTATGTTAATGTTTGGTATCAGTACAGTTCAGCTACATCCTGACTGGTCTCAGTTGCCGTAATGTCTAACCCTAGTGTGAATAATGCGAACTTAATCAAGCGTTTATAGTTATGTGTATCGTTAGCATCCGACAGATTCGTTGCTAGGTAATTAGGCCCATCACTGTAATGTACTATTTCCGTAAAAACAAACCGTTCAGTACTTATTCAATACTTTATGTGCTATATACATCATGCCAAAATAAGTTCGCATATTTACATTACTTTTTAGACATGGTTAACTTTTTCAGTTAGGTTGTGGCTACACCAGGGTGGCTAAGTTTGAACGATCTAAAGGTATAAATATTAATTTTAGTTGCTTTAGTCATATTACGTTCACTATAAATTAAGAACACTAAGATCGTGTTATCTTCAGGTCAATGTAAGTTAACAACCAATCACAAAATATAACATACCTTTAACCAACTCCTGATTGGTGTGTTAGAACTAATTATTTTGAATGTTTTGTTCCTTCATTGGCGTTGTTTATAATATTTACATAATTATTCATTTTCTAATGTTAATACGAAATAACAACAGTTAATAATCAGTGACCATTGATCCATGCAGTCATTTGCCTCACGAGTACCTCAAGACTAACATAGTTAAATAGATTCGGAAAACGCTAACTACTGGTCAGTTAGCCATTATTCTATAAATGGTGCTCCAACTTTCTTGTCTTAACCTGATAGATATGTGCTGATATTATGCTTACACATTCAACAGGTAAATGAGCAGAGTAAAACTTCAAATGACAATTTGATCTATGAAACTAAAAATATTGAAATCATCAAAATAAATATACCATAACTGTATATTCATGTATGACTTCAGCTAATAATGGCATGGTTAAGAAGATTCAGATATTTATATTTCATAGATTGAAGTAACTCTTACTTGACGTCAATAAATATAATGTAGAGTACATCATACATACCTTTATTAAGTTTATTTAGACTAGGCTAGTTGATATGTTTATTTGTAAGAATATTTCTAAATGCGTGGTTATAGTTGTTTTTGTAAGAGCAAAAGAACTGACGATTGTGGAAGTATTTCATTTCTTTATCAATAAATGGAATGAATTCAATTCTAAAATGTTTTTTATTCATTTTATGTTTCTAATGTTAAAGAGGATTACAAATAATAACAGCCAGTTAGCATAATGTATCTTTATTTTCAAATTTACAATGAAAACAAACCCTCCCATCACAACGTAATTATTTTGATATACAGTTATATATACACTTATCATTACAGAAATATTAACATAAAATCTACCAATTCATATAATATACGTCTTTCCGAGTATCCGCAACGCCATTTCGAACAACTATTATACAATATGTAGTCACACCTTTAAAATAACGTAAAATATAATTTAAATTCTTTAAGAACAATAAACACCTATCTTTTTGCAGGCTAAACATTAAATACAACTACAATATTGTGTACAAAATACACAAAGCATAAATGATTCTGGCATTTCCATAGTTATGGCAAACTTGTGCATGATGAGGAATTATGCATGAGGTTCTTTCGCTGCCTCCTGTCGTGGATATGTTGACAACTAGCGATCAAACCACTAGTCCTAATAACATGTATCGTGTCAAGGCAGCTGTTCAAGTGGTTAGTTTGTGTTGTTTGTACACAACTTATAGGTACCGCATCAGAACTGGATCATGTAAGACTAGCCTAGAAGCGAACAGTGTTACAAAGGCCCCCGTAAAAGTAACATGATAACACAGGTTCATATGTGTAGTAGCATACACCCACTCACTCTTATTTTGACAGATAAGATTCGTTTAATAATCGACAAATCTCAAGTCTCCACACATCGACGTTTAACGAAGCGTTTTTAATAACTATGACAATTGTCTCAGATTTTCACAACTAGTTATCAAAGTTGATAGGTAAATAGTATAAATATAATTTATTGCTATAAAACACAGTATCTCCAAGCTTTCTAATATCAACTTTGATAACAGAGGTGAAATTAATAAAACCTCTAATAGTACACATGTCGGTATAACAACTTGTTGGAAAACAATAAAGTTGCAACAAGTAGGTATCACATAGAGGTCTACTCGCGATTTGTTAAAACTAGACACATTGTACATTAACAACAGGCTAACTAAGTGGTTTGTTTAATTACTGTTTCATCAAACTTGGCATTCGATATTTCAAATAAAGATATCGTCAAATTAACTAGTTTCACCGTACTAGGAAGTGCCGTGAAGGTACATACAGTAGTGTTTATTTGACTGAAGCTATATAGTAATGCATTTTCTATTTATATCGAGAATTCGAACTGTTATTATTCGATTAACAGTAAGATATGGCGCCTTATTGCCAGTGCCCTGGAGTGCAGTGAACCTAGTGAATACATTGGCGCGGGACAGACGCCGCGTACATGGAAGAACGGGAAGTAGCGCCGATATGTTTACACTCGTGAACGACAAATTGTGGTAATGTTTCATGAGAACATGGGCGCATGGCATATCACCTCACTTTCTATACTCCTACTCTACAAAGACCTTTCTGGACCATTAAACTAGTTAATCTAAATTGATTTTGGAATCTTATTTTGTTAGATCTGTGTAAGGGAGAGAATGTTTATTATATTTTTACATTTATTGTAACTGATGGCATTCTAAAAGTTGTACCTATTAGTGTCTCGGCCACATAGCAACGTGCAAGTTTATGTCAAGACTACACCTACAAAGTTGTAACAAAAGAACAGCATATAAAAACCTAATAAATTATTCCATTCACAAACACACTAATTGTGTTTTAAAAGTAGATAATCTAAACCCCAGTGTCTTTACACTGAAATACATTATTAGATGGTGTAATAAATAACAGATTTTGTTGTTTGCTAAATACAACCTACATCTACTGCAGTGTTATGTTAGATTGAACACAGTATATAAATTGTCGCTTACGAAAACAATTATCGTCGCAAGCAACCCACACCACACCTTAACAGAATATTACCTCAATTGGAAAAAGACTCTCAATCCATACTCCACAACATCTTTCATTTGTTCATCAACATTCTGACACCGCTAAGGTGCAGAGAAGAAGAATAAAGGAATCCACCAACAATTTTACCAAACAAACATTAAGGAAATGGGGAAAATTTAGGAAGTCGCGAACCAAAGTGTAAACATACCGAAGCTCACCGGTGGTAAGAGGCAAGTCAGTATGGGTGCAGGACGCGGCCCGTGGGGAGCGGGATCGTTTCCGGCGGTCATGCGAAGATCAGCCACAGCACGAACAGGATGGCCACCCACAGGAATATCTTGGATAGGAACTGCTCCTCTACGTATTGGGCGGTGCCGCGGGGAGCTATCAGGACAAGAGCATACAAACTGTAATACCACATACTAAACAACAGGATGGTATAGAGTATACACACATCACATTATAAAATTAGCTAAAACATTCAGGGTCAGAAGTCAAGATAAATATAAATGATTATCTTCGAAAAACAGTCTATTTTAATGAGTATCTATAATTTGTATCTTTACTTTGTTATTGTTTTCATCAATCATCGTAATCGGTTGTACCATATCTGATTAAAACGTAACCTCAATTAAAGTGAACGATTAGGATTTAGCTCGGAATTTGTTGCCATTCGCGGCGATTTTTATAAAGATACAGGCAGACAACGATGTATTGTTGTTTATATACAAGCGATGTTTGTATATCTTACCAGCACTAGGTCTGGGGTCCCCGAAGTTGAAGGTTGAGGTGAAGACTCCGAAGGGGAAGGCTCCGATGCCGAAGGACATGTGGAAGCCCTCGCCGAAGCCGAACCCGGGGAAGCCGCTGTTGTTCTCGGGCTCCGTGCGCTGCCCCGCCGGCCGCGGCGGCACCTAACAGACGAACTACCATTTAGTCACTACGCTCACTACATACCAGCTTCTTTATTGCTTCAAATTAAATCGCTTTCATTTGATTGCCGCTTTTTGTAACTTGTCTTGTGTGTAAACAAAAAAAGCTATTTTTTTGGTAGAATTATCTTAATGCAGTGCTTTTTAAACCTGTTCCATACAGCAGTAATGATATGTGATTCGGATTATTAAATATGATGCGTCATGTTTAATGTGCAAAAAAACTAGAACCTATTATGCTATGGCGCGGTATTATTGGCCACATCATAGAGTTTACTTGTGTCATGATTTCATTATACATAGAAAAGGTATAAATAAAGTTTTACAGTGATAATGCTGCTACATTATGATTATTTAGTTACTATTAAGTGCTTCAGTATAGACCAACATGGTTGTCAAGAAAACACATCAAATTTTAATTGGCCTTAAGAATACAAGCTATATTTCTCCTGCTGAGCTTTTTGCAAAATGTTTACCTTATTCCTTGGGTCCTCTTGTTTGGTGTTGCCTCTTCCGTACAGAGGAATGACTTTGTCTCGGCTGATGGCTGCCTTGCAGACGGGACACACTTGCCGACTGGGCCGTGTCTCTAGCCACTGATGCAGGCATGGCCAACTGTTGGCAATTGGAAGGGTTTCAATGTTTACTTCACACTTGACTGGTACACAACAAAAATATGTTAGAAGATTAACTTAAGCTTTTATGTAGAAGAAGAGGATACATCTCAGTTGATCACAATTTTATTAATAAGTAACATTAGTAGGATACAAATAAACATTGAGAGAAAGTAAATTTAGTAATAAAATTTACAAAGCTGATTTAGAAACAAGGTAGGTGTTTCTAAAATTTTAGGATCAGCAATGCCATTTCATAATAAGTGATGAAATATGACAATTCAATCTTGAAATTTGTACAATCCATTAGTGTGTGATTCCATGACTCGTTCCATCATTAATGTTTTACAAATAATACTTAAGAAGTTCTACACTATAAATATAATTAATAGAATTGTGGGTTAGTTAAGGAGGGGTTGAGATGTGAATTGTAATAATATAAATAACTTATAGATCACAATGTTAAGGAACACTTGCTGAGCTGGGTTTTGGATACCTGTTGAACTATTCAACATTTCTATACTGCAGGGCTCCCTTAGTGCCTCAGAAACAAATGAAATAGGTCTTTCATCTGATCCCTCTCAGCTGAGTATAAACAGTGCACGATTGTGTAATCAAATAACTCTTTCATAACTTTGGTTAACTCTAATACAACTTAATAAAATAATAGCACAGATTACTGCTTTAATATATGATAATAAGATCTGGCCAATAACATTATATTTGTTGGGTCTAAATAAGGTATTTTTAAAGGTTACTGAAAGTACAGAAGTAATAATTTATTTCAAAATCGAAGGTGAATTATGTATTCATTAAATTCGTATTCAATCACAATAAGTGAATGAACACGGAATATATACAATTAGCATTTTAGAACACATTTGCATTCATTTATGTTTTTTGTTCCATTTAAATTTTCACTACGTATATGACGAGTGGTGAGGGTTCGTACCAGAACAAGTGTCCACACATGCTGACGACGGCGTCTCGCGCTGTGTCCAGGCAGATGTTGCACTCCAACATTCGCTCATCATGTTTGTCGTCGTCTCCGCCAGCGTCACCGCCTGGCGCCGACGCGCTTGCCCGCGCTTCGCTCGTCTCGGCCATCGCTCTGTATGAAAAACCACTCCACAACTGATCACGTCAAGTACAAATAATATAAATATTCAACATAAAACCTTATCACCACCAGTGACGTTCTCTATGTGACACGACAAATCTTAACAGGCCTAATTAAGCACTCATCTGGATCAAATTTATTAGAGATTTATAAATTAAATTCACCTGACACTGTTAAATTTAAAATAATACTCAGCGTATTCACACAGAAATTATAAAAATAAATAAATCACATCCCCAATCCCGTGGTTTGATGATCTGTCATTTTTATGTCAAAGATAATAGAGAAGTGTCACAGAGTGGATAATTTTTGACCAATTCGACGTGGCTTTTGTAATTTTTTCATTGATTTCTTCATTAAATTATAGAATATTTCTCAAGTTTTTAAGAAAATCTGGTAACAATAATCTTTCTAATAAATAAATCCAATATGTCCTAATATTTTTATTGTATCAGCAAATCGATTTCATTTGTTTATAAACATTTTTTGACGTTCTCTTTGCACGAAGTTTTATCTAGTGCGGGTTTGTGATTGGCTACTCTTTGTTTCTCTCTTTAACCGGAGTTGTATTTTACGCAGTCGATAAATATTGTACAAGGAGAACAAATGTCAAGATTTTGCCTGTGAACTCAATATTTTGATATTCTTAATTAATAAAGATAGAGGTATGAGAATAGTGAACGACGAAAGGTTACTGATTTAGTGTTTATCGTGATTGATTGAAATCAATAATTACGAGTGCTAGTTTAAGAAATATGTTGAAAAACAATTGTGACGTCACAATTCCAATCAGCTGAGGCGGTGTGTGGAGGGAGGGTTTAAGACGATAAGTGCAGTAAAAGAATAATAAACAAGACAAGATGGGTGGAGCGGTGAGCTCAGGGCGCGACAATAATGAGCTGATAGACAACCTTATGGGCAGCAATTACATCCGCACACGCATGGTGGAGCGGGTGTTCCGCTCGCTCGACCGGGCCGACTACATGACGCCGGAGGCCCGGGACCAGGCCTATAAGGATCTAGCCTGGCGGAATGGGCCGCTACATATGTCCGCACCATGTATTTACAGGTAATTTAACCCAATTCATGTAGCTAACTGAAACTAAACTTGTAATCAATAAATAGGACACTTCACATTGTGGGGGTACCCACTATAAGCTTCAATTGATGTTGTGCTACTTCCAGTACTTGTAATGTTGAATCTCTATTCTCTAGTTTTACAGAACAACACAATGTACCTGCAAAGTTATTAATATAATATGTATATGTGTATGATAGACTGTGGGCTGTCTGCGCTTAGTAAATGAATTGCATTTCATGATAATGATTGATTTAGGCGCCGTATTGTTATAATTATAGACGGGCATTTCACATTGTAGTACAAAATATGGAATTTCATTTATGTGATATGTCTTTTGTTCTAAAGTATGCTAGTATCAGTTTAAAATATACAAAAGGATAAACAAGCTTTTTATTGTGATTATTTTATAGTGAGTTATTAAAATCAATGAGCTTTATATAAACAAATGGTATGTTATGTTGATTTTGTTGGATTACATTTACACTTCTGCAATATTTAGGTTGAAATAGTTTATTCCCGCAGGTGTATTGACAGGAATATTGGTTTTATTTGATTGAAGTCCAAAGATATTTCAAAATTGTTCATGTTATTTAAATGTAAGATATTGTAATCCATAAAAAAATTAAACATCCCTAATAATCAGCTATCATAAATACTACTAATTATTTAATTTTAAGTTTGCTATTTGCCATTCTTATATTGGTTTTTTATATTACCATTGCATGTAATTATGATAAATTATAGAAGGTATTTCTATTTGCAGCATTGAACTTCACTATACATGTCATGTTTATTATATCAGGTTTTCACCAGTTACTGTCTAACAATAATAAAATAATTATAATATATTTTGATAACAGCATGACTATGTCATTCACATAAGATCTTGTTGCTAGGTTTTAAATACAGACTCTTATCAACTTTTGACTATCATTCCTATACTGTGAGGCTGGTAATATGAGGTTTGGTAAATAGAAATAACTTTGTTACCTGTGACTTTGAAGCTGATCAATTTATATTTAGTGCAAATAAATGTGTTATCTTTCTTCATTCTGTTAAATGGCTGTTAAATTAGTAATAACTTTTAAATTAGGTTTTATGTACATACTTACTTCATGTGGTATGTGTTGCAATCTTCATAAAGCAATTATTTGGGTTCAGAATTATCTTGTTTTTAAATACCCCTAACAATTCATTAGAATTTGATCAATGGTTTGGAACAATCTTAAGACAAACATGGCATTGGTAATAAAATTAAGTACATCTGGTTTAGTTGGGTACATCAATGATTTTCTGTGTATTTATAATTAAATCGGTTTATATATAATTTCATAAAATATAAAATATGGTTTTGCGATCCCAATTGCAATTGTGTGATATGTAGAGAGATTCCTCCAACATAAAACCCATGTATTTTTGTTGGTAGGAAATAGGTACACTGGCCAAATCTTTAAACCTAATTTTATTTTTTTGCTAACCATTTTGTGGCTTTGATAAAAGTGGACTGATAAATGTAGCTGATACAATTTGCATATAAAATAACATATTGAAATGAATTCTTGAAAGAAGGAGAGAGCTGCTGTTAGATTTTAAATTAAAGTGGTTTAATTAAGGCTTAAATTGTATTACAATGTAATTTGTTGTATTTTAGCGAGGTGTTAGAAGGACTGGAGCTGAAGCCGGGGCTCTCGTTCCTGAACATCGGCTCCGGCACGGGCTACTTCAGCACGCTGGTGGGGCTGGTGATCGGCTCCGGCGGCATCAACCACGGCGTAGAGGTCAACCACTACGTCGTCGAGTACGCCGTCAAGAAACTCTCACAGTTCATTGAGAACTCACCGACTTTAGACGAGTTCGACTTCTGTGAACCTAAATTTTACTGCGGTATGTAAAACTATGCATATTTGCGTAGTACCCTCAATTAGAAGATAAACATGTATTTAATTTATCTACGTAAAATGATATACTAAAATCAATCCTACAGCAATGGAATAAAGTGTAATTTGGCTATCAACGACGTCCCGCCATTATACTATTGTTGCATCTTATATGTAGTGACACTAATTTAGCCTCATCTCTGTGCTATCTCAAGCAAGACGCTTTGTATTGTTTATCAATTGTACTGTACGACAAATGAGCTCTTATTACTGCACAATGCCTGCAATAATTTAATATGTTTGAAGGGATTGTTGATGGTACGCCTATGGTATTTTACAGGTAATGGGTTATGCGTGGCTCCGCTGCAGGCGCCCTACGACCGCGTGTACTGCGGCGCCGGCTGCCCCGAAGAATATCAGAATTACTTCAAACAACTTATCAAGGTATACCTGAAACAGGAATTCAATCTATTTGATATCATTTGATTTATATATTTTGAGATGCAATTCAAGTTCAATGCGTTATAATCAAGTGTATCTAGTTTTATCTTAATGAATCCGTCTAATATCCAGCTTCTATGTGAGACATTTTGATAGAGGTGCTGCGTCGTACATGCGTCTCTGGCGCTTTGTATGGTCGCGCAGGTGCCGATCATGCTCGGTTTGTCTTCGAAACGAAGGTAACCTACTAAGTATATGTTAACAGTTAATACAGGGAAAATACAATCGGTTAGATTGTATTTATTTATAGGTATATATTTGTTTTTGTTATTGTCGATTTTATAAGTTTTCCTCATTCCATTTAGGCCATGTAAGTATGTGACCTTATCATTCGGGGCGCCCAATGTAAGTAGCTTAGAATAACTATTGATTCTGGGGTTAAGGCACAAACCTATGCATGTTGTAAAATAAAAATGGCTAAATTATATATATGAAATGAAAAATAATTTAGTAGAAAAATGTGTATTTAATATCTTTCAGTGTAGTTGAATTACCTTCGATGAGGCCGAGCGTGAGTTCTTGGGTTTGATTCCCAAGTCGGACAAACTGTAATTATTCGCGCCTCATAAGACTGGAGTTTTTAGGGAATGTGATACCGAATGTTATATAATGTTAAGAGTAATGTGGGTGATGTATGTCGTAGTGTTGACGTGGTGGTGTGTTTGTGGCAAGGTGGGCGGCATCCTGGTGATGCCGCTGAACGACAACCTGGTGCAAGTGAAGCGCAACGCCGTGGACGACTGGAGCTCGCGCAACCTGCTCAACGTGTCCTTCGCCACGCTCAAGGTGCCCACCAAGGAGGAGGCCGCTGATATCATCAAACTTGGTAAGATACACCAGAACAATCATTTCTTGTGATTATAAGTTATACTAGTACATTTCAGTTACTCAGTAATATAATTATGTTATCTACTCATTGGTCTATAACATAAATTTGTAGCTAAGTAATCTATTATTTTAGTGTACGGCGTAAGGTTGTACCCAATTAAAGTTTCATTCACAATGAAAAATTATTCATACAAATCTCTCCTTCTGAATGGATGAAGAGTTTGTCGAGACATATAATTTCGCATAGTAACAATATAATATCAGTGTATTTCCTTCTGGTAAACTGGATAAACCTGGTCATATAGCATCAATTTAGCTAGCTTTGTAATCTTCATTATTTTTCCCCAGAGGAGCAGACTCCCGCGCGGCTGCAGGTGCTGTCGCGCGCGGTGGTGCGGGCGGGCATGCGCGCGGCGCTGCTGGCGCGCCACCCGCACCTGCGCGAGCCGCCGCCGCGCCGCGTGCCCGCCGCCGCCACCTGCCCCAGGCGCATCTGCATACCCATCGAGGACGACAGCGACGTCGGTACGTTACCTCTCGCGTGCTCAACACTGGCACAATACACGGTGTTTAAAAAAAAAACATTTTTAAAATTCAATTTATTCTTGGCCCAAAATAAAGAAGTTTATTTTTCATTACAGAGGGCTTGAATGCACTTCATGATTTGGACCACGTGAATGGCGCTAATGAGATGAACGCTCTCCTGAGCCTGGTGTTGAGCATGGGACAGAACCGCGTCGCCGGTGCTCTGCGCTTCGATTCTATTGACTCACCCTCCGACTCGTCAGTCGATGAAGAAGACGGAGATGGAGGCGATCACGATGATGGTGACGATGGTGATGACCACCCCGACAGACCGTCACGTCCCGAAAGACAGTCTAATTCCGATGGGTCGCAGAACCCCGAGACGTCACCACGCGATGACCAGCCAGGACAATCGGAAAGGCCCGAACAGGACGGATCGGAACATTCAGATGGACAGCAGCGGTCCGACACACCACCGCTGCCCAAAATACAGAGACTACCTGAAAAGCCGCGTCACCCGGAGTGGCTGCAGCAGCCCGCGAGGCCACAGCCGGCAGACAGGCCTCAGCCGCCCCCGCACGCGGACGCTGCCGACGCTCCCGCCTACGGCGAGGACTACTCCAAACTGGCGCGCTCCTGCCGCGGCCTCCTCACCTTCGAGTTTCAAGACGAGCACAGGAATCCACCGCAGACCATTTGCCTCGGCGGGCCGAGCACGTCGTCTGACGACAGATCTAGCACAGACAGTGATACTAGAAAGGGTTCCGACACTATAGGGGTTCCCGCTGAAGTGGAAATATACTTGGGCAAGGAAGGTCCGAGCACATCTCGCGAGATGGACTGGGAGGGCTCCGTGACTGAACAAAAGGAGGTCTCCAGCAGTGAGGACGAGACCACCGAGACCTCGAAAGAATTGAAGCGGAAGAAGCTGGACAGTGGCATCGGTGAGGGAACCACCACGTCCAGCGGCTCTTCACCTGTTAAGTCAGAGTCGATATGTGACGAGTCCGACGCAGACCTGGGCCGTTCAGATAACTTATCTGATGAAATAGATGATGAAAACGTTAATTGTGAGTTTGATATTTATTTTGTTTTTATTCAGATTTGTCACTGTATGATGGTTTTGGCCTTCTAAGAATGATTTAGAATCAGCGGTTGCTAAGTACGTTAGTGATTGTTCTTGTGGTGTGGCCCTCAGGTCGTCGGCGGCTGCAGAAGCGCGGGCGCGGCGCGCTGGGCGGGCAGTCGGCGTCGTCGACGTCGTGCTCGGGCAGCGCGGACGAGGGCGCGGGCGGCGGGCGGCGGCGCTGCAAGCGGCGCGCGGGCGGGGGCGCGGGGGGCGCGGCGGGCGCGGGGGCGCGCGGCGAGCCCTCGCGCCCGCGCCGCGGCGGGGCGGACGCGCGCCGGGTGCGCCTCTCCATCCTCATGAAGCGCGGCGTCAAGGAGCTGCCGCTGCCCTACGCGCTCAAGAAGTACGTCAACCTCGGCCGCTGCTTCGAGTTCTAGGTCTCGCACCAGGTAACGCAGTGCGCTTATCGTAAAAGGAATGGACTAAAACTTGCGATCTCCTCAAACTGTAGTCGAAATATTTCGATGAACAGCAATGAGCTTCTACGACACCTAAATAATGACGCTTTATCAAGGCAACACATCTTATAGCCCGGCTGGACGAGAAATTCAGCCAATTACTAAAAGCGAAATCGTTTACCACCTGCATATTCACTTGACAACTTACGTTGTCGGAGAGAACAGGTTTAGTATGATGTCTATACAATGGACACGTATTGTTAAGTAGACGCCGATCGACTCGGCGATCTATCTCAGAGAAATGCAAACATTTATTTTGAAAATAACTGAATATTTTAAATGTTTTAGTCAACTTTGGTATCGATTGACGGATCTAGTCGATTATGTATAAACCCGTTTTGACAGGGGCGACTAGTGGTGTAATTTTGTATTGTAGATTGAGGCAGTTATTTTCAATTTAATACTAGTTGCCATGATAATTTAAATATTAAAATATTTCAGAAAATGCAGGTTACGTTTTAAATTAACCCCTATATCCATAGCTTGTACGGTTGCAGATAAATTATTTAGTGATGACAGTTATGACAGGCTAACGTGTGACTTGCTCTCCTACCAGCGCGTCCTACAATGTTATTACATCGTTGCCGATCAATTAACAATCAATGCCTAAATAATTGATCTGTGTTTAGTAATAAAGTCATAAATGTTAGCGCCATATAAACACAGTATATATTAGTCCTCGGGTGTTATGTTGGTAGTATAGTTTGGGTTTACTTTAAAAAACTAAGATTTTATACTACCTACATATTGCACTCTAGGTACAACTCTCTCTCATAAACGTTTATACTCTTAAGTTAATCGCAATAGGCTACAATTATGACGCTGACTGTACAATCTAGTGTTGCCATCATAAAAAGGTGGGAATAATAAAGGAATATTAAATATGGAATATTTACACGCCAGTCGCTAGATCTTTTTATGGGCGTATAGAATAAACTTTTTAAATTGTAAATAATCTATATGTAGGCTAAGTTCGGGCACTTTCATAGAATGTTCTGGACATTATCTGGGACGCTTCCAATTATTCTAATTGAGTTTACATTTTGTTACACGAGCGAGACAGAAGCAACTGGTTTTATTATTCTCAGTGCCACCTTAACTTTGCGAAGTAACTTCACGAAATCATTGTGGAATGATTTCATTTCTTGACAATATCATAGCTTCATTTCTGATAATACACATCAACTAATAAGTTTGCTATTGCTTTAGGTTTTTGAGCAATGTAAGCCAGATATCGGCCGCACAGTACCACCCAAAGTGTCATTACTACAGAAGGCTATTTGATCCAATTCGTTTCTCTGTAGTACGCGTAACAAAATGTATTCACCCAACATTAATTTTGTACGTCGTTCAGTGGCGAGTCCTGCAGCTACTGTAGCATAGTTTATTATGGGAATGTCGGTACGCTGTCGTGTCCAAATGGTCATACACTTGCTTGTATTGTAAAATATTTCCTTTCTATCCAATTACGTACGTTTTATATTGTATATTTTTGCTGGCAAAGCCAGAGGAAGTAAATAGGTTTAGAGAGATTTTATTTGATTGGGAAAAGGAACTTGTAGAACCGAATCGCTCCCATATGAAAACTTTGAGTGTTTAGTTAAATTAATATTAAAATAAGAACATTTGAGTAGAATAATTTGATGATCTGTTTTGAATTATTTTTGATTCATTAAATTCTTTATACCTTCTGATGTAAATTATATTTCAATGATTTTTATATTTTTTGTTTTTTGCTCATAAAATGTTTCCTGTCTGGTGTTCCCAGTCTGAATGGCCAGACCTAGTCAGAGTTTAATATCTTAGCGCGTTGACCGTTTGGACGGACAGCGAATGTTTTGTGTCACATAGATACTGCAACTTTGGTGGGATATATCGCGGGACGAGTTTCTGCTGTTTGTTTATAGCTGAGGAAATGAGTTGCTACCCTTTATTATTTCGCAGATAACTTTACGTTGATCTGTTAACCACGTTGGAGTTATTTTTGGCATAGTATGTACACGCCTATGTTTAGCCCTTCTAACAACAACACAACTACTTTAATTTTTAATTTTAATATACTGTAAAATGTAGTGTATTTATGCGAGACACCTGACTATAATACTATCAAAATTATCATGTAAATCGTTGTTTATAAGCAGTTTATTTATTATTTCATGCTTTAATTCTCACGACTGACCAGTTTCTGACTGATGAGAAAATTTGAAATGTATAATGTTTTCAAGCAGGTACCGACACCAAGATAATATGTTATTAAACATGCTTTGTTCTTTCAATTGTTGTTACAATCCACCACTACACGTCCTTAGTTTGGTATTTAGTTTTTCCTTTTTATACCTGTTTAATATTAATATGTCTGATTTTGATTAACATTCAGTTTGACAATCGACACCAGCGTTATATTCGACTAAAGTTGAGTGTTTACGTCGACTTAAGCCGGGTGGGCACGCGACTTAATACAATATTGTAGCAATTGTTTGTGATGATCGTTAAGTAGGTAGTTGTTGGACATTGGTAGGAAGTTTCGTGTGAAGTATGATGCTAAATAATGTGGTGTTGAGTGGCGTGTGCTCCCCGCTGTAGGGAAGTTATGATACTTGTTTATACGATATTAATTGATGTACATAATAATGTCCTTTGTTTTTGTTGCTAGTAATAATTATAATGATTTGATTATGATACTTGCTGTTTTATTTACTTATCAATTTAATCTTCGAAATATCCCATAATCATAACTCCATGGAATTACATGCAGTGTCCTGGAATCTGCAGTAAGCGTGCTAGGTTCTGAGGTTCAAATGACTTGAAATGAATCCAAAGTAAAATGCATAATATGTTTATTGTCTTTTATACATCGTAGCAACTTACAAGTATGTCTTAAATAAATACGTTACAGTTAGGTGAGTATTACGCGGTGGGTGCTAACATAGTGCCTATTTACATTGTCCTGTTTCGATCGTACGACTATTGTAATAACTACACACTATACATTATTTACACTACTATTGTTTCTATATCTGCCATTGCTCCTTTGTCGATGTGTTGAAACATTTGTTACGAAATGAATTTTATTTTTAGTCATCCTGATTTGGCAATTGAATTGTTTAGCCAGATTTATTCACGAATAATCGACCTAATTTTAGTATAATTTGTGCATAGCCTCGTACCGGCTATTTAGTAGAAAAACCTTTATCCAGACGGATATCTTAGTTACTTATAATATCGTTAGATGCTAACACCACTTGCCAGTCCTGCCATTAATCCTGACCGGCATGTGTGTGTTCTCGGGATAGAGGTCGTCAGCGGCGGGCGCCTCGCACGCGCTCAGCCCGTTGAGGTGCTTCCGTGCGGGGCGCGGGGTGGCGCGGCCGGCGTCGCGGATCCGCTCCCGCGCCCACTTGTCCGCCGCGTGCGTGCGCTTCACCGGCCGCTTGTTGCACTCGGGCTCCGCTTGCTTGGCCTCGGACGCCGGCCTGCTCGGCGTCTCTGACTCACTGCCGTTGATCAAGGAATGCGCACTTCTAGCTTTATGAAGGGACAGTCGTAGCGGCTTCCTCGGAGGCGTTGGCCGTGACTTCACATCATTCTCTTTACGATCGTCGTTCTTTTTGTAATGGCTCATCCGGGAACCAGTCTCGGACCCGTAGTCTATCCTAGGCGAGCTGCTGTACATGTCACCGTTTGGGAAATCTGACTCTGATTCAAATTCTGAAGACTTGGCGCTTCGAGAGTGCAGTTTCGAAGTCCTCCGGCTGGACTTGCAAGCGTTTTCTAAAACTTTTCCGTCTATTCTATGATACATGTAATGTCGTTCGGATTCTATCTGAACGTCCTCCGCACTCTCGTTCTTTTTTAACTTTCTTAATCGTTGGGACCGTTTTAGTTGTTCTATTATTGAAAGAGTTTTCCTTTCCGCCCAGTTCGTCTTTTTGATGCTTTCCTCTATTCTGTCTGCTGCTTTCTTTATTTCGTAATGTCTAGGGTCGGCGCTGACCGAGGAGTGTGTGTCACGGATGTCCAGGTCGCTGTCTGATCTAAAGTATTCTTCACACTTGGACCGGCTGAGTCTCTCGTTCTTTTGTCGCTGTTTCTCTATGTGTCTTTGGTTTCTCTCGATCATGCGTATTGCTGCGTCTGTTTCCGCGCTGTAGTCGATGCCCCCGTGTATACAGTGATGGGACAGCGAGTGACGCATGCGCTCGGCCTTATGTTCTAAGCTGTGGGAACTATGGGATCTATGATTTAGGGGTGGCGAGGCTCTAGGAGATATGGCTGCTCTGGATGATGCCCCTGAAGCGTTTGACCTTGGTCGTATCATTGGCAAGTTGGACTCGCAGCCATCTAGTCCTGGCAGCTTGGCCACGATGGCGGTGATGTCTGGTCCTTTCTGGAAGACTTGCACTTCAGACTTGGGGCTGGGTTTGGACTGTGGTTCTGAGGTGATGCTGATGTTGGTCACGTTTTTCTTTGTCTTGTTTACTGTTATGCAGCTATCGTTACTGCTCACAGAGTGTAGCTGGAAGGCAATAAATTATTGATTAATACCTTGTTATCAGAAAACTTGCGGTCCATATGATTCAAGCTAGGTTATGGTTATCATCAGTAGCCGTAACGCACCTGTGTGTGTCTGCTGAGGAGTTCCGCGACCTGTTCCTCGAGGTAGGAGATGCGGTGTGTGAGGCGCGTGTTGTCCGACCGGAGACCTTCCTTCGCCTTCTCAGCGTCTTCAGCGGCTGATCTGAGCGCACCCAGCTCCACTCTTAGTGACGCTGCTTCGTTCTGTAACAATTATTATTAATTTGATGATAATGTTTGTGAACATTTTCATTCTTTTTTTTTTTTTGATATTTCATAAACACGATTCTTTCATGTTAAAAGTGTATGAATGACATGGAAAAAGAAAAGTGGATCTCAAATTCGGATTTGGAAATAGACATCCCACAATTGCAAGTGAACTGGAAGCCTGGTGATCAATGCTTGTTTCTTTTCAATATAAGAACTGGCCTTTATCCAGTTGTTTTTGATGGATGTGCTATTAGGTACATTTATAATCAGCATTCATCTATGCTCACCTGTGTGAAGCCGTTGGTTTGCGGTGGATGTGCCGGCTGGTTGGCGTGTCGCAGCAGCACGAGCCGCGCGGGGTTGGCGGCGCTGGCAGCGCGCTGCAACTCCTCCTGGCTGCGGCACGCCAGCACGGGGGTGCCGTTCACTTCTACTAACCTGCAGAAAATGCACAATTCAGAACTGTTTCAGACTACAAAAGTGTTTCCAGTTGCACTGCAGTTAGCAGAAATTGTTTCAACCTTCAGAAGATACGAACCCGTACAGGTTGAAATATGAATACGATTTTAGGAGGCTAATATTAATGGTACAGGTTTTATAATATAGATGTACCTTAGCTGCGTACTAATAACCGTAAGCCGCTTAATTTTCGTAAATAGTGAAAACAGTAGAAACGTATCTACGTAATTGACTACGCTATCCATAAATGAATATTAAAAAACAATTCCTAAAACAATCTAAGTCAAGTCAAAGAATCACTAAAACACACGCACATTCTGTTTCCACGAAAATAACTTTCGTACAAACTAAAATACGCAGTGGCGTGTGGCGACTGGATATTTGACTTAATATAATTACTTAATTGTACCTACACATCATAAAACAAACTAATGCTAATTTGGATGCAGGTACAGTCACGTCTAAAAGTTAACCGGAGTATTAATAATTTTCGTTTATTTAATTTTTAAATACTTTCCGCACACTTCCGAGAAAACCTAAGAAGAAGGTGTCAGGGTAAAGTAGCTTGGTAGAAATAATAAAGAATAGGTAATAAGGGCTTGCCTTATTAGAAAACCTAATTAAAATTATTTGTAGTCTCGCTATGTTATGGTAACTGCGCAAGACAGACAACAACGGCAGAAAAAAAGGGAGGCCTAAACCCTGCAGTGGGTTTTTCCAGGCTAATATGATGATGATGATGAACTGCTGTTTATAAGATGCGACTGTACTCTGTTACTTGTAAGAAAAATTACTTTCTAACTGCGTGTATGGGTAGGTAAAATTACTCGCTTTTTACGGTGAGCGTTAGAATTGGCCCATTATCTGTCATTACATGGAAATTGTTGGTTATAGCCAAATGTAAACTTTACTTAACTCCGTTAGAAGTTACTAATGTGTTGAGAACAATGAAATGAAGACAGAAGAGGAAATAACAGACATTTGGTTTTACAACATTGCTTTGTGAAATAAGCTCTATCTACAGATCGAAGTTATACACTGTTTCTATGACGTTTTATGTGAGTGTATGTGTAGCATAGTGTGATACCATGTTAGTACATAAATTGCACCTTTTATGACTGCAAAAGTTTATCATCCAAGCACGTCTCAGAATAATGTGTTACAGATAGCGTTACATTATTAAAACGTTATTAGCGATAATTAACGATAAACATGGCTTTAAGCGACATTATAATAAGGGTCATTATTGCGTGTTCAGGAACATTATATGTTTGATTGAGAAATGATTATGAATCGGTCGTTAGTGCCGATAAATCGTACTGAATTAATCGATCGAGTCCTTATAAAACGTTAGAGCAATTCTTAGATATAAATATTTATTATAAAACCCTGGAGATACGTGAGCTACAAGTAGGATGGAAAATGGCCAAGGATTACGCTATAAGGTGTAAAAAAGTAGCAAATAATCAAGTAAGGTTATTGCGGGTCTGATTAATATAGCAATCTGTCGATGGAAGCTCTACCTATAATCATGGGCAGTTGGAGCGATAGAATGATTACATCAAATGTATTGCGGTTACTTTATACTTGAATTTATTTTATACTTACGCTACGTATATCTATAGTCTCCATTAAGGTTAACTATACCTATACTACTCGTGGATACACTCAAAATCCACAACCCAATTTTGTAGTAAGTATGCGATAAATCTAATGAGATTTACAATGGTCTATAAGAACACCATTTCTTTTAAAATTGTATAAAAGTCTAGTTATAGGTAATACATCGTTCTAAATGTTCTGAATAATTTTGAACCGCAAGGAAACTTCTCTCACCGGTTTTAACTTAATTCCTAAAACATTACATTACCAAAACTAAGTATTTCAAAAATTTTGCTGGAAGTAGGCTACCTAAATACATAAAATGTTAATGCACCATTATCATAAAGACATGTCGAGCTTGTTAGATTTAATTGAATGATCACATGACACTCAGGCGTCAAGCAGGTGAGGTGATATTAGATGGGGATCAGAACCCGTTGTATCAGCTCGTTCATTACGACGCGCGACGACACCGATAAAAATCTGCTGGGTTCGTGATCATCATGATTAAAACATCAGCGGAAGCCGTATACCTAGCTAGATCCTTTTTATTAGATGCTATTAGATTATGTAGGTACATTTGGATTTTTCTAGGATTTTCACGCATTTGAATATTTTTAATTAAAACTTCAAAAGTAGAAAAAATTAGGATTCGTGACCTCATTTATTTGGCGATATAGAGAATTACTTCTTGAGTGGTGGAATGACTATTGTTTATTAGGGCTGAGTAGAGTAACAACTGATGAGCAACAGATAATGCTTCTACAACAAAGAACTAACTCGAAGCCTTCTCCGTTGTAAAGACGCGATAGGAAGACTGAATTTACAGTTGTATATGTATCGATGCAAATTCTATAAAATATAATTTACCAGAATATGGTAGCAGATTTTCCTTTTCCTTAATTTCCATTATTAAATTTACATATACCTCTATTATTTTATAGTTTAATCTTTGCTATCACCAGTGAAATACCAGTAGTGTTATTCTGTAACATTATTTTTGTATCTCGACAGCGGAATCCGCTGTGAGATGTCAAAAACGTATCCTCAAATTTGAATTCTAAATCGAGGCTTATTGAGTTCACTTTTGAAATGAGCTTTATTGTCACTCAGTTGAAGCTCGATATCGAAATTATTTACAGAATAGACATACAGTAGGAGTTATCCATAAGGCTCCATAACATAACACATGGTGGTGTTCTGCGCCAGCCGGTATCCGCACATTCTAATGGGACGGGTATTGATGGCCGCGCGCCGCCGCCTCCCGCCGCCTCCCGCCGCGAGACAGCGCGCGCGCATTGCTTTGTTCTAACGTTTAACACTACCACTTCGCAGTCAAGGAAGGTGGATTTATTTTTCAATAGCAATGATGTGGAGAAATAATATGTAACATCGAATAGAGATGTAGAAATTAAAGAAAGCACTATTTTTTATTGGTTGATAGTTAATTATCTGCATTCCTACATGCACATAATGCAACAAAGAAAAATATATTATTTTAAATGTTGAAGTTGCAGTCAATCGATAAAATAGTTACATGTTGTGTAGCTTTTATTATGTATTTAGTAGCTATGCAGAACTACTGACTATAAAAGCTTTACTGCAAGTTTATTACGTAGCATTCAACTAAACCTAAGTAAAGGTATTGAAGATTCAAATATTCTATTATATGGACACAAAATAAAGCGATAAAGCGCCACTGACTGCAGATTGCATATCTAACAAGGCAACCAGTTACCTTGCGCGGTGTGTGGCCGTCACAGCCGCCACGGAATTCCTAGCACTAATGTAAATTACTTTGACAGTGTTTGCCCACAGTCCACGACCCATCGTTGCCCATCTATGGGTACCGATAGCATCTCGATGGTCGTGATTGCGGGCCGCTGACCTGCTGCGCGGGCGCAGATGCGCATGCGTTTTGGCGCGCATTTGCGTAGTTATTGCTTGCTATAAAATGTTGAGTGTTGGGATTGTGTCGTAAACGCGGTTTATGTGAGATTCATAGTGATGTGAATGGAGGCTGCGACTATTCTTAAAGTTCAATGGCTGAGCTCGAAATAGTTTATTCGTTTCGAAGTATTCGTGTTTTGCGCTGGTTACTTACATTAACAAGACTAAGGAGAAAAATTGCTGCACACTTACTAAATCTACAGATCTAAATCTTTCAGTTCCGTCTGACAATTATGTAGGATATCGGAATGTATAACTGTTAGAAAACAACTTATTACATCTAACCCTGCGTGCCATCGTGGGTGTAATAGAGTCATCAATACGCACCTGTCTCCTTGCTTGAGGGTGGTGTTGTCTCCGGGCCACTCCACCAGCATGCCTGCGCCGCGCGGCGCTGCGCCCCACGAGCCCTCGCGCGCCTCCGCCGTCACCAGCGTCGCGCAGCCGCCGCACTCGCGTACCGCACTGCCAAACAACATACACAAAAATATTAACACAAAATTAGATGACACAATAAACAAGATTCAATGAAGAATTATAATTAGCGGTGAATCCAATATTTTCTTTAGGGTTGAAACAGACGCATGTTTCTTTTTGCGCTGGTCTAGTCGGGTGTCGATCTCGGTAGGCGTCGATCACGATAGGCGTCGATCTCAGAGCGTCGGTCATGGTAGGCGTCGGTCTTGTTAGATTTCGGTTTTGTTAGACGTCTTTCTTGCTAGGCGTCGGTCCTGTAAGGCGTCGGTTTGCTAGGCATCGGTCTTGTTAGACTTCGATCATGTTAGACGTCGATCTTGTTAGACGTCGGTATCGATAGGCGTCGGTTTCGACAGGCGTCGGTTTCGACAGGCGTCGGTTTCAACAGGCGTCGGTTTCGACGGGCGTCGGTTTCGACAGGCGTCGGTTTCGACAGGCGTCGGTTTCGACAGGCTTCGGTCTCGGTAGGCATCGGTCTTGTTAGACGTCGATCTTGTTAGTCGTCGGTATCGATAGGCGTCGGTTTCAACAGGCGTCGGTTTCGACAGGCGTCGGTTTCGACAGGCGTCGGTTTCGACAGGCGTCGGTTTCGATAGGCGTCGATCTCGGTAGGCGTCGATTTCGATAGGCGTCGATCTCGGTAGGCGTCGGTTATGTGAGGTGCGGTCTCGGCAGGGGTCGGTCTCGGTAGGCGTCGGTCTTATTAGACTTCGATATTGTTAGACGTCGGTATCGGTAGGCGTCGGTTTTGACAGGCGTCGGTTTCGACAGGCGTCGGTTATGTGAGGCTTCGGTCTCGGTAGGCGTCGGTCTCGATAGGCGTCGGTCTCGGTAGGCGTCGGTCTCGATAAGCGTCGGTTATGTGAGGCGTCGGTCTTGATAGGCGTCGATATCGATAGGCGTCGATATCGATAGGCGTCGTTCTCGGTAGACGTCGGTCTCGACAGGCGTCGATCTCGATAGGCGTCGGTCTAGATAGACGTCGGTCTTCCTAGGCATCGATCTTGTTAGACGTCGATCTCGATAGGCGTCGATCTCGATAGGCGTCGATCTCGATAGGCGTCGATCTCGATAAGCGTCGGTTATGTGAGGCGTCGGTCTTGATAGGCGTCGATATCGATAGGCGTCGTTCTCGGTAGACGTCGGTCTCGACAGGCGTCGATCTCGATAGGCGTCGGTCTAGATAGACGTCGGTCTTCCTAGGCATCGATCTTGTTAGACGTCGATCTCGATAGGCGTCGATCTCGATAGGCGTCGATCTCGATAAGCCTCGGTCTTGTTAGACTTCGGTCTCGGTAGGCGTCGGTCTCGATAGGAGTCGTTCTCGGTAGACGTCGGTCTCGACAGGCGTCGATCTCGATAGGCGTCGGTCTAGATAGGCGTCGGTCTAGATAGGCGTCGGTCTAGATAGGCGTCGGTCTAGATAGGCGTCGGTCTTGCTAGGCATCGATCTTGTTAGACGTCGATCTCGATAAGCGTCGGTCTAGATAGGCGTCGGTTATTTGCCGCATCGGGCTCGGTAGGCGTCGGTCTCGGTAGGCGTCGGTCTCGGTAGGCGTCGGTTTCGATAGGCGTCGGTCTCTGTAGGCGTCGGTCTTGATAGGCGTCGATATCGATAGGCGTCGTTCTCGGTAGACGTCGGTCTCGACAGGCGTCGATCTCGATAGGCGTCGGTCTTCCTAGGCATCGATCTTGTTAGACGTCGATCTCGATAGGCGTCGATCTCGATAAGCGTCGGTCTTGTTAGACTTCGGTCTCGGTAGGCGTCGGTCTCGATAGGCGTCGGTCTCGGTAGGCGTCGGTCTCAATAAGCGTCGGTTATGTGAGGCGTCGGTCTGTCTGGCGTCGATATAGATGGGCGTCGTTCTCGGCAGGCGTCGGTCTCGGCAGGCGTCGATCTTGATAGGCGTCGGTCTAGATAGGAGTCGATCTTGCTAGGCATCGATCTTGTTAGACTTCGATTTTGTTAGACGTCGATCTCGATAAGCGTCGGTCTTGTTAGACGTCGGTTATGTGAGGTGCGGTCTCGGTAGGGGTCGGTCTCGGTAGGCGTCGGTCTTATTAGACTTCGATCTTGTTAGACGTCGGTATCGGTAGGCGTCGGTTTTGACAGGCGTCGGTTTCGACAGGCGTCGGTTACGTGAGGCGTCGGTCTCGGTAGGCGTCGATCTCGATAGGCGTCGGTCTAGATAGGCGTCGGTCTAGATAGGCGTCGGTCTTCCTAGGCATCGATCTTGTTAGACGTCGATCCCGATAGGCGTCGATCTCGATAAGCGTCGGTCTTGTTTGACTTCGGTCTCGGTAGGCGTCGGTCTCGATAGGCGTCGGTCTTGATAAGCGTCGGTTATGTGAGGCGTCGGTCTTGATAGGCGTCGATATCGATAGGCGTCGTTCTCGGTAGACGTCGGTCTCGACAGGCGTCGATCTCGATAGGCGTCGATCTCGATAAGCCTCGGTCTTGTTAGACTTCGGTCTCGGTAGGCGTCGGTCTCGATAGGAGTCGTTCTCGGTAGACGTCGGTCTCGACAGGCGTCGATCTCGATAGGCGTCGGTCTAGATAGGCGTCGGTCTAGATAGGCGTCGGTCTTGCTAGGCATCGATCTTGTTAGACGTCGATCTCGATAAGCGTCGGTCTAGATAGGCGTCGGTTATTTGCGGCATCGGGCTCGGTAGGCGTCGGTCTCGGTAGGCGTCGGTCTCGGTAGGCGTCGGTTTCGATAGGCGTCGGTCTCGGTAGGCGTCGGTCTTGATAGGCGTCGGATATCGATAGGCGTCGTTCTCGGTAGACGTCGGTCTCGACAGGCGTCGATCTCGATAGGCGTCGGTCTAGATAGACGTCGGTCTTCCTAGGCATCGATCTTGTTAGACGTCGATCTCGATAGGCGTCGATATCGATAGGCGTCGTTCTCGGTAGACGTCGGTCGCGACAGGCGTCGATCTCGATAGGCGTCGGTCTAGATAGACGTCGGTCTTCCTAGGCATCGATCTTGTTAGACGTCGATCTCGATAGGCGTCGATCTCGATAAGCGTCGGTCTTGTTAGACTTCGGTCTCGGTAGGCGTCGGTCTCGATAGGCGTCGGTCTCGGTAGGCGTCGGTCTCAATAAGCGTCGGTTATGTGAGGCGTCGGTCTGTCTGGCGTCGATATCGATAGGCGTCGGTCTCGGCAGGCGTCGATCTTCATAGGCGTCGGTCTAGATAGGAGTCGATCTTGCTAGGCATCGATCTTGTTAGACTTCGATTTTGTTAGACGTCGATCTCGATAAGCGTCGGTCTTGTTAGACGTCGGTTATGTGAGGCAATGGGCTCGGTAGGCGTCGGTCTCGGTAGGCGTCGGTCTCGGTAGGCGTCGGTCTCGGTAGGCGTCGGTCTCGGTAGGCGTCGGTCTCGGTAGGCGTCGGTCTCGGTAGGCGTCGGTATCGGTAGACGTCGGTCTCCACAGGCGTTGATCTTGTTAGACGTCGATCTCGATAGGCGTCGGTCTAGATAGGAGTCGATCTTGCTAGGCATCGATCTTGTTAGACGTCGGTTATGTGAGGCAATGGGCTGGGTAGGCGTCGGTCTCGGTAGGCGTCGGTTATGTTAGGCAATGGGCTCGGTAGGCGTCGGTCTCGGTAGGCGTCGGTCTCGGTAGGCGTCGGTCTCGGTAGGCGTCGGTCTCGGTAGGCGTCGGTTTCGATAGGCGTCGGTCTCGGTAGGCTCAGCTCTATGTCAGACGGCGTTATTGACACTAGTGCGTTCGTGGCATGCTCGCGAGTTGCTCGTGTAATGCTCGTTCGTCAGATGTGGACGCACCCTTAGAAATTATTTGTTTTCCTTTAGATAGGTGGAAAAAAATCGAGCGCATTTAACGTGCTCATTAGTTCAATTTTATGGCGGGCAAGTTAAATGCCTTCCTGTTTATCTCATAAACCTTTTGATCTGACCTGGGTGTTAAGCCTTCTCATGAACAGTTAGACTATTTACGATATGGCTCAAACCATTTGAATTCCTTTAAATTCTACGATGTTAATAAAGAAAATAAAAGTCATTCTTCTACGATCTGCTTCAAAATACATGTACGAGTATGTTGATCTAGTAAACGACATTTTTATTAGGGGTTATCTATCGCTTCCTACTCTAAGATCATGAGTGCACCTTCACAAAAACCTTAATTGCGGTATAAATATCATAGTTTGACATGTGAATTACATCTCGCGACAAAAACTGAACTGTTCATTACTAAAGAGACGCCATAAATAAGTAGAAATTGCTCCAACGAATATCATGTTAACAGAATGTTTTTGTAACATTATTGTTGAAGTGAAATGCAAACGATATCTCTATTGTATTGTTAAATCGCACTTAGATTAGGGAAATTCGAAATTGTTTTGTTTTTAGGCCACTTTTTAGCATAAAGTTTCAGATTTTACATAGCTTTCTTTTTTCTTAAACTATGAATACTTTAGTAGTAGTAGAGAACTTTTGCCTCAGCTAAGACCTCGAATAATATATTAACAGCATTTGACACCATGATTAGACCACCACCACACCATTCGAAAAGTTTATCCTTATAAGTTTATTGTAATAACAAATCCTTCGTCTGGACAAAAATCCGACAAGCTAGTGAAACTTGGACACTTACTATTACAACGCCACAGAAAATATGATAATTTAGTAACAAACTCTGTATTGAGTATCTATAAACCTACCTTGCTACTATACAGGGTGTCCGGTAAAGAGTCCGACAAACTGTGGTGGCTGATACCTTAGGTCAGGCCCTATCAAATGAACGCAACATATGTTCGCCGAAAAGTTACAGGTTTCGAGTTACAATCTATTTTCGAAAATTTTAGAATTTTCTACCTTGCATCAGACTTTTCCATGTTTCTTGCTGATACATAGCTTTCGTAATACTTTTTGTGAATCAAATTAATCTTGAATAGTTACTCTATCCTTTGATAAGTCTCATATTTATCTAAAAGAAGAATATATTGGCGATAACGCCATTCGTTTTATAATTTTCATTTCGGTTTTTCTTAGTGCTCAACTTTGAACTGCAGTGGTGAAAAATAAATGTATGTAGGATTTTTGTACAACAATCTTAAAAACTTGCTTGAATATTGGTGATTTTGGGAAGGTACAATACTTGCATATTTTCTGTACAAAATTTGACAAAATAAGCAGCAGAAGTATACCCGGGCCTATTTTTTGAAATATTACTAATGTAAATCTGAGTAAAAATGATACGTAACTTAACCATGATCGTCATTGTACGATTAAATGAGGTATTTTCTTCTCGCCATTAACTCTCTATGCCAGATTAAAACATGTTGTAGTGTAAAGTTACCTTAACCTTCAGTATTTTCTTACTAGATAAATCGATTTTATAACACCTTATTTTTCATGCAACAACACTGAAATAGCTGGTTTTAGACGCCCAATTCATCTGCACTTAACGGGTTCCGTATCATTGTAAAAATTTAAACGAGCATTTTTTTTTTTATATTTTCCAAATTGAAATTGACCACAATTATTTCGTGTCACTAGTTAATCGCTAGAAAAAAATAACTTCTTTCACTGGACCATAACGATCCGCGTTAAGTTACGTCGCATTTCTACTCAGATTTACATTAGTAATATTTCAAAACATAGGCCCGGGTGTACTTCAGCAGCTTATTTTGTCAAATTTTGTAAAGAAAATATGCAAGTATTGTACCTTCCCAAAATCACCAATATTCAAGCAAGTTTTTAAGATTGTTGTACAAAAATCCTACATACATTTATTTTTCACCACTGCAGTTCAAAGTTGAGCACTAAGAAAAACCGAAAGTGAAAATTTTAAAACAAATGGCGTTATCGCCACTATATTCTTCTTTTAGATAAATATGAGACTTATCAAAGGATAGAGTAACTATTCAAGATTAATTTGATGCACAAAAAGTATTGCGAAAGCTATGTATCAGCAAGAAAAATGGAAAAGTCTGATGCAAGGTAGAAAATTCTAAAATTTTCGAAAATCGATTGTAACTCGAAACCTGTAACTTTTCGGCGAACATATGTTGCGTTCATTTGATAGGGCCTGACCTAAGGTATCAGCCACCACAGTTTGTCGGATTATTTACCGGACACCCTGTATACTAAATATCCACTAGAAAAGAGGTGAAATATGAAACCCATAAAGTTCCCGCGCAAAACAGGTTACAAAAAACTTTAACGTAAAATGCTCACGCGCAGCACGCCACGCCGGAGATACAGACGGGTACACAAGTGGTTCGTGAAAATACTCACTTCTGAACATACACGCATTTAAATCGTTTACAGTCTCGATAAGGCTTAAACTATTTTAATTTACTAATGATAGAACACGTTTCTCTGAGAACGAGACGCATTTAACAACATTAGTCCTCTGAAGATAGTCCTGAATGTTTAGTAGCAAAACAAACCTTTCCTGAATCAAATAAATATACATATAGCTAGATACTATTTTCCAGAATAAAAATATACCTGTAGCCTAACTGTAACACTAAATCTATATGATACCAATTCTAACACGTTTCGTGTGACTGTATTTATAGTACAAGGCGTCTGCGAGTTGTAAGAGCATGTCTCGTTATGTATACTATAGTATTGTTATGTCTGTAGGTCTGTACCCTACAGTCCTGCTGTATTTAAAGTTTAGGAAAACCGATCTGGTTAGAAAATGTTTAAAACTATATTATATTCGATATAAAGCAAGTATGTTTATTTTTCTTTTTTGCTTCTTTTTCGATTCTTTGAGCTTCAAAGAGATCACTAGATTGAGTCTCGAACTCTTTTGTACATATTTACTCACGCACATTATGAGCTGGTAGTTTGGCACGTATACTATGGTGCCACATAGAACTTATTAACATTAATTATATTATTATAGGAGGATAAAAGTACCCATTAAGGAATTAAATAAAGTCAGTTAAATCGTATTTGTCCTTTTTAGCAACAAAGGTAAAACCGAGAGTCTGTTTAAAAATAAACCAAATAAATCGCATCGGTGCGCAGGCGCATCGGCGCGCCCTTTGTTCCCGCCACTCTATAAAGTCTGCGTTATTTTAGTAATGACGCTCTCCGAGTCAATGCAATGAACGTTAATTGAACACATCGTAAAGAATGGATAATGACTTAACTTAGTACATCGACAAGTTTTATACCCAATTATTAAGTTGTTAAATAGTGAACGAATGATGAAAACCGTTTATTACACATTTTATTAAGGTTCCGTGATCACACCACTAAACCTTAGTGGATACCCATGTAATCGTTCAAAGTAACAACTTTATTAAATAAAAGTGATCATGCTTATGAGATGTGTGCATATTTTTACAGTTATAACAGGATCTCTTTGTTTTCCGTTTGGAAAAATGTATGAAAAAAATAGTACAAAAAAAGTTAAAGCTAGGTAAAGTTAGGGAACCCAAGGATAAGATGCATCGATACGCACTTGACTGGTTTCTGAAGTGCTTATTAGCAATTTACTGGATGAAAGTATACAGCACTCATTAAAGTTAATATGAGAGTATCATCCATCCAGTAGCTGTGGGCAGATTAGTCCCGGACGGAGGTTTTAAATAAAATGTCAAGTGCTTCACGATATATCAATACGTGCTTACCCATATTGTAGGGCTAACAAAAATTACACAAATTTCATGTTTTTTACACAGAAAATGCTATTTACATTCATAAGGGATAAGCATTTATATAAATTACATCAAATGTAATTGGTAGGGTATATACTGTAGAGTAGTGTAGAGTCTATACGTCATTTGATTTATATTAGTTTTCGTGGGAGCATGTTCCCTTTTATAGCGTGCCAAAGTGCGTAAGTGGCGCCAAGCAGCTTGTTTTGGCACCACTGCACCGTTATTGCAAGTTGCACTGATTTCATAAATTATTGTGTTTTGATATTTAAATGTATGCAAACAGCACAGATATGAACACTTCCTGTAATGTGAGTCGTTTTACTGGATTGTTGATACAAAATTAAAATGCATAACCGTGGAACAGTAGTACTCTTTCGAGAGTAGTTACAACTGACTTCAAAAGAGATGTAAGGAAACAATAAGCAAAAAAAAAATTGTACCTAATTCCCTAATCAGTTATTTATGATATTTAGTCAGTAAACAGACCAATTTCAATCGCGGCGGTCAAGTAAGGTCAGCTAACCACAAATAGTCCCTACAAAGTACACACAACATCTGTGTCATGTCTCAGTTTCAAACCCGGCTCAATACGGTAGCTGACCACATTTCTATTACTCCAGCACATTGTTTATACGCAGCAATATAAAAGGCGATTGCAATCAATCCGCTCAAACGTCGAGCGTAAGATTGCGCTCCTTGTAGGGCGCGGATAAATAAAATATGCTCCGTTATGAGCAGCCGGCACGTGATGCCCGCTCCATGCTCCATACTCCCAGCGCGCTATTTATTATAGCTCCTGTTTTAATCCCTACATGGAGTTATTGGTATTTAGTTTATACTTTATTGCGAGTACTCAACGCTTGTGCGGATAAAAAACGTGGTTTCAACGATAAGTAGTAAAATTGTTGAAATTCTTATTTTTATTTATTCGGTATTGCCTTGTAAGGTGAGATTATTAGTACCTAATATTTTACGATTGACCATTGAATGACTCAATCAAACACAGAATATTTATTTTAGACTAGGAAATGATTCACGTTATCAAGAGAACATAAATACAGAGCCCGTCAATTGTTACTATTATCTTCAACTAGAGTATCTTGTGTACTTATAATCTTAATTGATTTTTAAATACATACTGGTAGTTAGGGCTGCGCCCGCGCATGCTATCTCACGGCGTCTTCCGAGTTAATACGTTGAAGCTCGGCTAATGTGCGTCTGACACGCGCATCACTTGAGTATCTGCAGGCGTCAGATATTCAGGACAACGTTTGTTATTTAAAGTGGCCTGAAAGTGGTGGTACACGAAGAAGAAAAATTACCTTTAAAAAAGTATATTTTTCTTTTATCTATTTAGCAGGAACATATCTAAAAATCATTCAGAATTTCTTGTGCTCCTATGTCTGAGGTCTAATAAATTCTGTCACATAGTATTTCGACTAATTCAATATCGTATGTGGCAGTATGAGATTTAAAAACAGAGAAAATTTCCTACTTATGAATAGGGGTAAATAAAATAGACAGTTTAAAAACAAGTGAAAGAGTGTTATGACTGTGACAAGTTTGGGGTCGTGTCCAAATAGCCTGCGGTAGACTTGCCAAGACGAAATACTTAAAAAGAAAGGTATCAAATCAATTACATTAAGTGAGTTCCTTAATCGACGAATGCACCATTAATGCAGCAATTAAAAACTAATGACGCGGGACGCGGCGCTGTCGCTCTTAATAGATTCTTAATGACTTTACTGAAATGACGCGTTTGAGAGTTTTCCCACGGTCACACCAATCTGTTTTATGAGTAGACTAAAGAATATGGAAATGAGCATTACTTATATAACTCTAAAGTGATAATAACGCTCAATGAGAAAAAGAAAATTTATAAAAAATACAAATTCAGTGAGGTATGAAGAATAGCTTCTAGAATAGAGCTAAAAATTCGAATGTGGCTGAAAATCAGCGTATTTAAAACTATATTGCTTGACAATATTATTGTTATCAGGAAAACTAGTTCAAACTACTAGCGACACAGGAAAACCAGTATATACAGATAGAACCTTTAAAGCCATTCCACAAAGGAGACAACTTTTCTTTATAATTTGTATTTAACTACAGGCTGGTAACAAAACTTTTCCCACAGCTACTGGCACCGAACTATAGCGAGGCTTTGCGTGGACCGCCAGCAATCATTACCACATTAGCGGTGTGCGTGAGCAGATTCTATCCATGTCTCGTCACTTATCGAATTACACAATTTTCATGATAGTTCGTCGAGGAAAACTATGTTCATTATAAGTCATTATACCTGCGTGACTTTTACGGCGGTGACAGTGATTTTCAAGATGCTGGTGTTAGTTAAAAAGAGATGAAAGCATAGGTTTCATTTTCTTACTAAGTAGCTTAAATTCTATAGGTAAATGGATACCCTATTAGATAATTACTTTAGTTAGAAGAGAAGCCTACCCGCGGTACTGACCAATTACCTTTTCTTTGAGCTTTCTACGATTAAAGTGAACTTGAATAGGCCTTTACGTTTCTAATTTTCTATCAAATCATTATGTGAGCATTGGTAGGCTCACATCACGAACTAGATATCTGTAAAGTACTTAAGCCTAGTTCGTGACTTGAAACCCAGTCATGCAGTTTTCCCTCATAGAAAATCAGAGTAGAATTTGGTACCTATAGCTTACAAAAACTCTTCAATATTACTGACGAGTATTGCACAGGAGCAACTACCATATTTGTAAATATCTGTGGATTAGTAAATCATGAGGCTGAGATGACAGTAGTTAAGGATCGCAAATTGCCTGAGCCTGCGCATCTAGTGTAGTTGCGTCCATTACTTTCACGAGTTCACATTCATAAATAAGTCGAAATTTCGTAGAGTATTGTGAGAGTTCCCACGAGTGAAATCACAAGTAATGTATAATTATAAGATCCTATATAAAGCTTGTTACTGCATGACATATGATGGATTATGTGGATGTATCTATTGTTGTATTATGTGCTTTTCATTAAGTCATCTTGGTTTTGGTGATTTCGTACGAGATAAGTGGATCTCCGTCCGTTATTAGGTATTGTGGGTGTTTACTTTCGTTTACGCGGCCACTGGGAATCTAATGAAGTCATTATGTATTATAATTATGACATACCAACACGTGGTAGCTTGGTGTAGAACACATTACTTTCTTTGTTGCTGCTGTTGCTTATGATTGCAGTTGGCGAACATGGGATATTTTCAATGAGTCTTTGTAGTCTTAATGTTTTGGATTTATCTGAATGTGGATCTAAAGTACCTAAGACGTTTTCTATATCACATAAAAATAAATGGACTTAATTATCTCATCGCTGCTCTATCTCGTCCGTAGTGATTTTGGATGTATCTAATATCTTCTTTAACTGGTTATGGTTTCAACTGATTTTTTCACTTTACGTTTACGAATAACTGGTGCAATAGAATATACATATAAACCATACTTCCGCAGTTGTCCTGTTTTATATATGTTCTAATAATTATCTTAGTAATGCATAATCAAGCTCATAAATCTGCAGAATACAGCAATAACTTCATAATTTCCTTAGCTTGTTTTGCATACAATTAGCCTTATAACCTGCCACGTATTGAAGAACAGTTATCGGATGTGTGATGGCCGCGGTTCGCGGAAACGATTCAATTCTGCTCACATCACGTTTGACAAAGATGTGAACCAATTAGCTCGGCGCGAGGTTTTTATTGCAAGCGGTATTCAACAGATCATGCGTTTTGTAGCTCGTCAGGAAAACTGCATATCTAAGGTATAGTTTTTGTTTAACAAAATGATTATAAAGGACAAGTTTTTAAGTAAGCTTTATTTAGAATTTGACACTCAAAATATTATTTTACGAAGCATGAAATAAGTCTCATTATGTTTTGTTCCTTCACTGAAACAACATGTTTATTTACCATCTATACCAGCTGTTTACTAAAGCCTCAGGCTCCTGTCAATCAGGAGACTGAAACCTTCGGCTATCAGCACTTAAGTAAGTTCCATCGGACTTCGGAGTTTACAGTAACAGTAAGGCTTTCCAGGAAACGTATTAGGGCGCATAATTTGCGCACAAACGAGGGACGAGAGGCAATTTGCGTAATTTTAAGTGTCTCTAATTGTATGATATTAAATGCAGACCTTTTGAATGCTTCGAAACGTTGGCGAGAGTTTAAGAAAATGGCGTTTAAACGAGGCTTAGGGCTATGTTTAGACATTTGTGTTATAACGAGCTAATGCTGTCTTGACCATTGTTAGAAAATGCATTTATTATTGAAATTCAATAAGTACAGGGGTTTAATGATAACTGACCGATAGTTATGTACTTATCAATATGGTGTAGGGTCCTAAAACTGTAGCGCGAAACAATAAGCACGCACTAGAATAAACAGCGGCACTGAGATAATATAAACCGCAGTTTTATCTTAATTGTAACGATTAAGTAATTAAAGCGCTCGTCGGGTGTTCTTAACTAGAAGCGCATTGCAGTGTAGGTATGCAATGCACCACAGCTTCCGGTGCAACATGCATATATCATGAATGCAAGAGACGCATATACTGTGTTGTCACAGAAACTTAATACTTCCTGGATTATGTTCAAACCTGTTGCGAAAGCAGACACCCTTTTTAATATTGCTAAATCAAGCTTATTTAGGCTTTTAACAGTTAAGTAGAAAACAAACTCTTTATAAATGTATGAATTTATTTGACTGCCTCTTTGGCCTAGTGGTGCTAAGCGCATCTGCTAAGCTAGAGGTCTTGGGTTCGATTCCCAGGTCGACCAAGGTGTTATTGGGTTTTTCTATGTAATTCTCAGTAGCAGGTCGGAGTTTGGATTTGTGCCCGGTTAGTGGCAATAGGCTCACCCCCTATTACATGGGACCTAAACATACCGGCGAACTGTGAGTGTACATTGGTACGCCTCTGCCTAACCCTTCGGGGATACAGGCGTGATGATGTGTTATGAATTTATTTGCGTATTCTTCACCACTTCCTTGTTCAATAAGTCACATAATATTATGAACATTCCCATTGTGTAACTATTGTGTGCCGGTACAGTTAAATTGTTAAGGGACTTTGTTTAACTAGTAAAATGTGTTTAAATAATATGAATGTTATAGGCTAGCGTCTAGACATACTTTCAGTCAGGTATTCAATATTATGATGTAATACACAACACGTGGGTACATTACCACGTGGAGAGCACACACGTGTTGACATTACTAACTGTTATGATAATAGCATAATATTCAATGGGCACTTGTGACAATGTTTAGGTCCGAAGAGACTGTGACAACCAAATAAGGTATTTCCCGTAGCTCAATAATGTGAAAATAAATAATAAATAAATAAATAAATGCGGACAACATCACATACATTGCTCTGAACCCAAAGTAAGTAGCTATTAAGCACTTGTGTTATGAAATTCAGAAACAACGAAGGTACCACAAACACCCAGACCCGAGACAATGTAGAAAAGTGACTTTCTATATTGACCCGTCCGGGGATCAAACCCGAGACCTCAGAGCTAGCGACACCTTGAAACCGGTGCTTAAGCCACTCGACCACGGAAGTCGTCAAAAAAACCCTTATATATCAAGAATTTTGCTGTAACTGTAATTACCGACCTTTTCCACTTTATCATTTATTGCTACACAGTTGCTTCATGAGACAATCCTGATACAGCCTGTTAAGTAGAGCCTTAACTTACACAGTAACTGTTAAACGAAGTGGTATTTTGGTAAACAGAATGTCGCACGATGACTGAGTTTGGCTCCGTCCTGATGTGTCACATATTCATTTCCCTCTTGGGACTTACATTTGCATGACTAATGATACTTGTTTTACGTTTTTTTGGGATTTTCATGCGGTTTACCAAACTACAATTACAAAATACATAGCTCGCGATCGTTCCTTTTCTGTTTTGATAATTTTTCCGACGGCGACCAAGAGATGGCGTTGTTACCTCGCTTTTGAATCGCGCTATGGTTTCGTTACACGACTTCCATCGGGTGTCCTTCCGCGTCATCCCTCACTAAATTATGTGTCACTAACCTTTGACGCCGACAGGTGTTAAAATTTTTGTGCGGGTGCTTGGTTTACTTTAACCTTAATCCCCTGAGATATGTAAGTCAGTTGATTATGAGAAGAGACCGGTTCTGGGTACTTTTCAAATAGTTTTGGTTTCAGAATGATACAATTTGACCATTATACTTAGTAGTAAAAAAAATATCATTCTTGTTTTCACTTGCCAGTATGAATCACAGTAATGGTGGGAAGCCTTATGTAGGTCAGTGTTCCAGAGATGAGGATGCTGTCACCGGGGCTGACCGCAGCGCCGCAGCCCACGGGCGGCAGGCGTGGGAACCGAACACTCAGGATAGAAGCGGGACGAAGGAAATCTTTAACAATAACCTGCCTAACTGTTGATTATAGGGATCTTTCTCTTTTCATGCGACGAGTGTTTGACGTCATGGACGATATAATGAAGTTTGATTATTTGGGCATTCGATTTATACTGTTCGATAAATGAGATGACATTTATTTTTATGGATTATTGAAAATCACTTTTCTACCTCGGGTATGAGTACTCGTATTTGTGGTATCTTTGTCGTCAATGAAATCCATAACACAGGTGCTTTACCTACTTACTTTGGGTTAAAATTAATGTAGGTGATAATGTCCACGTTTTTTTTTTTTTTTATTATTACACTGAATACAAGGCTTCTAAGTTTGTCTAAGACCTCAAACCGTAACGCTTGCTTAACGCGACCACAACCACAAGTTGTTGCGCGGCGCCGTGGGAAACCAATACCAATCATATTTCACGTATGACTGTGCCCTAATAGAGCATTGTTTGTGCTCGCTCGAGCTTGTGGGAGTCCCGGCACTTAGTGGTAGAATCACCAGGTAGGTAGGTGGCGGGTACCATCGTGGTACCAACATCATGTGATTACTTGTAGGAGTCTGGAGGTGGCTAGCAGCTACGCTATGTTGTTAATATTCTATGTGAGGTTACACAATCATTGTTTATTAATTATGTTGAGACGACGGGTACACGATTCAGATGTTTATAATATTTAAATTTGTATTGCCTTGTTCTCTTTAATCGAAATACACCAAGATTGAAATGGTTTATTTTATATACTATACTACTATACTAAAAAAAAAACTAAATTCTCTATTGTCCAGTATACCTGGCCATAGCGACTTCTGCCACCTTTAGAATGACCACGTTCGCACGTTCCGCCTTCCGAAGCTGCGGCTCTCTAATTACAACTTGCAAATATCTAAATCAGAGCGTCCAGAACTTTCCCTATTGACGGTCCACAATTCGGCGATGTTTCCCACAGATTGCAGTCCATTGCGCGGCAGCCATAGAAAGTGTGCTGTTAAGACACGCCCCGGGGAACAATGAATGGCGTAATGAACGTAACACACGATCTGGAGATCTGATCTTTAGTTTTCCGTTTAGTGTGGAAACACAGGAAACGATAATGTGCGCGGGCGCGTTGTTTGTTAATTTGAATAGATGATATCTGTGCGGAGCATTTATTACTTACAATTGCTTTACTCGTTTACGGAATATATTTACACGGTATTTACATAATTGAAATTGCAATTTGAAACATAACATAGTGTGCTTTCCCTATAGAATTACTTAATTTAAGCGTAGTTTTTCTTTCGCTGTTTTCATAAGTATGTATGTGAAGTACTAATACTACTATTTAAGATCTCTTTACTGTAAAACAAGATACTTTTCCCACTTGTTTTCTTTTGGATATCTTAAAGTTATATTTTAAAAAAAATTCCAAAGGTATATCACCAATATTTAATACGTGTCTATCTAAAATCAATCGCCCCGTATGTACCATATGTGTATACTAGTTGCTTACGCGGCGCGTGGTCGCGTGTGGCACCATTTACACGTGCCTGTTCCGATGAGCGATGGCCGCGACCCGTCTGCTCTCAATGGACGAGTAAAAACCTGCTGATAACGTGAAACCCACCGCACTCCCCATTGTTTGAGGAAAGCTTATCATAAATTGTGCTGGAAACTGATACTATTGGGATTTTGCGTGGTTTTGTTTCCCTTTGCGGAGAGTATTTCTTGAAAAATGTAGCTGGGTCAAACTGAATGGGGACGAAAGCCCCTTGCCGAAAAGGGGTAATTTGGCCCATTTTTTTAGTTGGCCCAACTTCTTAGCCCTTCCTATATTTTCCCGTTCTGGAAATAGAAAACTTATCCGAGTAGTGGTTCTCACCTGTAGATGGTGGCGCGGTGGTTCCTGTGCGAGGCGGCGTCGGCCTGCTCGATGAGCTGCGCCAGCGCGCGCGCCTGCTCGCTCAGCGTCAGCAGCTCCAGCTCCTCGCGCCCCAGCTTGTACTGCAGCTCCGCCTGCTGGATCCGCGTGTCAATATTCCTACAACAAGGATTGGTGAGAACAACCATATTAACATTACCAAAAGCATTTCCGGCAATCTAATTAAACTGTTTTTAAATATCGTAGTAGTCCTTCTGATGCTGGACAGGATCCAACTTGACTTTTCTGAGACGGATTAAATGCCAAACAAGGTTTCTTATAAGTCAACCTCATGGTCGCTTTTTAGGAACATAAAAGTCCTAGAAACTAAATAATTCTATTAACGAAAATAGTGGGACGAGCTGTACTCCTATAAGCATAGGATCACCACAGCTATAATCAGAAAGAAATGGAAGAAGGGAAAGGTCTATGCCCTGAAGTGAGGGAGAAATGGCTAGGGGAAACCACTCCAGTTGTACTCACTCAGTGACATGCGTCTTCTCCAGCCTCCTCCGGAGCTCCTGTATGTTGGCCTTCCTGGCGTCGAGGTCGGCGCGCACGGCGGCGGCGCGCTCCTCCAGCGCGCGGCGCTCCTCCGCCGACAGCGCCGGCTCCTCGTGCGAGCTGGCGCGGGAAGCCGTGGGCGACGCCTGCGCTGCCAGCCGGGCTGCGCTCAGGGAAGCACTTAGCTGCTTCTTAAGACTAAACATAGGACAGTAAGGAATTGATCATAAATTTTCGGGTATGGAAAACTTGAATGGGAAATGATTATGAGTATCATAGCCAAAACTTGCCGAATAATAAAATTTTTGCAATGAATGGACCAATACCTAAGAGTAAGGAATAGGCTAGGTATGCTAGAAAAACAAGTAATTAGTAAATATTAGCAAACGATTGTAGATGACGTCAAAGGTCAGGGACACTATTTTTTAGTTGACAGTACTGAGCAACTGAATTATGAACTTTAGAAATAACAGTAATATAATTTATGTCTGACCTTTGTATAAGGGTGTCCTTATCGGTGAGCGCTGTGCGCAGCGCGTCCAGCTCCCGCGTGACGTCACGAGCGCCCGCGCTGCGCCGCCGCGACCCCGCCAGCGACACCTCGATGCTCGCCATCTGCGCACACACATACATGAAATACATCATCCTCTCCTGAGCCTTTTCCCCACTATCTTAGGGTCGGGTACCAGTCTTACTAGATTCAGCTGAATACCGTATTTTACATGGAGCGACTGCCTATCTGCCTCCACAACCCATTTTACTGGGAAACACAGTATCCCGTAAGACTGCTTCTCAGAATTGACTTAACGACTGCCAAAGATCTATGTATGACAGCCGGGACCTACAGTTTAACGTGCTTTCCGAAACACGAACATACATAAAATACGTATAACATATGTCATTTATCTTCAAGCGATAAATGACATATGTTTATTTCGGTTTAAACCTGGGCGATATTTCTTTTCTCATCCCGGTCGACAGACGGGAATGCATTTGTAACATCACTAAATTATGAGTTATTAAGTTACAACTTTAGTTTTAAGTTATAACTTTTTGGTGATATCAAAAAAGACATTAGAAAATAAATTATAATTTCTTAAGGGTAAAAAGGTTAAATAGTCAAACATCAACAACATAAGAAACGTAAAGTTTATTTTGAATTGTAAACATAACTACCTACAGGTAAAGCCTCCATCCACTTGGACCATAACTCGGCGCTTCCGACGCGCGGCTAAACAAATGTCTCCCAGATACATACAGCCGTTCATTCGTTCCTTCGTTCACTCGTTCAGGGCACTTTATGTTCTTACTTCATGTCATTCGACTAACAAACTTAATTAAATGGGCTCTGTAAGTTATGGTTAAGTTAAATGTCTAAGTTATGTCCAACTTAGAAGTCGTTGGTTGCGTAGCTTACGATTTATTATTAAGTTGTTTTCATTTTGTTGTTTATTCTTAAAGTTTCCTGAATAAATAAGGTTTTAATACTTCTCTAACTTGAACTTGCATATTCGGCTTAAGCGATAGAAATTACTTGGAGGTTGTGTAATTTAGAATTTGATGAAACTGAACATTTTAGGTGCAATAAAAATAACCATTACGGTTTCTTCCAACTTTATAACTTCAAGTGAAGCCGTTACATAGGAAGTTTAATTAAGTAATAGGGAGTGTTAAATATACGATCTTCACGAACACATTCAATTATCATTTTTAACGTTCACCATAATATTATGTTACGTCCGTCTATTCAAAATAATGTTATGTATTGAGATAACCATCGCTTTAATGTTAAGTGGACAGACAAGGATATTAAGGCATCGTAACATTCCTTATAATAACGTTATTTTATATTTGTATTTACCTAGTTACTTCCAACTACTGGCTATTTATATAAAACTTTAATGTTCGTTAGCCACAAAGGTGCTGCGCGTTGATGTCGTTTGTTCGTGCGACTTCCTGCGCGGGCGCACGCTTCGTTCCACACCGCAGACGCGCCAAGTACGGGCGAGATAAAGCCACTATGACGTTTCAATTTAAATGGTTAATGGGCTATAAGATTATTTCGTACAAGTCATGGAACCTAGACTACATACATACTGACAGATATAGTGTGTAGCTTCTAAGTAGATAGTCATCTTGAAATGGCGGCTGAGTGACTAACGTGTCAAAAATCATTTTAGACACAAACCATGTCACATGCTGAAATTGGAGCCTTTTTCTAGAACTACGTCAGGCAATGTCACCGCTATCTATAATAATTGTTTCCTCGTAAAATCACATTCAAAAATATTCATTTTCTAACTAAAACATAAACACAATTCTTATGAATTAAAATAAATTGGAATATCTACCATAATTTTGACTTTTCACTTAATTAAATTATTTCATTTAAAGAACATTGAAAACATAATTGAATAGTTAAGGAACCAATCAGAGAGAGTAATAAGAACTCTGCAGTAAACACAAGCCTTGCGTATGTATAGTGGAGTACAAGTTATATTTATAGTCCCCGGTATCAGTGCGTTCGCGAGTTCCCAGCCATTGTGTACGAAGTACCGCAATTGTATCGCCGCCCTTTTTTCTCACAAATTACCTCCTTATGATATGTAGCGAACGATAGCTCGGAGATACGAGTCTACCCGTGATTGAATATATTGTGTGTTTATTCAAATTAGTTTCGAAATCATCCTTAATGTGTGTGTGAAAGTCCGCGTTACTAGGTACTTGTGAATTCCTGTTCAAAGCTCAACTCTAGTCGACCGCACAATCCATAGTAAGCTTCTACACATAATAGTTCTCAATTAAATTGCACTTTTATAACAATGATTTTTATAAAATGAGTCAGGTAAAATGTTTAAATAAACAAATTACACGCTTGTTTAAATAAGTATTAGCTAAAATAGTACGCCATGAGTTATGAACTTTGTAATTTGTATGAGTAAGTACCGAGACCCGCGTAAGGACCAGTAAAGTAACTGTGTTTTATCTCGGCGTAACTTAAGGTAATATACAATACATTACGTTTATGGTGACAGCGACGAGCGACGTACAAACTACGCAACCTGCTATGTTGTAGGTAAACTGTACCTGACAGGTTGATGCAGAAATACGGGACGGACTCTCTGTAAACTTGCTTAGAATTGGATGCTTGAAGTATCTTTCATAACCAAACAAAATAATTACTGTTTCAGAACATTTCACAGTAATATAAAATTGTAACAGAAGTATAACAGAAGTATAAAATTGTGTGAACAAAAGCATTGAAATAGGGATTATTGTGTATACCGTTGTTGATCAAAGCTAATATATAGCAGGTAATAAATAAAACCTTAATGTAGAGATACTAAAATATACCGTGCAAAATAATACCAGCAATACATAACATATAATTATAATTCCAGCGAACGAAAAGATTAACATTAAAAATAAATAAAAACGACACTAATTCAATAAATGTCGGGCGCGAAATCGATACTGGAATATAATGAATCGCGTATAATCGATTCCGTACAAAAAGCCGGCGGCTGCGCCTGCGCCGTCGCGTGGCGCATTACTAATTGTATAATTGAATCCGAACAGATCGCAAGAGTACTGATGCACAGAAATGAAATTATACTGCCACTTGATAAAAAACCAAACTCATTATATTTACATGAATTTGGTGTAATATAAAATAAACCGTTTTTTTTTTAAGAATAGTAATTAAATTAAAGCCTAACATCCAATACATTATGCCTTCTAAAACAATGTATAATTATGTGGTGTTAGTAGTATAGTATATAAACCTGGCACTACATTTTGTATTATTTTTTCAGTTACAAGTACAATCGTCTCAAAATAAAACGCGCGCTTCCCGGACCGTGACAAATTGTATAATTGATGCCTGATGCCCTTCCCATGTCACTGTACAGCGAGCGCAGCAATAAAACACCTCAATATATTGGTTCAATAATGTATCATAAGTAACAATTCATTATTATGCTTAAATTTTTTGTAAGTATTTTCATACTTCTTTTTCTTTTGCAGGCTTTTCAATAAGTTATAAATTCTTTTCAGAGTTCTCGTTACTTGTATTTAACCAATGAATACTAATGCATTTCTACTAAGAATTAAATTAACATTTGTTTTATTGAGTTGAAATTATAGGAGTAAGTATGGTTGGACAGCTAGTAGTCTAAACAGCCTCCTGAGAACAAGTTTATAAGTTTATAGAACGAGTAACATCGATAGCTGAATGGCCCCACATTCTTACCGTGGTCATCATTTGGATTACCGCGAACAATTTACTGTACCACACTTAAATATCGAACATCTCCAAGTCGCAGCCCTATCGAGACCAATACATATTCTATCTCTTTCACTCTTTACTCTGTATCGTAAGATGGAAAGAGAAAAAGGATGAACGTCGAAGTGTCAGCGAGATGCGACGATAAAATGCAGAAACGATTGCTGACAATAAATTAGTGGGTAATTCCATACGTTGTGCTTGTGATTGCATATGCATGCGAGGAACTTCAGCGTAGAACCTTTTATGTGTGGTGAGATCGCCCTGATATTGTGTGGCTAAGTCCTATCGCTGGAGGCTGTCTCGTAATTTTTATTGTATGTCTATGTTGTAAGGATTAGAGCTAGGTATACTCGTATAATAAATACCACATCTCTATTTGAATGTTTAAAGTAGGTTACGTCAAAATTTATAATGTATTAATTATTTTCATTTAATGAGGTTTGAAGGCGCGCTTGTACTGGAAAACACAATCATTAAAACATGTCTTATATCATGGCTATTTTTACTATATATTTGCTTACATACAAACTTATCACAGTCGTTGGTACCTAAAGAGAAGGCACCTTTATGAAGGGTCCCGGCCGCGCCTCCTCTCAGTACCGGTTCCTTCATCGTGATAGGTTAGTTTGTCTCCCCGGGCAACCTCCTATTATAAATGGTCAGACTTCTACTATTTATGATGTTCAGAACAAACTTGCAATCACAGACAAATTGTAGAGTCGCACAAATCTATTTACACATTCCAAACAAAAATAGAATCTGCTTTCCGAAATATGAGGATGAAAATAAACCTGTCTGTGATATTTTCAGGTCTACGTCGTTAAACCCTTATGATAGAATCGAGAGTGGAGATAGAACCTTGAGGTTATATTTTATCACAAGAAAGCCGCCGGTTTATTTCCCACGGGGGTGGAATAGCCTCGGGAAGGTTGTAGATAATATATGAAGAATAAATTGAACTGTAACATGCGGCTGTATTGTGGTTTACTGGCCGCATTTACAGACGAGGTTGTTATCAATGCTACACAGCGTTTTCAGTGACCCAGTAAACCTGACTCTAATATATTAGTTTGGGTTGAGAAATGAATAGGAAATAATAAAATCGGTGGACGGAAAGTGTAAGATTGATAATGATGATAGATAATAGATGTAGATAACCAGATACCTTTCACAAGACGAACAAAAGCTAACTTTGAACCTCACAAAAACTAATTAAAAACCGATCTTCCTTCCTCGAGCCAAGGTGAGTAAATCAACAATAGTTAAGTGCGTGTTAATCAGTTAATCTTAGTTAGCGCGCACTAATGTTCGTTAGAGGCGAGTGGTAACACTTGCGTTATCGCGGCATCGCCATAAATCGTGGTGTCGTGCGACTTGTCGCGCGTCTCGTGCGACAGCCGGCGACTAATTGTCGCGCGGCTAATGCACCGCGAACACCGATAAACTGTTCTATCGAGATGTTTCTACCTGAGGATGAATCATTGATTGCTTTTATTGATATTGGTGTTAGAATAATTAATTATTTGCACGTACTCGTAGCATAATGAGTTGAGAAAATATTATATTGCTTTTTTTTTTCTAAATGTTAATGTGAGTACGTACAATGTGTACGTGAATCATACTTATTGATTAGGCTCACTAGTAGAAAATCGTAATTCTAATCCGATTTTGTAAATATCATGCTTTTGGATCAATTTTATCTGTAGGAAATGTTTGTTATTTTTTTTTTAATGAAAATAATATATATAAATAAGCAAGGAAGGAAGTAAAATTGGAATCAATTTCAATTCACAGTGAAGCCTGTTATTAAACAAATACGAGTTCTACAGCTGGTTGATATACTATCAGCAGGATGTTATCGAAAGGAGAGGCGCGATCATCCCTAAGAAATCTACCTCAAGGGAATATACAGTATACTACAAAGTGGGTTTATTTATTTCTGATTATTGTGGCTTGGATGTTCGTATCTCATGTGACGTCATTTATAAACTAGTAAATTTACACTTCCAGTATTTGTGACCTCTTTCGTTTTATGTGTGTTTTTGATCTCTGTGCGAAGTAAGCACGTTTATCGCGACTGTACTTTTATGACAATTAGACATGAAACACTGACAGTTAGTGATCGCATGTGAACGCATCTGTACGCATTAGTGCAGTCCCGTTACTCCTTTGTTGCAGGTTTATTGCTTCGTGAAGTGTGTTATTCTGTTATTGTTATCCTATAAACTGTTTTATCGCGAAATGGAAAGATAGAGTCTATGTACGTTTGCTAGATATTCTACGAAATTATAATAAGTGTTTGCTTAGCGGATCTTAAATTCTGTTTTATTTTAGAAATAAATACCTACAACATATAAGGGAGGAAGTGTGGTGATTAATGCTTATTTTTTTCTACAAGAGAAAAGGAATTTCCTGAAAAAAAAAAGGGAAAACGAGCAGACAAAGCATCTCAACCTGTTAGTCAGTCATTATGAGATCTTTATGTGTGCTATTCTACGGATAAGTGCGAGGAATCCTTCTCTCTACATATCGAGATGAAGCCATAAGCCATATTTTATAACTTATGACATGTTTAATCTAGTTTTAATATTATTAATGGCCTCCTATTTAATAAGCATCGTAATTTATGTACTAAGTGCGTGCTCTTTGATTTATTTTGAAACGGAAATTGAATGAAAGTTTGTACAATCTCTTTTAATAAGTTTGACCAAACACGTATTATTAAAATGTAGTCTTTTGCGTGTAGAACTGTCATTATATTAATTTAATCAAATCTTCGTTTTCCTTTTTAACACAAGTAGGTGCCTAACCTGATTTTTCTTATAACTACTTTCATCGTAATTTCAAATGCTTCTCTAGGCGTCAGATTAACCATCGAAATATAACCCTTTCTAAAGTTCAAGATTTAACTTTATATAATGTATTCAATGCTAAATATGAGTTACCAAATGTTGGTCTACATAAATCTGTAATACCACATCTGGGTCACTGACCTTGGCCTCCAGGCTCTCGAGGTTGGTGACCCCGCCGCCACCCGCCTCCAGGGTTTGCTGGAACAAACAGACATACATTAGGATAATACATAACATAAGACCATGCATAATCCTGCGACTTATAGTGGACATCATGAAGTTCCATATCAGCAGCTTGTCGCCAGAGTATCTATCATGTGATTAGGAGGAATTAATAAAACGTATATAGACATAATTATTATAAGACGATGCAAAATATATTGAAGAGAGAAAATGGTATAAGAGCCTGTATAATCCAGTCAGTACACCTCTGTGGCCCCTTGTCCATACCTATATTTGTTTTATTACTACGTATACAACGTGAACAGTTTAAGAGTACAGTTACATTAAGAGGTAGTATACCATACAAGTATTCATGATGAATGCATCCAATATGCAGTTGTACGTCGTGCATCCAGCCACACTGAGTTACAGATCACGATCGATGCGCACGCGCACGTGTGCCAATCACAAGACAGTAGAGGCAGAAAGAAGTCTCACTACAAAATTCTAAACTTATATTATTTTTTGAAGTAGACCATTTTTTTCTGCATTTCTATTGATATACAAAAACAACGTTGTGTTTATTTGTTTTTTTATTAACATTTAAAGTGAATATCATAAGGACATAGTTAAGTTTATGGAGACTGCAATATTTTTTTGTAAGTATTATTGTAATTGTAAGTATTATTAATTTATTGTAATGCTGTAGGTTCTTTCCTGGGTTGTGGCATAACGGTTATGTTTTGCATATCATCCTGCCGGAGGGAAGGGGGGCGGGGGACTCTCACGGAAGGGGGCGTGGTTCCGAATTATGATCACAACATGGACAGATACACGAGGTACGATACTCTGATATAAAGTTCTTAAGTGACTCTATGTGATGCGCAGATTTTTTCATATAGCTCGATACTCGAAACTAAATAATTAATGAATGAATAATAAAAAATAATGTTTAGGTTTGTATACCTAAAAAGGAGCAATAGAATATAAGAAAAAAAAATATGACTTAAAAAGAATTTTGAGACCTAAAATTTTATCATCACATTCTGAATTTTGATATGAAAACAGAATGTACTTTTGTTTATACACTCAAAAGTTATATTGCTACGCTATTCGGCATTCAATAACTACGAGCAAAAATAAAGACTAAAGATAAAATGTCTCATAAATATATTAAGTTTTTCTTTTTTACATAAGTTTATTTTCCATACTTCGATCTGTATCGTGTTGTCTGTTAGACCTTTATACATAGCTGGCCTTCCGTAAAGCCTGCTAATTACACTTAACGTAATTAGTAAAACGCAGGTTGTAACTGTTTAGAGTGTTGCAGTGGCTGGGTGGAAGGTCAAGCTTCGTTCCAAAGATTATCAGCTCCAGTTGTTTGTTAGCTGCGTACTGAGGACAATTAAAGCACTACCCTGGATTGAAATACGAGAAAATAAAGTCTTTCTTTGTAGATTAAACAAGCAACCTAACAGTAAAAGCATTACATTAATAAGTAAACTTAAAGTTTAAGAAAGTTTATATATTATTTCCGAAAACATATATAATCTATACTTAGTACATAACGGAAGTGTTTGTATGTTAAACTACAGATATTATCAAATAAATATTTTTTATTAAGGTAGTATTAATTAAACGCTCTCTCTTTATTAATTACTGCGGAGATTAATAAGATACTAATGACGCTCATTGTTATTATAATAATTTGCATCTTACGTAAATATAGAAAGTTTCAATGCTTTTATTTAAATTAAGAAGTAAGAAGGCGTAAGAGGTTGCCTAGGCGCAGGTAATATGTAATATGTTCGTATTATAACAGCCTGCTTAAAAATGTTTTAAGATAAATATTATCACAATGTACAGCTACACAGATTACTCTTGGGTGAATAAATCAACTCGTGCAGTGGTGTAACGTGCACTGCACTACTTTTTTTTTTTGGTAGAGATCTTTGCAGTTAGCCTGAGGCTTTGACTGCTTCACTGGACTTTGCACTGCAGTTTATGTTCAATACGATAGCACTCTGTGCTGGCAATTCATAACAGATAAAATTCAATTTTCGTTGTTTTTTTTTCAGTTACTTTTTTTTTTAATGTTGCTCTAAGCAATTCTAACTGTCAGATTCAGCTTCTTGATTATATTTGTCGCGAAATATTAAAAAATAATAAGACTATTCAGCCAGTGTTAAACTTGGGCTTCTTTTCTTTTTCGTGTCGTTGGGAAATTTTAATAAGTAGCCACAAACTTAACCTGCGCTAAAATAACTATTGAAATATCTGTGCTATTGTTGCTATTAGCTATCCAAGTTAACAAGAAATACAACATAAACAAGCCTCAAGTTTTGGAGCGCGACGCGATTCAATTAGCTTTACGTTTCAGTAGCGCTAATGAACATGTCTGATAATTGTTCGTTTGTGGGACACCGCCACCGCCACCGCCGACCGCCGCTAATGCGAGCCATTTACCACTGATACAACTAGCAACAGATCAAGTACCGACGGCAGCTGCGCTCCTAATACACCATTCTATAAAAGTTTATGAATGCCTGATAACTGAAATGGTTGTTAATATGTTATTATTGACAGATTTGCGATATAGGCAAGTTTTAATGTATCTGTCTTTTTGTAAAATATATGTTGTGGGATCGTTTGTCTAGGGATATTATCCTATACAATTCGCCTTTAAAGTATTTATCATTATAAAATGACGGGTGAAATAATTGCGATGTTTCTGTTGACGTTCCCGCTGTCAATTTATCCCTCCAACTGCTACAGATTGACATAATTACATAATTATGAATGATTTTTTCCAGATCGCGTTGTATCGGCGCAGGAATGTTAATTGGCGTCTAGCGCAGTTCAGTTTCTCTGTTATTCTTCGAAACATTTGAAGAATCGCAGACACTTCCGGGTGCTTGACGATAGTTGGACCATTATAGACTTTTTTAAACCGTAACGAGATTTTTTCTTGTTTAATGTGTTTAGAAATCAGAGTGCTTATAAGGGAAATAGCGAGTGGACGTTAGTTTGTAATAAACTATCCATCAGACAGGATGCTGGCAGCTGGATACAGGCATGACATAGTTCAACTGCTTTAGAACATTATCATCGTCCTTTTTTACTACTTAGAATTTGACTGGTTGGACTTTGTTGTTTTATAAATGTATCTTATTATGATAAAGCACATTAGCGGATTATTTACAGATTTAGATTATCTATCCAGTGGGGGAAATTGACATCTAGATAAGTTAAATGATATTATTTAACCCCAGCCATGGCGTATATAATCATAGGGAAAATTATACTGCTCTAATAGGTGCTCATTAAACCCTACCGGAAACTAAAAGAACCCGTACTTACTCAAATAGAAAAATATATGACTCCCGCTGGTCAGCTGGCGACAGTCACTTAGGCTGTCAGTTCATCGTTAAAGAGTTGGTGTAATTGCGGCGCGGGCGGTAATGCATCGCAATAGTAGCAGCGCGGCAGCGGCGTGAGGGACCGACACCATGCCCTGTGCCAGGAGTTAGGTAATACTAAGTAAGTAGTAATATTAAGTAATACTAAATTAGTAAATACTAACGCCTGTCAGACGGATATCATCAGAGAAATGTTCGCCGTTTTTTCACATGATCAGATCGCTCGTTTTGAGGAACTACATGCAACTATCAACTGTCTTAAGGAGCAAAATGCTAGATTAACACAGAGTGTGGAGGTTATGTCAAATAAGTATGATGAATTCCTGTCTAGAATCTCTCAGTTAGAATCGGACCGACGAGTTGATAAAATAAACATAGAAACTCTTGAAGCAAAAATTGAATATCTTGAACGTAAGTCTCGGTCTACTGGGATCGAAATACGTAATATCCCTAAGAAAGTAGGAGAGACCAAACAGGACTTGTGTAATCTGCTGAACTGTGTTGGCAAGATCGTTGATGTGGAAATAAACCAGAACTATGTTAAGGATATTTACAGAATAAAATCGAAGGACTCATCAAACCCCATAATTGTTGAACTTACTACGGTGTTACTGAAAGAAAAGATTCTCAGTAGCATAAAAGCACACAACAAAATAAAAAAACCCGGCGAAAAACTCAACACTGGTAGTCTTGGTTTCCATACCCCAGTAAAACCTATTTATGTTTCTGAAACCCTCACTCCAAAAACTCAGAAACTTTTTTACTTGGCAAGATTGTTCCAGCAGCAATACAATTACTCATTCTGCTGGACTTCGCACGGTGTTATATACTTAAGAAAAGAAGAAAAGGCACCTCACATCCAAATTACGTCTGAAAAGGACATTGAAAATTTAAGGAAGGCTGAATGACTAGTATGCATTTATCAAATTATTTTTTATTCATCTAAGCTTATTTTAAGTCTCTTCATTGTATGTTTCGGTTCTCAATTTGTTACAAAACACTGCATGCAATTTAATTATTATTATGAAACCATACAAATAACACTTTACACACCAAAATTTTATAGACCTGCGTCGGATTCTTACATGTATAACCGAGACTATTTAAGTCCATTGGATCTATCACAGTCCTTCAAATACAATAACGTTCTTTTTCTGAAAATAGTAAGTCTGATATTACCAGCTGCATACTTAAATAGAAAAATAATAGTAAATAAATATTTACATAGGTTCTTGCGGGACTACCTTCAACATGCTCATTTAAGTCACTACAATAAAAATGGTTGACTTTGATATGTTATATAAAGACATTGACAGCTTTACGGTTTCGGATTCCTGTGAATGTGAGGTGGACGATTGCATTAGTATTTTCCCATCGCAACCATATTTGTCCATCTTGACCCAAAATATTCGTAGTCTAAATTGTAACTTCTCAGGTTTTCAGGTCTTATTAACGAGACTAGGCATTGACTTCGACATACTCATTCTTACCGAATGCTGGCTGTCACATGTGTCATCTATTCCTAAATTAAAAGGTTACTGCTCATATATGACTTCAGTAAATCCCATTCAAAATGATGGGGTTGTCGTATTTATAAGGAATGAAATTAAATTTTATATTGAGGAACCTAAAATACAGAACAGTAATTGTCTTATGATTAAAATAGGAGGTAATGACACCGTGATACTAGCTATTTATCGATCACCCTCCTATGCTAACCTTGATCCTTTCCTTACATCACTTGACGAGACCCTACGGAAGGTATCGCGCTTTAAAAATATTGTAATAATGGGTGATCTAAATATTGACATAAAATCTGAAAATCCAAGTGCTTTCACTGGTCAATATTTGGCGCTTACTGCTTTCCACGGTTTGTTACCCACACATACTTATACTACTCGTGATGCTAGTGAAAGCAGTATTGATCATGTCCTTCTGAAGTCTAAGACTCCTTCTTTAACCATTATTCCGCAATCTACTCTTACTGATCATAAAGCTGTCATATTATGTATAAAAAAAGAACTGTTACGCAAATATGCAGTGTCAACTTATACTAAAATAGACTGGGTTGGATTGAGAAGTTACATAAGAAAAATCAATTATAATCCAATTTATGAAACTGAGAACTGTAACCTTGCGATGAGTTATATTATTTGCGAATTACAAAAAGCTTTATCAAAGAACTCTGCAGTCGTCAAACTTCCACGCCGTAAAAGGATAATGAAGCCTTGGATTACACCAGGTTTGTTGCGCTGTATCCGCAACAGGGACAGGCTACATAAAAAATCAAAATCATCCCCTGACAACATAATACTAAAAACAACCTATACACGATACAGAAAATTTTGCAGCTCAATTCTCAAAAAAATAAAACGAAGCTATGAAAAAGACTTAATGCAAAAAGCTGGTAAAGATAACAAAAAAGTATGGGAAACTATAAAAAAAATCACACATACCTCTAAGGACTTTATTTGTCCTAATGAATTACTAACACTATTAGAAACTCCCCAACGTTCTGTTGATCATATCAACAAATACTATATTAACGTAGGTAAATCACTTGCTGAACAAATGACACTTGGACAGGCAGGGATATCGGAAAATATTAATAGTTACTTAAAACAATACCCTAACTCCATTGTACTCTTCGACACGGACGAGGACGAAGTAGGTGGCCTTATTAGTGTGCTGAAGGATGAGTGCTCTGTGGGATGGGATAACTTGCCAAACAGGTTACTGAAAGAACATAAAGATATACTTGTGACACACTTAACCTATATTTTTAATATGTGCTTGTCGAAAGGTGTCTTCCCTAAAGACTTGAAAAAATCCCAAATACTGCCGATTCATAAGGGTGGGGACAGAGATCGTATTGAAAATTATAGGCCTATATCAATATTGCCATCGCTTTCTAAAATCCTAGAAAAAATTATAAATAAAAGACTGATAAATTATCTTGAAAGTAATAATTTAATATCTGATAAACAATATGGATTTCGTCGTGGAAGGTCAACCGATGATGCAGTCAGTAGCCTTACTAATTACATAACGACTAGTATTGATAAAGGTACTAAATGTATTGCTATATTCTTAGATTTAGCCAAGGCTTTTGATACGGTCTCTGTTCCAGTCCTCTTACATAAACTAACAAAACTGGGTATTCGAGGTGCGCAACTTGCCTTACTGGCAGATTATTTAACTGACAGATCCCAATGTGTTAAGATAGATTCTCATACTAGCACTGTTCTCCCAGTGACTTACGGAGTGCCGCAAGGCAGCATATTGGGTCCGACACTCTTTCTCGTTTATATAAACGATCTCCTCTGTCTTAATTCATTTCCTGGAAAAATAATTTCATATGCTGATGATACTGCCCTAATTTTTACTGCTAGAACATGGCAGGAGACTTATCTACTTGCTCAAAAGGGGCTGGACAGCGTTAGAAAATGGCTCCATGATAATGTACTCACCCTTAATGTGGAAAAAACAAAATATCTTACCTTTTCAATTCGCGACTTTGCAAACACCGGTCTGAAGTTAATTGTACATAAATGTCCTCTGGAATCACCGAGTATGTTAAAGTGTAAATGTAGTCCGCTTGAAAATTCTAAAACGATTAAGTATTTAGGTGTTATAATTGATGACAAACTCAGCTTCAAAGCACACATACTTACCTTAAGTAAAAGAATACGGAAACTTACTTACATTTTTAAAATGTTAAGACATGTAGTAACGCCGAATATTCTTAAGCAGACGTATTACGCTCTCTGCCAATCACTGCTCACGTATTGCATATCGTCTTGGGGTGGAGCACCAAAAACGACTTTAAAGCAGCTCGAGATATCACAAAGAACTATCTTAAAACTTTGCACCTTTAAACCTTTCCGATACCCAACTGAACTTCTCTATGATTTTTGTGAGGTCTTGACGGTTCGTCAGCTTTTCCTGCTTAATATTGTACTAAAACAACATCTCCAACTTACGTACAACCCCGCCGTAACCTTTAAACGGAGATTTTTTGCAGTATGTGAACGTTCAATACAACCAAGGACAACGTTCATACGTAGGTTTTACCCCTTCTTAAGTTCATATATTTATAATAAAATTAACAGTAGGATTGAAATCTACCACATGACTAGAGCTACATTAAAAAAAGTGTTATCTGACTGGCTTCGAAGTTTGTCATATGATCAGACCGAAGATTTACTTATGGTACTTGAATAGCTCATTTGACTATAGATAGCTTTTAAATGTTTGTTGAGACCTGCGACTATTGTAAGAATCTGATAGAATAATTTAAATATACCTTACTCACCCTCTCACATACACACACACACCCCTCACTATACCCACCGAGAGGACTATTCTACAACACCTTAGTTTTTTAGCATAATATGTTTGTTTATTATATTATAAAATGTACCCTTTGTTTGTAATAAGCCCTTATAATATAATGTACACCTGATCCGAGGATAGAGGCGCTGCTTGCTGAAGCACAGGCTTTAGACCTATTTCAGCAGCAGATGCTAAAAAAGTTGTACACAGTTGGTACTGTATTATGTTTTAGCTTCTAGATTATAAACAAAATTGTGTAAAAATGTGTTTTTGGTCTAATAAACTATTATTATTATTAATAAGGACTATCGTACGGTGTTGAGGAGGAAGTGTACGGCTTTGGATAAATATATACTACTTAGTTATAATTGCTAGGTCCTGTTAATTATAACGAGTTATAGGGATACACGGCAATTAGAAGAAGGAAAATATGTATACCAAGTTAATCATACATGAATGAATAACCTCTCCCTTTTTGACTTCGCCGCTGTCGGGGGAAACGCCCTTGATTTATTTTGTGAAGTTATGGACGTCTCCGATACATTAGTTAAGTAATTTTGCAATATAGCAAAGCGTCAAGGGTCACGGATCCTGATGTCATACATAGTCATACAGTTTGCGTGTTGCGCTGATATTAGTTCCGGTGTATGCGTTAGTGTGATATTAACGTGGTACCCGGCATGATGGACGGTCTTGACACGGTTACCGACAATGGATTGCACTCGTCGTCGTGTGGGTGCCGGAATTACACACAATGCATTATGAATATGACTTGTGCATCTTCTGTAGGGTTGATAAGTAATTGTCGTTGGCGCAGATCCAGTATGAACAACTCTTTACTTTTGAGATAAAATACTTGTCCCAGTGGGCTAGTGATATTGATGGATAGTCGAATAGCATATATCACCACGACCCTTATAATAGTCCGACGTAAGTTAAGTCCGATGTTTGTTTAAATCCTTACGACACAAGAATTACATTCACAAGTAAGGAAGACATATACAGGGTGTCCGGTAAATAGTCCGACAAACTGTGGTGGCTGATACCTTAGGTCAGGCCCTATCAAATGAACGCAACATATGTTCGCCGAAAAGTTACAGGTTTCGTGTTACAATCGATTATCGAAAATTTTAGAATTTTCTACCTTGCTTCAGACTTTTCCATTTTTCTTGCTGATACATAGCTTCCGTAATACTTTTTGTGCATCAAATTAATCTTGAATAGTTACTCTATCCTTTGATAAGTCTCATATTTATCTAAAAGAAGAATATATTGGCGATAACGCCATTTGTTTTACAATTTTCACTTTCGGTTTCTCTTAGTGCTCAAATTTGAACTGCAGTGGTGAAAAATAAATGTATGTAGGATTTTTGTACAACAATCTTAAAAACTTGCTTGAATATTAGTGATTTTGGGCAGGTACAATACTTGCATATTTTCTTTACAAAATTTGACAAAATAAGCAGCTGAAGTACATCCGGGCCTATTTTTTGAAATATTGCTAATGTAAATCTGAGTAAAAATAATACGTAACTTAGCGCTAATCGTCATTGTACAATTAAATGAGGTATTTTCTTCTCGCCATTAACTCTCTATGCCAGATTAAAACATGTTTTAGTGTAAAATTACCTTAACCTTCAGTATTTTCTTACTAGTTAAATCGACTTTATAACACCTTATTTTTCATGCAACAACAATGAAATAGCTGGTTTTAGACGCCCAATTCATCTGCACTTAACGGGTTCCGTATCATTGTAAAAATTTAAACGAGCATTTTTTTTTAATATTTTCTAAATTGAAATTGACCACAATTATTTCGTGTCACTAGTTAATCGCTAGAAAAAAATAACTTATTTCACTGGTCCATAACGATCCGCGTTAAGTTACGTCGCATTTTTACTCAGATTTACATTAGTAATATTTCAAAAAATAGGCCCGGATGTTTTTCAGCAGCTTTTTTTGTCAAATTTTGTAAAGAAAATATGCAAGTATTTTACCTGGTCAAAATCACCAATATTCAAGCAAGTTTTTAAGATTGTTGTACAAAAATCCTACATACATTTATTTTTCACCACTGCAGTTCAAAGTTGAGCACTAAGAAAAACCGAAAGTGAAAATTGTAAAACAAATGGCGGTATTGCCAATATATTCTTCTTTTAGATAAATATTAGACTTATCAAAGGATAGAGTAACTATTCAAGATTAATTTGATGCACAAAAAGTATTACGAAAGCTAAGTAATAGCAAGAAAAATGGAAAAGTCTGAAGCAAGGTCGAAAATTCTAAAATTTTTGAAAATCCATTGTATCTCGAAACCTGTAACTTTTCGGCGAACATATGTTGCGTTCATTTGATAGGGCCTGACCTAAGGTATCAGCCACCACAGTTTGTCGGATTATTTACCGGACACCCTGTATATAATTGTACAAAAAGCAAGACGTATGAACTTGCAAATACATAACTTTTATTAAAATGGCTACAATTAGTTGCCTTTCACTTTTTTCAAGTTATTTTGATTGTATATATTTTGAAACCCAGTATTTTTCCTAACAATAGTTAGTCAAACTGATAAAACTGATAAAGGAACTCAATGAGTGACAGCCCTACAAGTGTGAGTCAGCATCACACTGCGATTACACGCTGTAAACAAGCTATTAGCGCTTCTAAGCTGCTCGAGCTGTCTGAAGGCCTATAGCTTTAATCACATCCCTAGTACTTGCGGCAACCACAAATCTGCAGGATTCATTGCCCATTCGCTAATCGTTAGATACTTTACAACGATTGGTAATTAATTTTAAATAAATTGATAGTGACGTTGATGTTGATTTTTATGGTAAACTAGCTGTGCCCTGCGGTTTCACCCGCGAGAATACCTAGGTCCCGTTCCCGGTGACTTTATGTTATTCAGGGCGCAGACGAATCCAACAAATCACTATCGTAACAAAGGTCAGGATTACTTAAAAAAAATTCCGCGCAATTTTCTATTTTTTTTTTCTTTCATAAAAACCTTCTCTTGACAATAACAAATACAACAAAAAAATAATTATCAAAATCGGTCCAGGCGTTATTGAGTTATGCGCTTACCAACACATTTAGCGATTCATTTTTATATATAAGATTGGTAATCAAATACAAAGTTTTCCAGATATTTGCTGCTATCAATTATGTTGTTTTTTATACATTTTAAGAGGCAGTGTTATTAAATCGTACGTAAGTAGGTGTTTCTCTGAAACTGAGTTACAATACTAAACCATAATAGCAAAGAAAATGAAAATTAGGTCCTCTCTACATAAAAATGAGTTTTATCTTGGGTTTCAAAGTAGCCTAGCATTACTAAATGAATAATTTTAATGCTAACGTAAGTCATGTGATTATAAAAAATTCAAGGTAGTTACTTGGAAATCAATATTCTTTTCATTCTATGTGTGAAATCCTATCCGATATTATAAAGAGATCATGTTCGACACTTAAACGCATGTATATTGTGTATGTTACACATTAAACACAAACATTATACGTGGCGTACGCTATCGCAATGATCATTATGTGTGAAAACGACGCAATGCGAAGGTTTTTACACATGTTGACGTGACTTGAGTTTCTATACATTAACCTATTTCTACCATAAATTGTACCTACAGGCGGACATGCTCATAATAAAATAAAAAGTCTATGTTCTGAGTACACGAAAGATCGAGACTAATTCAGAGCTAATACATATAATATAAACTAAGTAGTATAAACTACATCAAAAGTGGGATGTACGAGTATACAATGCCTTAAGCACTAGGGTAAAAAAAGCTTGTTAAAATATTTACCTGATAGAAAAATGGTTCTTTGGAGTTCCTACCAATAAACAACCTCATTTTACTACATCCTTCCTTAACATTGTTGTTGGCGATTCTCAGAGGTGATGGAAATAAGTGGACTGTAATTATATTTAGGTTGGTTTATTAGATATAAGAACGCGCGCTTCTAGTCCGTGTCGTATGAGGCAATGGTCGTGCGTGTCGTAGCGACGCGGGCGCCGGCCACTCGCGGCGCCTCGTCCCGCGCTCCCCGCAAGCCGCTGTCGCCATCTGGTCGCCGCAGTGGCTAACGGTGCGATGTTTGTCACCAACATACTCCCCGGGTTGAAGTAGGCAGGAAGGCAGCTGGTTCAACAATCAGGTTCTGGAAGGGGACAAATGTTATTAAACGCCCTTCGAATTATGGCTCCTCCTTTGATCCTTATATCGGCGACTCGAGCGACTTGATCCTGAGCTCCTGGGAAAACGGCCACACAGCGACCCAGGGCCCAACGTAGGGGAGGAAGCGCTTTGTCCTTTATAAGGACTAAAGAACCCAATTTGAGTTCACTTGATGCAGTAGGCCACTTTGTCTTTTGCTGCAGGGTTGTGACATACTCGTTGGAAAATCGTTTCCAAAAATGTTGCTTGACGAACTCGACTCGTTTGTACCGCTCAAGACTGGTTATCCTTTCTGTCAGCTGTGGATGTGGGACTGACACAAGTGATCGTCCTATTAGGAAGTGTGCGGGTGTTAGAGGTGTGAAGTCTGTAGGATCAGAGTTTAAGGCAGTTATAGGACGTGAATAAAGAATGGCTTCCACCTGAGTCAGGCAAGTGTGCATTTCTTCATACGTGAAATGCGTAAGTTGGAGAAGCCTACGAAGATGATATTTGGTGGAACGGACTGCAGATTCAGCCATACCATTGAAATGGGGTGTGTAGCTCGGGATGAAGAGGAACTCAATACCCTCTTGAGCGACGGCGGAACTAATTTGGGAACTTGAGTCCTGCAAGAAACGGTGTAACTCGTTACATGTACCTACAAAATTAGTCCCGTTGTCTGAGGTTATACTTTGCGGCTTCCCTCGACGAGCCACAAACCGATTTAGAGCGGCCATGTATCCCTCTTTAGTCAGATCTGTGACGAGTTCTAGGTGCACGGCCTTTGTAGATAAACACACAAAGATGGACAAGTAAGATTTTATTAGTTGGCAGCCTCGACCTTTACGGTTAGCTATCATGACTGGTCCGGCATAATCTACCGAACAATGTAAAAAAGGGAATTCCAGTGTAGTTCTGGATTCAGGTAACTGCCCCATAATGGGCTGGACATTGCTGGCTTTAAATCTGAAACATTTTATGCAACCCCTTGTTATAGATTTAGACAGATTCCTTCCTCCCAAAGGCCAATAAGTTTGTCTAATACTGGACAACAATAACTGAGGTCCAGCATGTAAAAGTTTCAAGTGATGCATATGAAATATAATTTTTGTTAAATGATGTTTGCCACATAATAAAATAGGATGTTTTGTGTCATAGCTATAAGGTGAATTATCAAGTCTACCGCCTACTCTCAAGATATCATTTGAATCTATGAATGGGGTCAATGATATTAATTTATTTTTCTTCGGTAATGCATGACCTGACTTTAAGATAAGATATTCATTTGGAAACATTTCTAACTGAGCAATATGTATAATAAAATTAAATGACCGTTGCAATTCTTCACAAGAAAGATGATCGTGGAATCTGTTTGTTTTGGTTTTGCAGTTATGAATAAATCTGTATATATAAGCTATAACTCTCTGTAAACGTGTAAATTGTGAATATTTAAGTATAAGTTTTGTAAATAGTTTGTCGTCATGGTTTTTATTAACATTATTATTTAAAATAAGACAAGGCTGGAGATCCGGTAGGTCCCGTCTCTGGGTCTCATTAGGCATTTGTGGCCAACTATGCTCTGATTTGAGTAAAAATGATGGGCCCCACCACCACAACGAGGCGTCGCTGATCACATCAGCCCTCACCCCGCGAGAAACGAGATCTGCCGGGTTCTCCTTGGACGGCACGTAGCTCCACGTGTGACCACTGGTGCTTTCCTTGATTTCATTAACACGATTACGTACGAATTGATTAAGTTGCATTGAAGGGGTGGACAACCACCCTAATACGATCGTGGAATCGCACCAAAAGCGACACATGTTAATATTTAATTTAAGTGAATTTTGCACCTTCGTACACAGTCTTGCACCTAATAACGCCCCACACAGCTCAAGACGTGGGATAGTTGTGGGTTTAATTGGCGCAACCTTGTTTTTTGAGGCTAAAAGCTGAACACACACCGTCCCTGAGTTACACACAGACCTAATATAGACGCATGCCCCATACGCACTTTGAGAAGCATCTGTGAATGTATGGATTTCAATCTTTACACAAAGATCACTAAGAACCCAACGAGGTATTTGTAACTTATTAAGACAGGGTAATGTGTTAGCAAAAGAAGACCAAAGATGTAAGATCTCTGACGAAACTTCTTCGTCCCAAGAACATTTATTTACCCATAATTTTTGCATAATTAATTTTGCTTCGACAACGCATGGTCCAACTAGGCCTAATGGGTCGAATATTTGGCTTATGACGGAAAGAATATCGCGCTTGGTAACCTTCTCATGAAGTTCAATATTAATTGAAAAAGATAAAATATCTTGCTGACAATGCCAATACAATCCTAATGTTTTTGATGTTGTGTTTATGTTGTCTGATAGATCTAAAACTGTGTTTGAATCAATAACTTGGCCTAAAAATAACTCTTTAAGAACTAATGGGTCATTTGATTTCCATTTGCGAATATTAAATTTAGCTGAATTTAAGGTGGCTGTAATTCCTTTACACAAATCTATAGCTTCACTTACAGTACTAGCCCCACTTAACAAATCGTCACAATAGAAGTCGTGAGCTATACTATATTTGACGCTATTATCGCTGACTGTGGATGCCAGGCTACTCAGACATTTTGTCGCAAGGTATGGCGCTGATGCGGTTCCTTGACAAACTGTATTTAGTGTATAAGTTTTTAAACGATGCGATGAATCAAACCTAAATACAATTTGCTGTAATGAGCGTTGACTGGGTACAATGTCAATAGATCTAAACATTTTTTCGATGTCTGCCGATACTACAATTTTATGCTGGCGGAATCTGAGGAGAATCGATAAGAGATCGTCTTGGACTGTAGGACCGACCATCTGAATTTCATTGAATGAAATTCCTGAAGTGGTGACGGCAGAAGCGTCGAAGACTGTACGCAACTTTGTCGTTGTGCTCGACTCCCGAAGTACGCCATGATGAGGAAGGTAGTAGTTGGCATTGTCACTGTATGGAAAAAGAATTTTATTTTCAGTCATGTGGCCTAATCGCTCGTATTCCTTCATGAAGTTCAAATATTTCTCCTTGAATATTGGTTCTCGTTCAAATTTTCTTTCAAGCGATAAAAACCGTCGCTTCGCCATCTCAAAAGAATCACCTAAGACCTGTGGGTCTCGCTTGAGAGGAATGGTGACGACAAAACGACCATCGCTATTTCGAGTTGTGTTAACGGTGAAACTATTCTCACACGCTCGTTCTTCCGCGGATTGAGAATGCTCAAGAGAAACACTATCTACTTCCCAAAAACGAGTGAGATCAATATCAAGTTGACCTTGAGTAAAAAGACATTGACTGAATATATTTTTCGGACCCGAGATGTGACCAGTGACTATCCATCCCAGCTCCGAACTACGTAACATAGGTTGATGCTTGCCTAGGCTAATTCTTTTGTTACCTAGAATGTCCCAAAAGATATCTGCCCCGATAAGAATATCGACCTTAGAAGGTATATTATAAGTGGGGTCAGATAAACATAAGCCAGCTGGAATTTTAATATGTCGTGTATCAATGTATGTTATCGGTACCACTGTGGTGACGTTGGTAAACACATAACAGTCAATGTTAGTCCTATAGGCAGTATTCATTGACTCAATTGTGAGAATGCAAGACTGTGTACTATGGGATACATGACTATTAAAACCTGATACCGTGGAGCTCACGTTCCGCCTCGGCAAACCCAGCTTACTGCAGAAAGCTTCGGAAACGACATTTATTCCACTACCGTTGTCCAAGATCGCCCTGGCGGTGTGTTTGTTGCCCTTGCCGTCAACCACCTTCACCAGCGCTGTGGAAAGGAAAACACGCGTCGGAGTAGTAACCGGTACAACATCAGTTGTCAACACAATGTCCTTTGAAGACGTAGATGACGCATCACGAGAAGCAGATTGCTCAGATTTTTCAAAGTGTAAAAGAGTGTTGTGCCTTTCGTTGCAATATTTGCAATGTGACAAAAAACATTTCTTTGCTACGTGACCGAAACGCAAACAGTTCAAACACACCTTAAACTCTTTTACCTTTGAAAGCCGAGATTCTACAGGAAGACTTCTAAAAGATTCGCAATTGAACAGCTGATGTGACTCATCGTCACACAATGGACATGATTTATATTTATATTTTTTATTATTAGTGCTATTTCTACTATTTATTACCAAACTTTTTGCTTTTACGGGTTCTAAATTTAATTTAATATTTTTACTATTCTCTTCTAAAGTTTCTAAGATGTTGGCTCTTTGACTTAAGAATGTAATGAACTGTGATACGGTTGGGGACGAAGTCAATGTATTTCTATGTTCTTCCCACTCTCGACCCGTAACACTATCAAGTTTAGTTGACATCATATAAATTATAATCGTGTCCCAGATGGGTTCATTCAATGATGCGAGAGCCCTAATGTTCTTGTTAGTTACATCTATAAGATTTTGAATCGACTTACTTGATTCTGATCGAATGGGTTCTATGTTAAACAAAGCCTGTAAGTGATTATTTACTAGTAAGCGGCTATTATCAAATCGCTCACACAATAATTCCCATGCAATTTTATAGTTGTCACTTTTAAAGTCGATATTTTTAATTATCAAAGCAGCATTTCCTTTAAGTGAAGCCCGTAAATAATGAAATTTATTGATGTTATCTATGCGATCACTGTTGTGTATAAGAGAAAGGAATGTGTCTTTAAATTCGAGCCAGTCTTGATAGCCACCGCTGAAATGTGGTAAGTCAATTTTAGGCAGCCTAACCAAATTTCTCACTCGCCCACCTGATTCCGCATCGCTGAACTCCGCCACAGAGTCGCTGTTCTTCCCCCCGGCAGCAAGCAGGCTCTTGGCGCGGGCCACAAGCGGATAGAAGTCGTTGTCAAACTGCACACGCTCCGCGGGCACCTCATCAACGGGTGGCTCGTCAGATAGGATCTCGATCTCAGTCTGTAAGGTGTCGAATTCCTCGCATAAGGGCTCAAATTTTCGTAAGCGGTACTGTAAATCTATGATTTGTAACTCCGTTAAGGTTCTAGAAGTTTCAATTAATTTAATATGATTGCCAAAAATAGTGAGCTTCGATTTTATTGCTGAGCGTTTTTTAATTAAAGTTTTAAGTTCAGACATGATCACAAAGCAAATCTCAATTCGATAATGGCAACAGCTGATGTAAAATAACGAGCCACTCAATGCACCGTTATAAAGATAATATTGTGCAAGCAAAAAATAAAACCAGTTTCTAAGCTTAATGACTATGCATTTGAAGTAAACAAGATGATTCATGCAAAAGACATTCAACGTTCGAGTTTTATGACCGTAGGTGATTAGCGCACAAAGCCCCGAACCAAAAAAATGGACAATGAAATGAACAGTTTAAATATTATAGATAACAGATTAACAGCGCAGGTAATAATGAATGAATAGTGACGTATGAAGAATGCGCAAAGCACTGACTCAAGTTTTAGCAAAATGGGTATGAAATGGCTAAACGAATATGAATTTGAATAGCAAAGAGAAGATGGATTAAGAGGAATAAATAGGAACGAACTCACAAGATGTCTTATCCTTTGTCCACACTGACTTCTCGCCGTTGACGGTTTATCGTCCCTCTGTCCTTCCTTGACCTTCTCGAAAGTCGCCGCGTATTGACCGCGCGCACGACTTATTAAAGTTTATTGATTACTTGACACGGAATGCCTAAAAGCCTCAAGACGTCCTTAAATCTTTATGCACGGCAAAGGACCACTTGTTGGCGATTCTCAGAGGTGATGGAAATAAGTGGACTGTAATTATATTTAGGTTGGTTTATTAGATATAAGAACGCGCGCTTCTAGTCCGTGTCGTATGAGGCAATGGTCGTGCGTGTCGTAGCGACGCGGGCGCCGGCCACTCGCGGCGCCTCGTCCCGCGCTCCCCGCAAGCCGCTGTCGCCATCTGGTCGCCGCAGTGGCTAACGGTGCGATGTTTGTCACCAACATTGTAATCTACACAATACCTCGTGCCTCTTTCCTTCTAAGCCTACAGCATGCCTACAGCCTGGCTGTTCTCGCGGACACTTTACTGGAGCCTGTTCCTGTCGCATAAGTTATGAAGGATATAATCCCGTATCGACAGGGACCAGCGACGCTAAGCCTACTTTATTCCAGAGCCATTACACCGACGCCTAAGGCTTCGAGTAGAACGGTGTTGATTTATTCGCCAACGTGAGAAGTAATGTAACAATCGCCTGCGGGGGAATTTGTCGCCTCATTACAAGTAGGCCTTATTCTGTGTGAAGCTATGAGTATGAACATTTTATGAGTCTAGTTTGTATGTGCTGTAGTAATAATAGGGCTGTAACTTATAAATATATTATTACATCGAAAATGGCTTTGAAAACTTTCAGCTTGTACAGGGTATTTTTTATATAAATTAGTATAGTCACATAGCTGTACAATAAACTACAATAACACATTCAGATCAATACGAGCATGACAATAATTAGCTGTTGGAAAGTGCGAGTGACGTTCAGCAACATGCGCGTACGCATCCCGCTGCGTCATGACGTCAGCAACAAACAGACATTAGCGGTGCGTGCGCGCAGCTCGCGAGTGTCATTGAAACTGCTATTAGACACTATTGTGTTACACATCAACTGTACACTGACACATGTCGTGGATGTAAATTGTGCATGTTTTACGTAAATAAAGGCGGTAGATATCAAAGTTGTTTATGTATTTTACGCGACCAGCGAGAATGTTAAACGTAATTAAATGCCGTGAGGACTTTGTTCAATATTCTGAAAGTTTTACAGAGCTATTTATTTCCATTGTAGTTGGCTGATTGTGACTTTAGTTAAGAAAAAGGGAACTTCGTTATGAATTATTTAAAATAAATTAAAATGGCCACTCGAAATGTCGGGATAGAATCTAGACACACAAAGTTTACAAGCCCTTCAGTTCAAAACAACAATAAAAAACAGTGATTTCACTATCGCCACCATAAACAATCCCTGCAATTACTCCATCACGAATGTTAATGTAATGTATTCATATTACGACAGTCTCAAATCCCTTACGCGTGGCGGTCTGCGCGGTCGGCGCGCTCTGCGCAGTCGGCGCTGTCGAACATGCCGTCAATAATAATGGCGTGAGGCAAGCGATCAGCCGCCAGGGAGCTTACTGCTCCACTTTCCTTTGACAGACAATTATGCTAATTAGAACCATTTAAATTAACCTGGAAATCTGGACCAGGAAATAGCTTTAGTGATTTTTGTGGATATAATATACTTGGTTTTCAATTGATCATAATTTCGATCTGGCGAAAATTTCATAGGTTGACTTTTCATTAGACTTCTTATTTATTTTCGTCTTCTTAACTCGTCATCCCAGTTTTCTTCTCCTTTTCGTGTCGATGATATTTCCCTTCAAATAGTAAAGTACCAAGACTAGAAACGTATTCGTAATCTACCACGACGCTCCACCACATAAACCACAAGCTAATTCAGATTAATAGACAATAGTTATCAGTATCACAAGTATACACAAATTCGCAGATCTAAATAGCCAGATAGCGCCATAATATATTCCAAAGCACGTATCTTTATAGTAAACTAACAAACGAAGCTGAAGATATTCGCAGATAATCCGGGATCATCACAATATCCTCATTTATATAATGAAAGCAAACCGTGGTACAAAGGGCCGCCGTCCGGGCCGGTCCGCGCCGGTCCGAGCCGTCAATTACGTCGATGCGATCGTGAGCGCGCCGGGGGCGGCACCGACCGTGCGCCTACGCACTGCACTCACAATAGACCTAGCCTAACAGGTGATCACAGAAGGGTAGTGGTCTGTGCTTTGTTACTGTATTAAGTATTAGAGTTCTAACCAAAATTATTATATTCGTAGTCTAAGCGCACATGACTTAATTTCAGTTTGGTAACAGTTTATAAACACCCACTTGACAGTTCCTCAACTTGCTAATTTAAACACAAAATATGTAAGAAGGAAGATCATACTGTAATGTTAATGACCTCAAGTGCACATAAAGATAATTTCCAATAGTTTGTTCCCAGTGAGACTTCTGATATTTTTATTCGTTGGTGTTCCATCTAAGGTGTATTATATTCATTAGGCTAACGGAATAGACTCCAGGTTGGACCTCAAATTATAGGGAACATAAAGCGAAATACAACGTTGTTAAGAGTATTGTGGGATTTGAGATTGGTGTAATTATAGCCAGGTTTGAACACCAACATTAGTGATGAGCGGTAACAGTTCATTTATTCAAATCTGCTGGATATTTAATCCATCGAAATATACAATGAGATAATTTTGCATGTATATCCAGGATAAAAATACTAGAAGACAAGCATGGTTTTGTCCTAATTAAACTCATTATACGATTTAGCTGTAAACGTAAACCATTACTGAAAATTGTTGTAGTGTTGTTCATATTATTTAGTGAAGATAATTTTGTAGTATGTTAGTTACTCACCAGTGAGGCTGACCGCTGCTGCTTGTTGAGGTCATGGTGGCTGCGAGAGCGGTCCTCGCCGGCGTCCGAGAACTGCCCCGACTTGCGGCCGCTGCGGACAATACAATGCACTGTTACATATGGATGCTGATAAGGATAAGTTAACTTTTTGGTAAGTAGTTCCTGCGCTAGGAAGAGAACTGCTGTTTCGGTAGAGATCTTTGGAGTTAGCCTGAGCGCAGGCTTTGACTGCTTCACCGGACTTTGTAAGAGAACTGCATACTTGCTTGAATACTTGATGCTTCGACATTCTGTTGTCTGTTGATGATGTTTAAAGCGTGTCAAAATCAAATCAAAATAAAGTAATGTAATTAGTGATCACTTCATGTATAATTACTAGTTAAGCAAATTTTTATATATTATTGTGTATATACTTTAGTATAGTTTGATTTGGTTTGTAAGATTTTGATCAGATTACAATGACACGAAATAACGGGGGAAAACATTAACTAACTTTGGTTATCAATCTAAATATCATTAGGTATATTTTGGGATACGTTTCAGTTTATACACTTAATTGCTAAATCATGTCCGTGGACGTTTTATTGTAATCTGATCGTAACTTCGATAACGTTATTACAAACATTGTGTAATTTGTCCACGAAGGTCGTTCAGTACTTTTTGATATTTTCTGTTCCGTGTTCATATCCGCTTACTGTAGGTATATAGTTACATCGATTTTAATGTTCAGCTACTGTGTAGATCTTATTTCCTTTTTAAGACTAGTCCGAACATTTTAATAGTTTGTTAATAGCAACTTTTGCCAGTAGTAAGCAAGGTAAGAGGATTATTACCATCGCTTATTTTCAAGGCCTCGCTGGCCTAGTGGTGCTAAGAGCGACTGCTAGCAAGGTCTTGGGTTTGATTCCAAAGTCGACCAAGGTGTTAATGGGTTTTTCTATGAAATTCTCAGTAGCAGTTCGGAGTTTAGAATCAATATATAATATTAGGTTAGTTAAAATAAGTTATATAATTAGGTTAATGGCAATAGGCTCGCCCCCTATTACATGGGACCTAAACATATCGGCGAACTGTGAGTGTACATTGGTACACCTCTGCCTAACCCTTCGGGGATACAGGCGTGATGATATGTTATATACTTATTTGCAATACTATTGAGATGATTGGTGATAATTGTTTATTTTCTGTGTTAGTCAGAAGATGAAATCTGTCTGTAAAGGACGTGTGTATGTGCATAAAGGACGAGGCTTTTAGTGTTCGACTATGCCAGCCAAGTGCGGTCAAAATATGATGATAGTTATTTTTATACGTTCTACATTTTTTATTCTTATGTACACACTGCAGTGACGAGTTATCTAAAGCTTTGAGTTACCTAATATAGATCAAGTTTGTTTGATCTCAATCCGCTTGCGGACCTTGAAACAGAAGCTCTTATTGTTATGAATGTCAAAACAAAGATAATTTGTGCAAATGTAAACATAAATACCGCTGTGGTGTTAATGTTGTTGCCAACGTTAGAACTAATTACAAACGAGTAATTAATGGGACCCTTGGAATAAACTGATTACATTTGAATAATTAAGACTATTGTAAGTAACACAAAAACAAAGTGTAGGTGGTACCTTGAAAGATGACTGAATAAATAAGGATGTTTTGAGGATAATAACTAAGAATGTTTTGAGGTTGCAAAAACACATGAATAAATCGTCAACATCAATAAGAGATAACAGATACATACTACCTACATACTTCATACTCTAGTACTGCCTCGTTGGCCTAGTGGTGCTAAGCGCGACTGCTACGCTAGAGGCCTTGGGATCTATTTCCGAGTCGTCCAAGGTGTTATTGGGTTTTTCTATGAAATTCTCAGTAGCAGGTCGGAGTTTGGATTTGTGCCCAAGAGCTTTTAACTTTTCAAGGCATATATCCTTCTAATTATCCACGTATAACTATGTGGATGGATACTATAACGGGTATATTAGATATGTGCCAATAATCACTATAACAAAACTTAACGTAAAATATGAGATCTTGCGACATAAAACAAAACACAAATTACCGCATTGAAACTTAACTATGAGAAGCAAGGTCGCTATATAATATTATGTGTATTATTTAATTATTTTTATAGATAAATATAATACTTTATTCACGTCATTGTTTAAGAACAATCCAGTTTGTGTTATACTGTGTTGCGACATCGATGCATAGAATAGAAGTTTCTGAGAAAATGCGAATGACTATGATATTGTAACAGAAGTAGACAATTAGTACATTAGAAGTGTGGACCTGAGAACTGTCGCCGCTAGCCAGAGTTCTCACAGTTGACATTTGTTTCCGTGGGATTAGAATTACGTGCATTTATGTTTTGTTTGAATGAGTGAACGAATTTGATTTAAGCAATTAGATCTGATTACAGATTACATATAAGCCCATTATTTCCGGCGCGAGATAATAAAGTAGGCGAGTGTTCAGTCAGCAATACATAGTATTACCAACTAACGGAACCCGAAAGCTCACAATTTAAAAAAAGTACATTCTAGAATTGTATTTAGTACCTACGTAAAGAGTGATTGCGCAATGCTACAAAACTAAATCACAAAAGAATCATTACGCAACTAAGTACGTATGGATTTCATTTAATAACCAATCAATCACTCAAACTGAATAAGTAGGTTTGAAAAGGATCCAAATGAAGTTGTTATAGTAATTACCACAATAACATTAATTTACCATTACACATATCCTCGTAAAACACTTAAACACAAACACGATTGATTCCAATAAATGTTATTTATGTATCGGTAACATATAATTGTTGCAATCACACACAATTAACTTGTAATACAGTTTTGATAATTGAAACAGACATTAAATTTAACTGGTAAAGCCTATTGCTTGCATCACATCCGATATTACGTGGTTCCGTTACACATTTAAAATAATTATAATAAAATCTGTTATGTTTAAATAGATTACCAATAGTTTCAGAAACGTTTCATTTAGTTTTTTTTTATTTGCATTGTTGACTGCACATACTCGTAATAATATTATGGCAGCGTTCACATGAATGCAACGTTGTAAAAACGATTACGAAGAATAAAGTAATTAAAAAAATTAAATTAAATTTTATATAATAAGCTCGGTAAATCAGAAAAGTGCTTTGATGCCTGTTGATATAGTAATCGAAAATAAATTTAAAACATGAGACTACGTTTACGTTGGACTTTTTCTTCACCGTTCACACAAGGAATTATTTTTTTGGTCGAGTATTTGTGTTTTGCAATAGATGTCCTACACATGCACAACAAGTGTCCACATAGTATATGGTACCCGGCTCGCGGGTTGTATCACCCACGCCGCCCGCGCCGCTCTAGGTTCGCGTCCGCGCCCGCGCTGGACGATGCCCGTTCGGGTATGGTAATTGAATCGCCGATACTCTGCATTCCGAGACCCTCCGCCACCCATAACGAAGGCTGCTTATTGTGACTTTAACGCTCACTCAGATAGTTATTAACAGAAATGTAAAGCTGAGATGGGATTGCGAATTCCAGAGAGCAGTTTTGCAAAAAGAAATACAGTGAAGCCTCATTTAATACATATTAAAGACATCTTTATAAGTGCGCTTAGAACTACCAATGCATTTTAAGTTCCTGTATACAGCAAGTACTTATGGATCTGCAATAAGCAAGTTCTCCAGCACGAGAATTGGCATCAGGCCTTTTGTGACAAACGCTGCTGTTGTGTTTGCATAGTGAACACTAACATATAATTGCCTTATTATAGATTTTCATTGCAGTTTACTAGCTTCAGCGTATACCGCAACAAGGCTAGCAATCACCAATATAACAACCTTGACGATTCTTGCGACGCTTAACAGATGACCAGCTCTGAGCTGCAACTATTTCAAGATTGTCGAGATTTTCACGGAGTATCGAGTTGTGCAGCAAGCGTGTCATGGATTTGTAAGAAAATAATTTCGTATTGATGTTATCAGTTCTTAAAAAACATAAAATATCTTTATTGACTAAGCAGGTGACGGCAATATCTACTCCTCGTAATTAAAAAGCTTTATGAATTGCAGTAGATGTTGATTGCACTTCTTGCTGTATCCATATCATAAATGAACTTTGGGAAGTTAAAATGAATGTTTTAAACGATCACGCTGCATGTTTAGTAATAGGTATTAGCGCGTACATGCTTAAATACCTTTAGGGTTTGACGTTTCGTTCCGAGTTGCACAGGCCGTGGTCGCAAGCAGACTGATAGCAGTATTTGTTACTAGAATGTGTCTGCCTTTATTTGTTTAGGATATTTTTTTGCTTTAATACACTCGATTTGTTTTTAAAAGTTTGATGCTTAATATAGTGCCTAGTACATGTTATCTATGAGAAAGATAATATTGTTGTAATATAGTGTTAGTTACCTGCATCCGAGCTTGCGGTGCGCGCGCCGGGTGCCGCTGATCATGGACAGAGTGCTCATCACCGCAGACATGGCGCGCCGCTGCTCTGCACATGGGATCTGAGAACAAACAAACATTACGTCAATCTCCATGTAACCATATGCAATGTCATAAATAAATAAAGTCAGGTAAATCAGAAGGGTTTGGCCTGCAGTTGGATAATACTAGATTGCTATGATAGTTATAGAGAACCAAAAGATAAAAACTTGATACTAAAAACATTAGTTCTAATGTCTTTAGCCCAGTCTCGTAAAATGTTCTGATTTCCATAGCACTCGAAATTACAGACCTGTGTATTGAGAAGATCAACTAGCAAAACTTCAGCACTAATAAATACAGGCGCTCTCCTTATCTGAGGTCCAACCGTTGTTTTACTGACTGTATAAGTGTACAGCTAGACCCCGACCAAGTACGATCACAGCAAGAAATCATCCATACATACTAACAGGGATACGCAACATAGTGAATCAATATGTTATAGCTGCAGCGGGTAAGACCGGTGCGGCCATAAACTGATGCAAATGTATCGGACAGGCGGGACGCGCCGCACAGCGCGCTGACAAATTGTGAAGCGATGTAGCGCTTAACGAGGCGCTGCAAAAACTGCAGCAATACATGTGCAATGGAGATCACATGCGTGTGGAGCTGCGGAGCTTTACGGTTCATCGTATTTGTTCTTTATTGAATTTCAATGAAAAGGGCAGAAAGATCCTAAGGAAACACTCATATCTTTATTTATGGATGAAAATACAGGTATTTAACTTTCGCGTTCACATAATTAGAAACTAGTTGGAGTTAAAAGAAAGAGTTGGAGAATTCAATAACCAAATCTACAAAGGTATTCGCGATCATTAGGTGAGATTACAGTATTTCACTGTAAGATGCGTTTACGCAAGTGAAAAGCGATGTGCCCGCGCGCCGGAATTCCTTCCACTCTCGCGCAAGGCGAGTGCTAAAGTTGTTTATATTCATTCCCAATTCATTTTATTACTTGCACGCTTTTCATGAGAAGAGAGTTACGGGTAAGTGTGCCATTTGATTAAAGAAATTATTTAAAATAGTCTTTAGTGGATGAAAAGGAAAGTATGTATTTTATATAGCTATATGCATATAAACTATTTTACACCTTTTACTTGTTATTTGGCTGGGCTTTTTTTTGTATATTAGAACAAAGTTTAATTTCTTATTTAATATATTAAAAAAAAAACTCTTATAGAGTCGGCATGATAAATACAAACACGATATACATCAGGAAACTAAATAGGTAACAATTTTTGCGAACTTTAGAAGTGAGTCAAGATCAACAATAATCTATTTTTCCTTGTAAACAGCGTAAGATTCGCGTCGGTCGCGGCGCAGGCGCAGACGTGGTCACGGGCGTGAAGGCGCGGCCAATGTTTGCACAATTAACAATAAAACCTGCGTCGGTAACTTGCTGAACTTTTGAAGAATTAACAAACTATTGGTAATTCGACACGGAAACATAATTGAAGGACTATTAAATGTGTTGTTTTGTTATATATGGATGATGTAACAATATAATACAACGCAATTAAATCTACATTGCCAAAAGTATGTTGACTTTGTTATAAGTCATCAATCTGTAAGTTGCGGTACTTCTTCCTATATTTAATAACCATGTAATATATTACTAGCGTTCCTAGTGTTATAGAACTTGAAACAGATGAAACATGACCATTATACCATCGTTCGTAATAACAGTGGAGGCTCCGGCAGGCATCGCCGCGGGACGCTGTTATGCAAGCCCTCGTCACTACTTACACTAGTCGTTGTGTCTGTTGATCTGGTACTTGATATAATGGGAAAGAGTATTTGTTACTAGAATGTTTCTGCCTTTATTTGTTTAGGATATTTTTTTGCTTTGATACACTCGATTTGTTTTTAAAAGTTTGATGCTTAATATAGTGCCTAGTACATGTTACAAAATAATAGCTTAATACTATAGTCATTTACTTTAGTCATTGGTTTTCAAGGTTCACATAATGTTATTTAAATCAAAGGTTCATTTCAATAAATCACAGCCATCATTAGTCCAATCACCAAGTCTGCATTATCACAGTTTTTCACAGTCCTACGCATAACTAATGTCGCTATGAAAGATCACGTAATTAATGGTTTCTCAAATTGATTTTTAGATTGGCAACCTTAATAGTCGTAATATTGCAAAGCCTTATCAGATCGTTAGATGAGTGATGATCACGTTAATTAAAACAACTGCACTTGGTTGTGAGAAGTTCATTAGTCTATCCTATCTTGGCAGCGATGAGGTGATCGTAAAACTATATGATAAGCGGATAAATCTAATCACGAACCGAACTAATGTCTTTATAAAAGTAACCAGTATAATCGATTTAATTAAAAATAATAGCTTTTTTATATAACCAACGTAACGACGTCGTTGTTATTTAATTTGTTTCACGTATAAACCATAGAGAAAATGCTAAAGAACTTTGTTTAACTTTCTTGCTTTTTGTTGGTTTACATCATGCAATTTTTTGAAAAATGACCTTATTGTGGAAGAGATTAAGATTAAAAAAATCAAATAAATTTCAGAGTTTTGGTATATAACCATTTAGAGTGTGGAAGTTACAAATAACTTCCTGAACATTTCCAAACATACACATTTTGTCCGTCACCGCTTGCCTTCTGGCTGCTCTGCTCTATAATGACGGCCATGACAGCCAAGCCTCGCTGGCGTGTGCCTGTAATGACTGTGGACTTGCGTGCGCCTGCGCCGTGACTTACCCGCCATTACGCCGGCATCCCGCCACTCGCCACTAATGCTAGGCCTACGTCAACAATTATACGCTGAACACGGTGAGCATAATACAATGAATGAAAGAGTTATTAACAGAGTACCGGTTCTATAGCCCCAGAAATATGAAGGTGTTATTGTTTTTGTAAACTGATGTAATGATCAGGTTCGATGGCATCTTTTTTGCAGGTCAGGAAACACATTTTTAGTTTTAGATTAGTACAGTTTTCGTCGAACACAACATCAAAAAGTAGTTGCGTTCTACCATTTCTTTCAAAATAAATGTAGAATTATGTATTTCACATTTTTGACTACCTACATGAAAGCTGAATCTAATTACCTATTCATCTTATTATCTATGTAAAAGCAATATTGTTTTGAAACCTCTATGGTTTTTGTCCAGTTTTCCCATCCGAGCCGTGGCTATAAACTGCATGAGAAACGCATTAGCCCGATTCTCGCTTATTAGTAGTCGACCGGAGTGTGGGGACAGTCTGTCTCATCTATATACGACAATCATAAAATATCTGTCTTATGTGGACAAAAAATAAGATTGACATTCTTGACAGACATCGTGTGCGGTATGTTAATTGCCGTTAATTTTAATTTAACTTTAAAAAAATAATAAAATAACACTTTTTAATTTGAATTCTATATGGCTATTTAATTGGTATAATAAATTGAATTATTGCCTGATTTGTATTCGATCGCCTCACGCGACATACCTGTGTTTTTTTCCGGTTCAAGCATATCATGTGTTATATGTGCATGTGATATTTCATGCCTACAAAACCCTCTAACCATACGGGAAATAGTCATCAATGATTTTCTTTTATAATATTACGCTGTTGATCTTTTATCCTTTCCGCAGTAACATACGCTAATGTAACATATTTTCTTTTCTTTTCTCTCCCTGCGTCTATCGTCTACATTTAACGTCCATTAGCATGTATCTGTAAACAGATAATTCTTTTTTCTTGTTGGCATCGATTTGCGACCCGCTAGGGGTGGCAATAATGAAAGCGCAAGTAACGCGTCATGTGCAGACAGCGCGGCAGATTGATGGCTCGCGGCCAGTCGGCGGCCGTAATTATATGATACAAGGATGCCACGAGGACATAACTCTACAAACATTTGTTTTAAGTCAGTATTGAAAACTTTAATAGAATTAAGAGGGTGATCTCTTGTCAAAGCTGTGTGTTAAAAAATTTTTCTACTTTCATGTGTAGAGCAACGACAATGCTTGTTTTATACTGCGATAATAAATAATAATAAATCTTATTATGAAGGCACCGGTAAATAAGAAAATAGTTTGCAAAGATTGTACTTTGATCTGATTCAATGCAATTTAGACTCGTAAACTGTCTCTCTATGAGAAGGATTTGTCACTTAATAACTATATTAAAACCAAAATAATGTATAAAATACTCGAGATGCAAAAGCTCATTATCAAATGCATTTGCGAGTAGGCAGCCCTACGCCAAGTGCGGCCAGATGACGCTTTAAGTTCTGTCTTTGTCAAATTATAATAATCCTTAATGTAGCCCGACGATATTGAGACAAGTCTGATACCATTCGTATGTAAGTGCTTGTGTATTATACACTCATGAAACAAGCAATTTATACTCGAAGCTGCAATCTTTGCTTATCTCCGACGATTATGTTTAGGACTTGTGCGCGAAGAAAACTTATTGAAATGTTGTGTTGTATACAGCTTTATTATTACAAAAACCGTACACAAAAACATAGGTTGTAATTAATGAATTTGTGAATGAAAGATTTAACTAATGTGTATGACATAAAAATTGCCAAATTTAACTTAATGGGTTACTAAACTTTGTTCTATAACATTTCCATATTAAGTAATCAAGAGATTTATATTTAACATTGCTTTTAAAAAAACCAAAACACTCCAGTCTTCAACTTCTATTATCTACAAATTAAGGTACAAGCAGCCCAAATCGATAATGGGCCAAATAGAATCATAGTGATGCCCAGTTACTGTTTATCTTAATTCGATAACGCAGCGGACGTTATACCAGACAAACGCCATACGAACTGATCGACACAAAATTCGATAAAGGTTGTGTCAAGATGGTATTGTAACGGTATTCCTGTATTGGGGCCGGAGTTCTTGTCCCAATGCAAGACAGCTGGTTAAACGAACTTGTAATTTGATAACCTGATTGGTATAGTAGCTAAATACTACAGATTATTTTTAATGGACTTCAAAAGGTTCGAGGTGGTACTCAATTCGACTATTTTTTTCTTTACATAGAACTTTTGACTGAGTAAACCGATTTTATCGATTCTTTTTTTATTTCAAAGCTAATCCCTTTAGGTATTATTTTGATAAGTGTAAGTTTTGTGTGATCCATACGAAATAAATAATACTTATTTCTAAAGTCGGCTTTTGTTTGTTAGAATTATTATACATAGTTGTGATTAGATTAAATATGTAGTTATCCTGAATGAATGAGCTTTCATCTCTAGTCAATAGTTTTATAAGTTAATCAAGAAATAATCTCTTTATAGTAAGATGACTACTGTATTAAAGCGTATTCACCGCGCTCTGAATGGGCTGGCATTCAAAAGGCAATCATTTTATACAAATGTCTTAATTAAGTCGCCTTAGTTAGCCGGCTTCTTCACAATCCTTAATTACCTATTAATAATGCAGATTATTTACATTAATTATAAATGGCAACCGTTTAAGGGAAACTATAAGTAGGATGTTGGGTAAATGACATATCTATAAATATAGACATGCGGTTTAAACACCAAATAACGAAATATTCGTCAAACATCAGTATATTATTGGACAATACACAACCTCTAAAAGAAAATTGTTTAGTTAACTGAATAAGAAACATGATGTGCACCGATATCCATTATCTATTATCTTTTATAAGAGTATTGAGAAATGGTCTTTATAGCGGTATAGAACCGATAAATGTGCCAATTATATCCATAAACATTTAATCACAGTGTAATGTCGCCGGTGTTTATGACAAAAACGTGCCGCAGGTTAAACTCGTGACAACACGTGTGTGAGAAACCTAACAGTTTACCACCCTTGTACTAAGTACTAATCATAACTGGCCTGTAAGGTTTTAAACATGGTTAATATACAGACAACACCAGAGAAACCACCACAGCCGGAGTTCTAGACGACGTTCAGTAACATTGAGTATTTTTGTTTATAGTTAGTCCCTAGAGGCTATAAGTGGCCCTCTGGACATAATGATATGTCTCTTGTTACAAATTTGTGAAAAGTTCTGAATAGAAATGACCTTAGATTATATAATTTTATCATTACAACTAAACAATTCTTTGATAGTTGGTACTAAATAATTGACATGGAACTTCAAGGTCTGGGCAATTCTTTTGAAATAGAGTCCAATAATACTCGAATATTATCTATTTATTTATACTCGTACCTGAGCTTCTTTAAAAGCTAAGCAACACCTCGGATGCCTGTTTGTTTACCCATACAAGGTGATAATGGATACAAGACTTTAGAAAACGACTCATTTAAATACTCGATTGCTATCGATAAAATAATCGATAGCAATCAACGTCCTATTAAATTCATTTTTAAATGTAATAAACACGTAATATATGTTTGCTTTTTGCATAATTTAAAGATATCAGTTTAGCCATATGTATGATTTCCAGTTATAATGAACGAAAACTAGAAACTGTGACAGCTGACTTTGGGATATCGCAGACATTAAGCAAAGGATGTCGAGTTGTTAATAAAATACAAATAAATAATAGTAAAAATAATTATTAATGTTGAATTCGCACGAGACTTTCTGAATAGACTTTAAACTAAGTTTATTGAAATACCATACCATGGTCACGAGCAGACCAGGTCTGCCCGTGACCATGACACCTGCTAAGGTGTCGAAACGTCGGGACCTATAATCTAAAATAAACCGCGACAAAATCCGTAAAAAGTAGTTTTATTTCAATGTAAAATGTAATTTATGAAAGCTTACAACGGTACCAGTGCCTTGGTTCCAAAATGTCATTAAAATACAAGAAACTGCAATATATTAAAAAGACTTTCTTTTAGTAGATATTATAAATGCTGCAAGCCATGTATGGTTGTATCCGAGCAGCGTCTGCCGGCCCAGATGCTAATGTGTACATAACTCACGAGGTTCTGCTCTCCGAGTACATTCAGACTGGCTGCGATGTTCCGATCGAGAAATAGATAAGTTAGTGATAACATAAATATGCCTGATAATGTTATAGGAACATTCTTATTGAATACCGTTATTTTAATGCTTTTAGCGATAGTTTTCAGAAGCATACTTTTGGTTGTGGAAGTTGACTAAATATCTAGATGAGAACTTTCTATTGGTAAGCTAGACAAATAAAATTCACAACCGCGGGTGGTAGGAGGATCGTTTAGAAAAAAAAATACACATGAAAAAGTCCTTTTAATCATGTTTAGCACTTTGTTTTTTTTTTCGGGGGGAAATCCTCATGGACTTCCTCCGCCTGGGGAGAGGCGGAGGGGCATGCCGGACTCTTACCGGCTAAAACCCCCCGGTGTCTCCTCCTCGCACGTGCACGTGGGGCCGCGGGAATCCAAATTCTTCCGCAGCCCCACGCTGGTGCTGGCCCGGTTGTCCGGGCCTCCTCTCGTGCACGAGGTAGTGAGGTGTAAGACTACCCCGTGCTCCGCCTCGGAGGCGCGCGCCGACACCCGCGCGCGCCTACGCCTCGGGTCCAGCGGTTAGGGGGCGGGGACTTCCCCAAGTCCCTCGCCCCTGGACCCATTCATGGGGGGCGGAAAAGGGCGTTGTCCGCCCTTCTCCTGCGCCCGGTGCGCCTTCTGCGGCCGGGGAAGAGAGACGAGATCTCCCTCTCCCGTTCCGCAGTCTCCTTCTGCGACATCACGTCCTCGCAGAAGGACACCACCGCATCCCACGACTCTGCGCTACCGACCATACTCTGCACTACGGCCGGCAGCGACAGATCGCCTCCTACTTCATTTGCGAGGACACGGCGCTGCTCCTCCCACGCAATATCTAACCTAACCTAACCTATTGATCTCCGTCACAAAGTCGAACCTAAACAAGCATACTAAATAAACAGCCCCGCAACCCTTGGCCACTTATTACATTTATCACTACTAGGGTTAAATTATTAATAAAAACCGACAAATGTGATTAATTTATCACTTTTACCTCGACTTTCGGTAATTATTAATAATACTAGATAATTATTAATAATCTTCAATTAATCACTTTTACCGTGACATAGCTATAGACTTTTGCAAAGGATGTAGAATGTGTTGAAGAAGGCATTTGTTCATAAACTTTAAAGTTGAGAAGCAAAAGGGCAAGAATGTTAAAAGGGTCACAAAATATGTTATTGCGGACCACACAACAACTATCTACCAGTGTTAGACAGGCTTGGAGTCTATTCCCTGTAGGTACATGATACTGATACTCGTAGTGTTGCGAGTGCGCATGCGTCACTCTCGTAAATCATCGCCGACAGCCGCCATGTTTATTGCATGAAACTATCGATAAGTTAGGGATTAATGCATCGCCACGGACAGACGAGACGTCCATGTGATGTATCGATTTTATTATTTCCCGGGATATCTGAAAGAAATATGGAAAAGCCATGCGGTAGACTTATATATACAGTTTTTGCTTTATCGAGAGATCAGACTTTAAACTTTGAAAGTTGAGAAAACTGTCCAGTGACAAGAAGACAGTTTAAATGTATCTTTGTAATTCCCCGCTGCAATAGCGGTTCTGTAAAAACTATTTGTCTAAAGCATTTAAGCTTGAAGACTAAGATAAAGAAACTCAATGACAAACGAGGGATAGAGGATAGCGGGATCGTTTAATGTAATGAAGTTTAACTCGTCTTTCAATAAATACCTTTAAAAAGCATACTTTAGTTGTCAGTTATATATTAACGTTAAGCTTCTATTCCACAAAGTAACAAACAAGATCTTTCTTTTACTCTCTTCGCTTTATTTAATACGAAAAACTAAACCTATCCTATACATTTTAAAGCATAAAAACAACATAAAAATGCGTCTGGTTCTGGAATACGTCGCTCCAGATATCGGCACGCGGACCATCGAAACGGAATAACGTCCGTACGGTATCAAGTGAAATTATTCAAAAGTGCGCCCGCGCACCAAACCGGTTCAGGGCAAAGCGGCCGCAGACAAGAAATTTTATTTTTTAACCTTTTTTATTTGGAATAATAACCGGCCCACTGTTTGTATGATACTTAAGTATGACTTGAAGATTCTAATCGCGGTGTTATTGTGCTTACTGTATTTACTTTAATACTTTGGGAAAATGATAATTTTTGAATTGAAATTGTTTTTAATTGATTAGGTATATTGATTTAAATAGGTATTTTTTTTTCTCTCGGCAAAAACATTTGTATTCGTTCTGAACAACTTATGGTCGTAAATAGAATATTTAGGTTTAACAACATAACATACAACCAAATTCGATGTTTTCGTAAATGGAAAAGTTTCATAGTTGAAATAACTTGGATTCATTCTCTTAAATTGCCAACATCTTGAAAGTAAACGTGGTATTCAATGCTCTTTTATTTATCAGTGCATCATAAATAAGAGTGCCTGTTTTTGTAACATTCAGAATTATTAAACTTATCAGTCTAACAAATATGAAATAGTTTATATACCTCGCGGAGGTTTGCTTTTACTCTTACCTAACAATTTAAATACAGTTCCGAATATCTAAGCAAGTATCTTGAGTTGAATAATTAGTTTCCATCATGAATAATTTAAAAGTGTTAGATATTTAGCAAGACAGCAGAATGATTACAATAAAACACATTAGTGCTTAGTCCATGTAAGAAAGGAGTGGGTGTATTCTCTCTAGCATAATCGACGGGGATATCGATTGCAGTGTGAGGTATAATAACCCCGCGAAGGTTTCGACACTGTTTGATTAGCTCGATGCGCGGCTCTGTGTGGTCTCACCGAGTCTTACGCTGGAACATCATAAATCAAGTGTGTTCGTAGGTTTTGCAGAATGTTAGCCAGTCGCCTGTCGGGCGTCGTTTTCTGTTAAATCTAATATGTTGATGTATTAGATGAATTAATGACTTTGTCGACAAGGAGCGTATTTTGTTACGCTACAGACTTTGTGATTCACTACAAACTTAGCTTTGAAATCAGATATTTGGAACCTCTTTATAAATCATCAAGGTACTAATTCATATGCTGGTTTCATGAAATTCGAGTTTTCTCGTAAACATGTCTCGTACCCATTTGACCCGATAGTCAAGGCTTAATCGGAAGGAAACTACCATTACCACATGAAAGTTTAAGCAATAAACTCGCGCCTCCAGTCTAACCTGTCAACTGGGAGTCGTTGGGGTGTTCCGGACCTCTAATGTTATTCATAATGAACGGAAACATCACCGAGCCGGTTAATTACCGCGCAGCGACGTCGCCGGTACCCGCACCGCCGCGCCGGGGTCCCGCGCCACGCTCCGGCGCTCCGGTACTCCCATCAATCATTTCCTCTTCACAATTCCAACATAATTGCTCTTCCTTATCGACTGTGTCGCATGACTGTTGCTTCTGACAGCTAATGCTCGGATAAAGGGCCCGTGCGCGCTTCTGAGTGATTTGGAACTGGATGCATGATTATCACGTTGGTTATATACGTAAATTCTAACGGAAGAGATTTATGATCATGAAGAATATAAATACCTAATTTTAGCGGCAAATTATTTGAGGTTCACTCTCGTAATTGAAATTCGGACAAACGATTTCAAGTCCAGATTTCTGAAAGTTTAATAAATATTTCACGCACGTTTTAAAATGATAAAATATTGGTGCAGTTTGAATTTATAGTTTCAAATACCGATGACAGGCAGTGTTATACCAGATAGGCCTATAAATAGAAACCCGTAAACAGGCCCATCTACCTACGGCGGGTAACATTTCATGGTGCATTTGGCACACGTTGTCAGCGCCATAAGGCATGCTATCAATATCTGTAGATGTCCGCGATAGGCGCCTCACTGTCGCAGCGGGGCTCCGGCCCGGACCGGCGGCGACCGGCGACCGGGGGCCGGAGGCCGGAGGACGCGCTGCGAGGCTGTGCGCTGTGTGTGTGATGAGTCACGCACGACGCCGTTGTACAGCTTTCAGACCGCGAATACTTCGGACTTTAAGGAAGGACACAAGGCTAATACAGAAAAGCGAAAATAAATAGATGTCTATCATATCATCATAGTAACAATAACGTGACAATAGAAATCAATTATAGACAGTTTTTATTATTATTTGTACAAAAGACAGACTTGTAAATGGAAAACTTTACAACGAACTCTAGACAAAGAATACGTGTTATTACTAATTACGCTTGGACACGAAACGCCATCTACCGTCCGCAATCAAAAACAGTGGGTAGCGCTGACCCCAGACCCTCAGTACATTAAAATAATTATAATTTTATGAAGGTGTTGAAGTTTAAACTTTTCTCTACATTGTAGTGTTCACACAACCTGAAATCATAAATGTATAAAATCTTTATGACTTTACTGGTAGACGACCAGCAAGTGAAGGTGTGAAATGCCTTCCTATCGTAATCTAGTTATAAACCACATTAACATTTTGCTTAATTTTGCTAAGAAACAACAAGCAATTCTGTACTGTTTCAATTACAAACATTAAAATTCCTTCCCTATATTGAGAACTTAATATCTTGAACTCATGTAATAGGAACAAGAGGCTTTTAGCATTCCCGTAACTTTACAATCCCTCCCAACAGTTATGCAAACGCTTTATTGATAATATACAAATGCTAATGTATTTGTGAGTTATTGTGAGTCGTTTATGCAAGCGCGGCTGTTGCAACCATTGCTATTGCGATGACATCACTTAATGATAGATTCACAACCATTTACCAACAATCCCAAATGCGACGAACATTTTGCTAAATATCTCTATTTACAAGATCTATCGAGTTAACGTATGTCCACCTGTCACTTTTAAGAGTGCCTTGTGGATTTAACGTACATTGGATGTAGGTAAAGGTCTTCTGGCTCTGGACCGTTTTGCATTAGAGGTATAAAGATCTGAATGTAAGTCGTAATATATCGGCCTGGCATTAACCTCAAACCTTGCTACCTCATTACGCCATTCCATTACCATCTGACCAGACTGCGAGCCTCGCGGCAACAAGTTTCTTTGAAAGCTAATATTTTCTCCCAACACCTAACCAGTACTTGTCTCTAATTAATTACTAGATACCGAAGACTGGTATCTGGTTAATTATCCTATTAAAGAGTCCATCGCATAAGAGTTGAAGCGTAGGCGATACAACTTTGATGCACTTTCGCTACATTTCTATAAACGATAACGGTCATCGACGTAGCTGGCCTCAATAAGAAACTACGAAAACAGAAAACCAATAAATTTCGTAGTTAATGGATAAATTTGGACAGTTAAAAATATGATATGAAATTATGTATAAAGTCCAGTTGTATTCGTTAGGTAGTACTTGTAAAGTTATGACGCAACAATAAGGTCTGTTCGGATTAACACGCTATAGCCCGAGTATTATGTAGCCCAACAGAATGTCATTGCACTTGGCGCAGGCGGTGTCGGTCAAGTGCGGCGGTGTCGGCGCGCGGAGCGTGACGGACAGGTGCGCGAGGGCGGAGGGCGCATGCGCGGGCGCACCGCGGGGTCACGGCTGCCTTCCCAGGCACCCAGCACCCGTACTCATGCTAGGATATTTACATATTACAAATGTTTTCAAACTTGTTTTTTTCCACTCTGACAAATAGCGATATAGTGGTATAAATGGATAAATTAAAAACAACTCTCCCTTTGGCTACGTCGGGCAAAAATAAGAGGTCTGTTTCTCGTTATCTGTAGCTTTTAAAACTGAAGGAACTAAATATTGCTTGTTTTAGATACTAGACTTCCAAAAGAGAAAAAAACAAATAGACCTTCCAATAGGTTTTAATATAAATATGTTAAAGGACATGTAAAACTTGCTAGAACGGCTACAAAGGTTTATCATTTAAATATCTCACCGCAAACACAATACAGATCACAGCTAATCAACGACTGGCATCTTATTACTGCTTACAATGTTAGCAATAATTCCCACAGCACGGGTCGCGCGTGCCCTGGATCCCACGAGGGTGTGGTCAGGCGCAGATTGACAACCATCGTGAGGAACACGGTCTGCGCATGCGCGTAGCCTTAAAGAAAACTATACTCATCGATCATTCACCTGTCTACATCACGTCATTTATTGCCTACCAGCCTCTTATTGTTGTTATGACAAGCTGAAGCGATGGTAGGCGTATTGATTACTTTTATTATATTTTATTTGAGCTGCTCAAAATGGTAGTAGTTAATATTTATAACTTTGTATTCTTTTTTATACTGCTCTGCCTACGTAACTGCGTTAGTTATAAACAACATGTTTATACGTCACACGTGTGTAAACAGAACTGACAAATTGTAATTTCTTTAATTAAATGTAAAGCAAATGCGAATGGTCATAGAAAGCCGTGCAGTCTGCCAGGGCTAGTGAATAGGTTGGTAAAGTATAATTACTTGAGTTCCAAGTGATTCACCTCACAGACATTTGTGGCTGCCCCGGAATCTGGACCTCGTCCAAACTCGAGCCAACACTTGCCAATTAGAGACTTCATATTTATTTAACAGGTCAGTGGAAAGCTCATTAATATTGATACCCTTTCGTTTAATTAAAGTTTTGCTAAATAAATTGATAACCTACATAGGTTAGGTCAGCAATCCAATTTACTTTTAAAATGGAACAGTTGGAAAACTATTTACTTTCGAAACAGATGAAAAAGCAGATTAATAGACCTTCATCAAGCTTTCTATGTCTTTGATTGATTGTTCATGATTGTTGATGAACACGATAAAACAATACACAGAAGTAATGCTCTCTCGCATTCTTTTTTATAAAATATCAGAATCTAATCACGTTGTTTCAAATATAGACTTATAAAATTATACAAAGAAGCAACTTTAAAAAAAATATTCAAATCGATTCCGCAAAAATCGACTAACGTTCTGGGTGAGTGCACATCACTAATACTGAGTGATGTTTTTTAGTGTGGAATGTCGCGGAACTTTCGATCGCGAGTACTTTCCAGCACCTGGCGGCCTCATCATCCGCTCTACTGGAACCGAACGCCAGCTCATCTGGTTAACAAAACCAAGTGACGATGGACATCATTATACAGAAATGTATCAAATAATTTTGACGACAGTTGCTCTGAGAGTCGACTTATTAGAATCTCTTTGTACAGACACCCATCTGAAGCAACTGATTGAATATATTGGACAGGATTGATTGGATACGATTCGAAGTTCCTGTAAAGTGAGGACAGTAAAATACTTTATGAATTTCCACAAAATGATTTTAACAAAATAGCCACAACAATTTATTGTATATGATATCCAATAAGACACTAGTTGTAATAATAGTTAAATAAGAGCAATGACGAACAGTTGTAACATAAAAACTTATCCCTATTCGGTCTGCCAGCTGAAAGTCCTCAGCATTAACTAAAATAAAGTAGGTACATAAAACTCTCCACTTCCATACATTGTATTATACAGCTTCGTTAGCAAAGTTATGTCTTTTTGGAGCGCATGCGCAGTATAATGTTGCAATCACGGTCTACTAACTTAACACCTAGCATACCGCAGGCACCGCAGCAACAAAAAATACACAGATTTAATTAAATCTTGACTATACAACCAACACGTATTAGATACATTTTGTAACTTTAAACCATGTTTGTGTTAAAGGCATTGATCGATGGTTAAAGGTATTACTAATAATGTTACATTAGATATTCATGAACCTTCAATAAATCTTAAGTTTGATTGTCGTTTCCTTTGCGATCAATTAGAGCGCAGATAGAGACATAACGTTATATTCAAGTTACTGAACTTATCCAGAAATGTTGATCAATTAGTTTAGTGTAACTAGTCTTGCAGGGCTACGAACTGGAGCAACGTGAAGTAACTGAACTCTAAAAAGACAAGGAGTTGAAAGTATTAACATCGCCGTATGAAGCACGTCTGTCACTAAATGACCACTAAAGAAAGATGAGTCCCATGTTCCTCGTTATGTAACTGTCGCGAGTCAGTTAGTCAGTTGAATAGTTTCAAGTGCAGATAGATTTCCAGAACCAATTACAAGTGGACATAGTTTTTCATGTTGTTCTCTGAGAGAAACCTATAATAGGAGCTACTTAGCCAGTTATCTTTTCATCGTTAGCCATAACGCGAGCGGAACAAACGCGCAAAAAATTTGTGCGCGGTGGTAAGAGCGGGTGACGTCACGCGCGGTGGTTAATGAGCACGGGATGCCGCGCATGCGCCGCTCTCACGTCGCGAAATGCGTACGCGCCGCGCTCTTAGGCCGGCTTCAGGCCTAGCGACCGTGACTGCAAATATACATATATCATACTAATTATAAAAACTTTTTTTTAGGCTCTTGGATTTAGACAAACATCCTTTTCCACCAGTGGCAATGGTGTAACGTAATTAGGTTAAGTAAACAAACAAAAAATAGTTCTGTTTATATTGTGCGTCAAAATCCAGTCCCTGAGGGGTACGTAATGGCCGCGGACATGAGAGCTATGAGAGCCAACCTTGCAGCCAGCCTAATTCTAATTTATAAACTTCATATTTTTTCGCGATTGTTATTGTACGATATATTAATGTTGCTGTCAAATAAATATTATCTAGCTGTATTTTAAATGTAACTGTTTTTGAACAACATCGTAACTGGTTCTACTATCGATGCTTTTAAGGTAATTACAAGTCTATTATATTTTGTGAATGTATGTTCAACCTAAGTGTATGTATATCAGGTCAATGAATGAATCATCCATCTTAATGAAGCGGCCGCGCCGTGTAAGGAAAGTGAGCACGCTAGTAAAGAGGTGTACATACGTAGGTACGGTTCATTCCAATGAAGTAACTGGAGAAAATACATTATTCATATTTTATATAGAAGACACATACATTACAACAATTATTGGATCTTATAAATAATATTATATTACACTAAATTATTATTTATATGTTTTTAGTCACGTGTACGCTTTAAACACGGTGTCAACACATATTTCAAAAATCAGTAGACTCTTAATTTTATATTTTTATTTGTTGTATAAATCTTTCCTCGTCCAACCCTCTTCATGTCCGGTACCGTAGAGACTTGTAATGACCAAGCATTTCCCTGTTCTCAATAATAACATATTTCAACAGTCTTCATTTCATTGGATACTAAAGTAAGCAATTCAATTTAGCAATATTCTAACACATAATTTTCTACTATAAACGTGTGTGATGGTTCGCCTAGCTATTGATTACCGCTCACATTTATGAAATCGGATTAGCTGAGCTCGTTTCCTTCTCAAAGACATTTGCAGTTAACGCGATAAAGGAACGGACTGGTTCCATGTTTATGCGTAATTATTTAATACGTTCGCAGATAACTCGCAACTGTAAGCCCACTTAATGTCAGCGAGACAGTTGTGTATCTGTTTCATGATCATCTTAACGTTTATTTAATATCCTTTATTTGAAATAGTTTGTTAGGAGCTACGAAATGTGGAGGCTTCGAATGATAGAAATTAATAAATTAAATTGATAATTAAAGAAATTTGACTCATTAAGTTCTCGTTAAATTATATTGGGTTATTTTGAATACTTATACCCATTTATATATGTACAAAAATGACTATCAGATATTTTCGCTACGAGACTGAGGTTGACGGATATGGCACGGACTCTACAATCCAACTCTACTGTAATCCAAGCACACCATAAGTAACAGTAACAAAGCAAAAGGTCACAAGTTCGCTGAACCAAAACACCCGAGTGATCTACGATAGTTTTAAAATCACTTTTCTTCATAACCCGAACCCTTCGTAGCAGAACCGCCAGTAATTGCGAGTCGTGACCGCGAGCGTGGGAAATAATAGTCCGTCCACTTTATATCGATAAATATTCTCCGCACAAATATATGTAAAAAATAACAAACCTAACGTTCACACTTCAACGGTAATGTATCATACTCCAACAAAAAACCAACATAATTTGCTTTTCGAAAAAGATTTGTAGCAAATAAATTGCCGTTATCAAAATATCAAGTTACGGACAACCCTTGTTTGAATATATTAGAAAAAACTTAGAATACAAAAGGTTGTTTTAGAAATAGTTTTGCATTGTGCTTACCCCCGTTCGCATTCGGCGTGAGTGATATGAATGTGGTGACGTCATTGTGTCGGCCCCCGACCGGCTCCGGTAAACCAGTTTTTAATAAAAAATTTCTAACTCAATCTGTCGGGAAATGATGTTTTTAATTTCACGAAGCATCATTTATTTACGTCACAAGATTTTTTGTTAAGGACGCTTTGTTAGGTCGCGTCATGCGTATTTGAAAGGAAGATAGAGTTATACATTTTTGTTTAATATTATATGAAGCGTTCCTACACAAAAAGTAATTCAACACAAATACAATTTGTTTACGAGTTGTGTGGTTTGATGTTCTAATAAAATATGTTTTTATTTTTTAAATTTTGAGATCACCTAATAAATTTAAATATTAAGTTCAATTTAGTAACTTCCTGAAAATGAATATCCATAAATGCAACACAAGCAAAATTAATTCAATAATATGACAGTTGCACTCAAGCCGAAACGTACAAGCCCTCGACACCACGTGTGTACTCAAAACAGTTCAACCGTTCATTGTGCAGCTCCAGTAAATAGTACGCACTCATCCGTGTATTATTGGGCTAACATTCGCGACGGAAGCTCCCCTCGCATACACCCGCCATAACTCATCGCGTGGCTGACATGATCCAAACGACCGCGGCATTGTCGAACATGCGCAGGAGCCGCAGTACAGGGAGCTCTCAATAACATGCGGAGTGCGGAGATCAATCAATACCAATAGTTCGATGGGGCGATGAATGAAGATGGCTTGTGGGTTAAATATATAGGCGGAGCGGGTTTGATAATAGAGTAGGTTGGCCTGGATTTTTAAATACTTTTGTGTACCTGAAAATGTTTACATCGAACTGATTTATTTGTTGCTATCATTTCGGCACTTTCATGTATATTTCTTAAAAGCTCAACAACTTATTTTAAGTATTAAATACATGATTGACATTTGTATATGCATTGGTCTAATATTTCATCTTTTACGTGATTAAGAAATGTGATTTTCAAAGCTTTGATGGTTAGTCATCAAATTTTCTCATTGAATTAAGCTCATTGCTATTCGCGCACCCCAGCTGTTTCCTCTCGTGACTTGGGCCACGGCCAACGACTGCATCTCTACAATACGTTTGTTACGGCATATTTATATCGCTAGTAAACGTCAATCCGATGCGATTGTCGCGCGGAGGTGCGTTTACGACCGCTTTGTGTCGCAAGTCGCACTCGCCCGGTGCACTGCGACACAGCGCCAGACAATGATTTGCGATTATTTCGTCGTTATAATTGTAGCGTTAGGGCGAACGATGTTGATACTTGAATGGAGTGGATGAGTGCGCGCGAATAATGCTTATTATTATTTCGAGTATTGTTAACTTCGAGTGGATTGACAATACATGAAAGTTATTATATTCGTATTCACAAATAAGAAATTAAAGCCTTTAGTAAGCCTGCAATGTCTGCAACCGCTCTTTTGCTAAACAAGCAAAAGTGTTACCTAAGCCAGTCGAGTTAACCTCCGGCCTACAGCGGGTCTAATCACAAAAGAGCTACCAGCCGACCGTGTATACATATCCGGCTCCAATTCAAACAGCTCATTGATTGGAAGAAAGCCCCATTGTTGGCGTAATTCAGGTATTGCACAAACAAACGGATAGAGCTGAGGAAAGTATTGGGATGTTGTGTAAGCTGCGCGTGCGCAGGACGGCTCTATTGTGTGCGGATGGTGGGCCGCGGTGCGCGGTGCTATGGTAACCGATCGTAGGGCTGCCAGGTCATGTGTAAGAAACCCAACTTAACATTCTTTTAAAACTTTATGGAAAATAGACGTTATACTAGAACTGGACTAGAATTTAAAAATGGAATGGTGAAAATAGTTACCTAAAAAAAAACTAAATCTAAAACAATATATTACTAACAATGCAAAAACAAGCGATGTTTATTTTTCATGGCAGCCCTGAACGTCACGGGCCGTGTTCGGTGCGCCGGCGCAGCTACCGCGCTCGCCCATTAAAAGCACCATTGTTCCCGCGCCCGCGATAGTGACGACCACGTATCAAAGACATACAGAAGTCTCACCCCAACATACACAAATAAATGTTTTCTGTCGCTCCTTTTCACAGTACAGTGAAAAAGACAATATGATATTTACATGTTGCATGTTGACGGGTTGTTGTGCAACAGCAAGTGCATAAGAGTTTAATTATTAAACTAATAATTGTAAGTAAATAAAAATATTTTAAATAAAATGGTAATCGGTAATGAAGCGCTAATAATAATACCTAGGAATAGATAAAGCGGTGATAATATAAGATTAACTGTACATTACTGTCGAATAATTATTAATCTTACGTTGATAAAATAAATAATAGGTGTATATTTAAAATACTTTAAGAATATTAACTACTGAAAATTAATTATTAAAAAGTTAACATAGTTAATAGATTTTTAATAATTTATTAATACCGGTATTGTATGACACTGACCTTCTGCGTTTATCTACATTAGTACCTATCACAGACAGAAAAACGTTGCCTTCCCCGTCAGGCACTCTGAGAGGATCTCGTGGCAGTTGTGTTGTTGTGGCCACTTTGAATATCGGAGATACCATCTCTTGGGTAATTAAGAGGAAACCTTCTCTTTCGTGCCTTTGTTAGGTAAAAGGTAGAGTCGGCAACAGACTATATGGCAAAGGTTGTTTAGAATATACTGTTTTTTGTAAATTTTACGATGGAAAAATATAAAATTTTGGTAATGTTTATCATTTATTAGTGGTAGAGCACTACAAAAAAGATCGTAAACCAATGTAGTCAGACAATCAGTAACAAGCGTGATGATGACTTCGAAATTACAAATTACATTCGATTATAGATTTTCCAGCACATCAACATTATTACCACACTACAATATCGTACGAAGACATAACAGATAAATAGTACCAATTTACAGTAGACTTCATTTTTATATACAAGAATAAGACTTTTCATATCATAATATTAAAACAGTAGCTTCCAATGCACATACTATGTTTCATATAGTATACATATACGTGTGTTGGCACCTTTCCTGCAGCGCATGTATTTGATATCGTACCGCGTGTAACCCGACGCGGGCTCCCGCGGTCATCAGCGCTAATACACTCCAATTGCTTTCCGAAACCCGATCCACACCCCGCGGACAAAACCACCAGACAAATCTAAACATAACTCATACCATTATACGAAAATAGACCTTAGGACATTGCGTTAGGGTTGAAATTTGAGGTACAGGGCGGAGTTCAGGTAATTCATAATTATACGTAAAAAATAAATCGTAGGTAATTTCTTTGATATAATCAACGGTTCTGTGCATCCGTTACGAGGGGCGTGGTGCGGCCCGGGGGCCCGGGGGCTCGCCGGGTACATGGGATGGTTTTGTTCCCATTCTTCACCTTAACGTTAGGGTTAGGATATTTGCATTTCGGATGTATTAGAATTGTTCACAATATTTTATATGATTTTATTGTTGTGTAATTCTATTGAATTTTAAAATTTAATTTAGGTACCGTTGGGTAAATTATTGAAAGTAACACACAATAGTAGTACACAATGTAAAATTAAAAACAACGTATTTAGAAACAAGGCAAACTAAAAATAATTATATTTAATTAATATTTGCAAACAAAGAACAATATCTGTTCTTCGCAAGATTTCCACAGCGCTCGAGCGGACAACACAATATGTAGAACAAAAGACATCAACGCGCTGCGTGCACGCGTTCTCGTAGTTACAATGTTGATGAAACAAACACTGTTACTCCACGCCATTACTAAATACGCATTATAACAGATCTATCGGTCCCTCCCCGTCATTAATATTATCCCACAAATGTTACCAAACGTGTATTCGGGTAGCAACATTACCTACTCTTGAAAGTAGTAGAATGCGCTTCAGGGTAAAAGGTTATCCTAATGACACCGAGGGAATTCCGCGTTAACATTGCGACAGGCTGACAACTTGTCACGTCGACAGTAATCTGAGTAGGCTTCTAAGGACATTAATCGTGTTCAATAAATGTTTACATTATGTTAGGCTGATTTTTAAGACGAAGTAGTAACTAATAATTGTAGTAGTCTGGGTGTAATTTATCTATAATATGTATGTATTTAGAAATATATAAGTATGTTTATTAGTTGTCTGGTTACCATAACACAAGCTCTGCTTAGCTTGGGATCAGATAACCGTGTGTGAGATGTCCCGGTATATTGTTATAATACCATGCTATTTTGTTATAATCCGTTCAACAAACTTAAGCCCTAAAAACAATTAAACATTAACATTGCTACTAACAGTAGAAAGCTATTAAAACAATGCATTTCGATCTCGATGCAATTAGCGGCAGATTGTTCGAATCTCAATCAGACAATAGAACAAAATGCTTTCCCATAGCAGTTGGTGGAAAAAATTAGGAATGCGCATGCGCAGTACGATAAACTCATCGAGATATTTTTATAGAGCATTTGTTAGAGAAATAACTTCACACTGGTTCTTGTGCAGGTTTTTGATTCGTTGCTATTTTACTTATGTTTGGGATCGGAGATGTTTATCGTTCTATTGTAAATAGTTTTGATTGATATCGTGGTAGCAGGTTTGTTTCATATAACGGTAACAGAAATATGCAACATAAATTAATAAATTCGCTTATATTTATGTATTTAATTTCTAGATATTTAAATAGTGAAATATTGATAACGCAAATTTTAAAGTGTTAACTTTCTGCATTAAAGGAAGCCGTGTCTCTACTTGTATATTCAGATATAATAAATGTGCATATTTACCATATATTATAATTTTATCTCATCTTATCTGTTATAAATATTTAAAATCTAAGTGATAGTCATCTCCACCAGTCATCGGCTGTCTCTTCATAGTTTATATAAACTAGTACATTAAATAGTTTTTATATTGACTCACGTAATGAGCAGATTACCGGCGCACGTCTAATTACGTCGAGCAGGTTTGTCAAGCTCTTCCCAGACATCTGCTGACGTAATGGAGGTAAGGCTTTAGGTACAGCGCACAACACTGCGACTTTTAGTCGTAGTAACAAAATTTAGTGCTCCATTCTCAACATTACGGCGTTACAGTTACACAGATTACGATTTTTTAATTATAAAAGACTATTATATTATTTACCAGTAAAAATATAGGAAAATATTTTCATATAACTTTGTCATTTAAGGCTGAAAATGCTGAAGCAGACTGACTCAGAAAGTAATTCACGACACGACAAAACGCATCTGCAGTCATCCCTAAACTTCTTATATCGTCTACTTGAAGTGAATAACTTAATTAGCTTGAAGTTACGTTACGATTGCATGAGGAGACTGCATCTGCGTGACCCTTTTTATTGCCTCATGTAACTCCGGAGATGAGCCTCAAATGTTACTGGTTAAATGATCTGTTATACAACTCTGTGAAGTCGTTACCCGTCATGGTACTAGGAAATTATAACAGTTCAATGAGCGGTTGAAATATGAAATGTAAATATGTCAATAAAAACTGTTTTCTAGTCACATTTATGTACGAACTAGTACTCTTTACAAACATACCTTATCTTACTAAAAAAAATATCAAAATAAAATCAATACAAGCACTCATGACGAAACTCGAAGCAACGCTTTAAATCAGATACATATCAGAAAACTGTAGTAAACAAAGCCCCACAAGGCATTTCGCAAGCAGCCTCTATCTCTCGATCTAAGGTGTAATTATGCAAGCTGGATCAATTACCCACATTAAGTTCGGAGCAGGTCCCACACCCAGCCGATACGCGCACGTATCTATGTAGTATGTGCTAAGAGGCCCCTGCCCCATGCCTCCATGCCTTCATGCCTCCAAGCCGAGGTTTCGCAGTAACAGCAATAGCAGAGGTTTTTGTTGTTGTGCAAACAAGTGTAACAACTGTTTGTTGGCTCCATTTATAAGTGTATCGTATTTAAGAGATGACGAGATAAGATTCTAAGACTCATGTTTATATGCTCTCGTATATTCATACAAATTAAGCATGTTAAAACTAATGAAAACAGTTAGTCATTTAAATATACCAATAATAATACCAGTTCTAAAGAGTGTACTAAAAAGCAAGCTTATAATGACCGCCAATGTTTGACAAACAATTTGTTCAAATAGCCAATGTGTTAAGTTTAACACGGAGGGTGTTAAAGCCTTAAAAGTCTATACTATTTTCTCTGGGACTTATACTTATAATAATTTTATTTGATTGTGTTATTAGTAGTAAATACTAGAACTGTAGTTTGAAAACTGTCACCACTGAAAACTGTCACACGTATCGTAATCAACACACGTATTAGCGCAATTACTTTGTAGATCTTTGACTTAGTAGGTTTTATTTTCTTCAAAATTAATAAAACCTTTTGAGGTAACTCACATTTAAACTATATACTACGACTGCAACAATATTGTGCTGTCATCCTTGCACGGAACAACATAATCCAAGACGAAACATAGCGGAGACGAACTGGTTTCAGTCACGTTTCGTTTTTCTTAGTATATTATGTCAACAATGTTTTTGTACATTATACCAAATTACATGGTTGTAATTTGACTTCATTCCTCTTGACGGCTTTTGTATAAAAATAAAACAAGTAGTTTTTATATACTTACCTACATAAATAAATGTTATCTGAAATTAAGATAATGATGATCTAAATGTTGCAAAGCGAACCTTGACTAATGTGAACTGTGACTTTCCAATATTATCTTAAATCGGCAATAAATTAGCAAGAATAATATATAATTAAATTAGAATGTTTATTGAGCTATGTTATAAGGAAGTCGGCGTATCATCATCATCTACTCCTAATAACGCCTTCCACAATTAAATTCAACGGGCGTAATCGCAAATACCAAGCTAAGACATACTTAGCTATAGAAGTACATCTATAGATTATTTACTTTTAAAGTTTTTCTAATGAATTAGTACGCGGGCAGTATCTTTTTGTGCAGAACCAGCGAGGGCATGCTCTAGTGAGTTTCTAGGCTGAGTCAGAGCGTCTGTCTGTCTGGCGCCGGTAATCCTAGAGCTTGCGGGTTCGGCTTAAGGGCTACAGTACTACTTATTGGGGGTTTCGGAGCTATAAATAGCTACTGGCATCTTTCTGGCGCTGAGATGATGTAACAGTAAGAAAACTCTCTGTCGGTCCATCATGGTCAGATCGTTCTGAAACCACTGGTCATTTTATAGCCTTTCCCCAAAATGTTAGCGTTAGCGGCGGTAGCATATCCACATTACAGAACAGCCCATAATAACGGCCCCATGCTACACATTACCCGTCCTCCATGATCCATGAACACTGTAATGTGGTAGAAGCGCGGCGCATAATGTTCAGCGCGCTCTGCGCATGCGCACTTTCCCTCGCCGCTCTCATTTGAATACATCTGCTTATCTCGTATCTGAACAATTATTGCAGGCATTTTCACTCAAACGATGCATGCTCGGGGTAATTAACAATTATATATGAAAATGGAGTTTATTTGCATTTGTTGTCTACACTTACGTTGACCAGTAGGTGTGTCTTTGTTTTTACAGTGCAGGCATATTACCACTTTATACATTACATAGTTAAGTGTGCATAATTCAGGTTTAAATAAAACTATTATCCTGATAATTCTTAACATTTACACGTATCATTCACACTTACGTCAGTATATTAAGCATGCATATTTTTTATAAAAGTACCTAATTCGTACTCCGCTGTACCTGTACTATACAGTAACAGACAAGCGGAACCTCGGGCGGAATGAGTCGCAAATAAAACAGCATGTAATTTTCAAAAACTACATGCGCATTACTTTTTTAATAGCATCTTCCAACCAGTTTATTAGCATAACAATGAAATAAAAAGGAGTAATGGTGCACGACAGCGACCCATCATTACGTGTGCACAACTTAACGAACCTTTGCATTGCTTTGAATAACAGACAGACTGCTTTACTGAAGACGGATCTTCCGAAATAACTTCAAATTAGAGGTTTGTGTTCATCGTTGTTTTATACCCTCACATGTGCTTCAGTAAAGCAATATTATGCAAGCAGACGATTCAGAAGCAGTTTAATAGGGAAATAACTCACATACATAGTACATATTTGAAATAGGAACAAAGTTAGAGCACAAACAGAACCGGCTCCGTATGCAGCTTCCATCCAGTTCAAAGACGTTCGATGTGACAACTGACAATTTAGGTTGTCTATGAATGGCAATAGCTGAGGGCAATAGACTCTTCATAGAGTTTAAATTTTATGGTAAATGCGTCTGCAAGGAACTCTTTGGGAAATCTGCACTATAATGCTTGAAGTCGCGTAGTACTGAAATAAACTTTATTTTAAACCTGATAGATAATCTCACAACTGGTTGTTTCATTATAAAAATACATAGTAAATAATTATAGTTTAGTAAAGCAAATTATGCGTGTTATCAATTAATTTCATCTCATTCTGAGATCGTATCTACAAGATATTGTTAGTTTAACATAATAATGTGCTTCCGTTGTAGCTACACGTTGTGAACCTACACAGTTGTTTGGAAAAGTTTATTAAAAACTTGGCTTGACTCGAAGAATTTATATTAATTACTAATATTTAAGTAGCTTTAAGTTTCCAGCAACTTTTTTTAGGATTAAACGATAGGTTGTTTTAAAGAATATCAATGGCACTTCTAATATGTCTAAATTCTAACTGTCGTGGTCGTCTAATAAGATAAAAATATAAGAGAAATATAGTGACATGAGTCTAATTAATTGATGTCTAACACGTTTCAATACAGTTTACAAAGATGTTCACACTAATCCACAAACAAGATAAAAATTAGGTCGGGTTTCCTCAATCACGAACTTTTCCCACCATCGTACTTCAGCCAATAACACTTATTAGACCGGTTACAATGATAATAATGATATTTAAATAATGTCTGTTTATTATTAGCGTTATATCCATTAACACACAAACTGTAGGCGTTGTGTATATTTGTTTGGCTAAGTGTGATTTAGGGCCGGTTTGGCGCCACCCAATAAACACTTGGAGTGTGACCAAACATACTTAACTAAACAAGGAATACCATCATCGTAGGTAATGTTAGTGTGAAGACGTTAACTGGTATACTTTTATACGTCGGTTAGGTTCACACGCCGTGGTAAGCTGAGTTGACGGGGCCTTGACCGATGGGTTAAGTTTTCCAGTTTTATATGCATCTACAAGGTTGCGGGTTCTAATCCAGACAAGATCTAGTCTGACTTTTGTCTGCAACTTATAATATTTACGTAACTAATTTACTTATTTAGTTTACGCTATGTCACTTGGACGTATATACTCAAAATAAAAACTAAACAATAAATTAAATTTCTGCTACTAAATGAAATTCAGGTTATAGAATGTTTCATCGAATGTTCTATCAAATATAATAATATAATTGCACTTAAATTTAGAAGAAGTAAATGATTGTGATATAAAGAGTAGATAACTATACCGGTGGGCAATCGACCCCATAGGCCAATGATGGACGCGCGAGAGGTCGTGAGAAATGTAATATGACCCGCAGAGCTGGTGTGGTCTGTCTGTGCCACATTACGGTCCTAAGCCTAACCCAGATACGCTCACATCAATGCCAAGAGCCAGTTATGTTGGCAAACAAAATCAATACCAAATGTGCATCTCAATAGCTGGTATTTCTCATGCAGAATAGCTTTTGGAAACGCTTTACAAGTACATAGTCTTTTTTTTGCGTCATTGGCCTAGTGGTTCTAAGCGCGACTGCTACACTAGAGGTCTTTGGTTCGATTCCCGAGTCGACCAAGGTCGGAGTTTGGATTTGTGCCCGGTTAGTGGCAATAGGCTCGCCCCCTATTACATGGGATGATGGGACCTAAACATATCGGCGAACTGTGGGTGTACATTGGTACACCTCTGCCTACCCCTTCGGGGATACAGGCGTGATGATATGCTATGTTATGTAGTCGTTTTTAAATAAAAATATTTTCGTACAAGTTCAGTTACCTATTTTTAGGAAAAAAAAAAAGAATTAGAAAAAAATCTCGTGTTTTTAGTCCTCATTTAATTTTAAAGAATATTATATAATTACAAAATATGTTGTTATGTGTAGTTCTACAATAGCGCAAGTATTCGCTATAGGCACAATGAGGCCTTCACCAAGTAGCGTAAAAAATCACAAGCGGAATATTGCGCCCACTTATTAAACTTGATTTTACGCACATTGCTTGTTTATATGAATGTAATCTAAATGTATTAGTTGGTTCATAGAGTAAGAAGGTAGCAGTTATAAAATGCGTATCTATTATATATATTTTTTTCGTTTCATTCAAATCGGTTCAGCCGATCACAAGAAGAGCCCGAACTGACAGATTTAATGGATAACAAACAACCTGCATAAAAAACTACATATTTCTTTTACACTATTGTTCATTATTCAATTATTCCTAAATAACTAACTTCCAATAAAATTACTGTAAATAAATGTTTCATAACAAATTCTGTTATGTAGAGACCTCTTGTTTTATCACAGTAAACTGTACGAAACCAAAAACTACAGCAACCTACCTATACCTATATACCTATAGGCAGGTAAGTACCTCCACCTGATTGTAAAACATGTTTTACTCTAAATTGTTTTTAACAAACGGCTGTCGATGGCTGCGACCGTTACTCAATTAATCCCAACTCCGAAACTCGCCGCACTTCGTTAAGACGGAACATTGCTTTAACTGCTTTTATTAATGAGTTATGTCTTATATCTAAACTATATTATATTATACAGCAGCGATATGAATTATTATAATATACTGGTCATCGCTGCTCCTCTATAATTAATTATTTGAACCTGTTCATTCATTAAAAAAAAACACTTTATTTTTATTTTTTGGGCAACAACAATTTTTTTTCGTTAAAATACTTCCAGAAATATTTAATTAAAAGGTAAAACAAACTTACCAATAAGAATCAGAACAAAACCAAATCCGCGATCAATCAGAGGTAAACACAAACAACACTCATTGTCACACACAACACAAACAACGAGAGTCAACGCGGAGCAAACAGCGAAGTGTTGCCGAGCGACGCGTTACGCGTGTGGCGCGGAGCGAGGACGCGGCGCGACTGGCGGCCGGCGGGCAGCCCGGCGCGACCCGCGGCCCAGCGCGCGCCAGGAGACAGGGACCCGCTCACACACCTCATCTGTTTATACTTCCTAAGGACTCCACTTTGTTTCTCCTAATACAATAGCAACAATGGAAAGTATTGTTGCAGGTTGCTGGCTGTTATGTGAGATCACAATGCTTTGTTGAATGTATGTAATATGTTAGAACATCTTTTGTAAATATTAAACTAGGCTAACCATATGAGTTAATTGGTTCTGTGTCGAAGGTATGATGCCTGTTTAGAATTCCAATGTATAGCTTATAAATTAACTTAATCATGATATCCAAGTTTTTACTAAATAGAGCCTTAATTCGAACATTAGTAAGGGCCTAATAAACGTACTTCCCAATTTTCGTTTTTGTTTTCTAACAAGTATTCAATATTACTCGATCTGTCTTTCATATCCCCAAACTTAATTGAAATCGTCTTCCAGTCTCACCAGGTTCAGCTGAATCCCAGTATTTAACATAGAGCGATTGCTATATGTTAAATTCTGCTACCTCCATAACCCACAATATAAGTAGCGATCTATCGCTCGTAAAAACTTTTTTTCAAATTTCTGTATCGTTCGGTAAAGTTGAGCTCTAAAGTTACAAACATAAGTCCCGTCGCCGTTTATAGTAGTGCTTGTAAGAAAGCTGCCCCATCTCCCTGTCTACAGAGTGACCCCGCGAGGGCCGGATCCCGCGCGTCGCTCGGGTGCGCGTGCGTCGCTTGTTTTCTTCGCGCGCCGCCGCCCTTCACCCGTCTTCACCCGACACCCGCCTCACTATGACCATTTTCAAAATGTGATTATGTATGAATATTTTATTCTACTTGTTAAACACTTGATACAAATATTTATAGGTACAAAAAGTATGTATCAATCCTCACTAATCCCACCAACTCTATGCAAAATATACTTATGCACAATATGATTAATTACGGACTCGTAATATTCAAGCAGGTTTAGATGTTTTTGAAAGAATTGACAACTGACCTGCGATACCTGTATATCTTGCAATAAAAAGCTATGATCTAGTTTTTTTTTATTAAAATTTTACGTCATGATTTTCAGGGATGCAAGTATTTGACGTTATTTCAGGTATCTTAAGCTAAGTATTTCCGTCAAATGTAGAGTCAGCAAAAACGGTGAGTGACTAAGATCCGTAAGAGCTAATCAACTTTAGAATCTAAACACCAAAGTCTTATGAATGAAAAAATAGCTGCAGGTGTATTGTGAAGTTCGCGGAATTGGTAGTAGCATTGTATCTGCCATTATAGAGTCGATTAGCGCGCGTGCTGCGTGAAATGACGCGCCGAATCGTTGTCACTACACTCACAGCTGACTCATGGCCTCACTGCCTCTCTGCCTCACTGCCTCACGGGACACGCCGGATCTTATAAATAGAGACGGTTGTCTGTGGTACACATCAACATCTTATCAGATGTGGTCCGCGGAGAATTCTAAGAAGAAAATTGCTTATTCAGTTATGTTTGGATGCTGTTGTTCTTTTCTTGTCTTGGGGTCAATGAAACCAGTTTTGTTTGTAAAATACAACTAAAATGTTTTAGCTATAAAATAAAACCAATAAATTTTTACAATAATTAATAACATTAATTACCTACATAAATTAAAGTAATAATTCATGGAACAACGATTTTTCTAATCAATATTTGAATATCAATTTAATACCACAATTTAGACCCGCCTCCTGGTTGTATATCAAGATCTAAGATCTGCGAAGAAGATCCAACTTACCGTGTAAAGTTTTATAATATAGAGACAAAAAAACATCGAATTAAAGTCAAGCACTTAACCAAACTAGCATTTACTAAATAAACAACTATAGCTATCGCAAAAATTTTAATAGATACCACATAAACATGTATATGCTCTATTACTTTGTCACAGTTTTAAGTTATTTTCTCAATTAAAGAAATAACAAAATTCCGTGTTGTTTTGTAATTGTTTCCGTTTGTCAAAACCAGTTTTTGATAGTTCCAATTCGTAGCCAGTTATTGTTCAATTAATCCTAGGCATGTAGAAAGTGTTGATAGATTGATTGACGCAACCATTTTTCATTCCTTAATACTGAAATTGATACGAATGTGAATCTGAAACAAAACGTTTTAACTATTTCATGCATGCAAGTATTTTAAATGTAAATTAGGGTTGCTACGATAACTTTAATTGGTAGGTACCTCTAGTTCCAATCGTAGTGCCTTCGGAATTATATTTGGGCGCTTTGCGATCATCATTAAATGTGTTGGTATCCTATACATTATTTATTACAGCAGTCTTTAAAACAGCCACTCATCTGCCACACACGATGATTATGGTAATCTTATGTATGCTCATTGACCATATGCCCATGATCAATGGGGAACTATTAGGTACAGTGATGAAGCAAATTACTTTCACTACTAGTAAAAGGAGAGAAGCCGAATAAAAAAGCACCAATTTAAATTTACACCTAGGTATATCGGCAAGCATTGCAACTTTGTAAATTAAGTGTAACAAATATACTACAGAACTCTAATTCATTAAAATTCAATATAAATAGGTAATTAGCTTGTCATTTACGCCGCACATCCGCTCCTCTATTTGAATTGACATGATTTCTAAAACCTTTGAATGTTATTCATTTGAGCATTGATTTCTAGCATTGGCCAGAAGTACGGTAAGCGATTGACCAACAAGTGGGCTAATGAAGACGTTTGCTGCAGTAATTAACTGTTATCGTATGTTATATCGATCCGCCCCGCACGCCCGCACGCCCGCACGACCTGCTGGCTGCTGCACCTATGTATAAAGTTGATAATTGTGAACTTATTAAGGGGAGCACGGTAGTAATTAAAACCAATGAGTAAAACCATAGTGCAACCATGACCGCTTAGAAAATATTACAAAAACAGGCATTGCTAAAACGATAATATCTAAAGGATATCGAGAAACACATGACGTGCTAAAAATAAGAACACTTTTCTACATGACTATACACGCGTGATGGATATAGCAAGAATGGTGGAATAGTTTCGGTCCGTGACACGAGGCGGTGTCAAGAAGCATGATTAAGGGCTCCGGTCGGGTTCAAGCTAGTTTTACTTATATCTTACATGTTCGGCAAAGTGTGTTTGGAAGTTATACCATGAAATCTCTGACCACTAGGTACATAAATCAAAGACGCTTACGGACGTTAAGACAGTTAGTTACAGAAAAACTTTCATGACACGTTTTACTTTCGCTCCGCACTCCCATATAAATATAATTTAATTGTGATGCTACTGAGATATAATTAACGAATGCCGAGTAACGCGATAGTGTCCGCGGCGGCTGCGCATCGCGGGCGCGCGTCACACTCTCATTGAGACGCGCGCCCGATCCATGGCAAACACGGCTACTTGTACCCGGCTGGTATTAGACATGCTTTTTGTTATATCGTCATTAAATAATTACACCGACTGCCCACTAAATGCCGGACAGAATTCCCGTGACGGCCCGATTGGCAGTGGTTCGGATTGCCAGAGAGTTAGATTGAATTCTTGTACTGAGGAAATTAATGGTAGGGGGTAATTTGTGGTAGTTTACATTTTTTTTTCTATGGACTAGCATTTTAAGAGCTACGTGCTTAACCAAATCGTTGAACTTATTTAGGACCAAATGTATAGGTTTCTTAATAAAAAATAAGTTGCTAGTTACTACATGTTACTATTTTTTAGTCAATTACAAACAGTCAAAAACCGAGTTAAAGAGGCTGTAACTAAGAATTATCCTGTTCTAATAATGATATTTAAACATTGTTACTCGACCAAGGCTGCATACGCTTAACGACCTTCGAAAGAAGAAAAGTCATGACTACCTAGCTATATCATATTTAATTTAAATAAATACTTAACCTTTACTTCCAACATCAATAACACTAGTTTTCCTTAAGCAACGAAAGACAAAAACCATTTCCGACATTGTGTTGTGATTTAATCAACGTAATTAATTCTCCAGTCGTGAGATGGCGATTGTAATCGATGCAGATTTATTCCAATCGATCAGAAATCATAAACATCTGCATTACCGATTAACTTTCTCCTTCATTCATATTAACGTTGTCGTTTTTGTTAAGTCGGTAGTAAATTCCACGCAGGTGATTATCACAAAAACATCAAGAGATGGTGCTTGGCGGCCATCGAACTGACTTTCTGTAACAGTGATCGAATCAATCCACTTGACTTATAAATAAACATAACTGTGCGACTTTTCCTGACGATCTTATATGGAATTCCTGAAATCTATTTACGAATCCTTTCCTATTTTACAGTTTAATAAATGGTTAGGTACATGGATTACAATAACACAAGAAAACTTTAGCAAAGAAAGGTATGTAGTAACATGATGAAGAAATGGAGCTATAACTGTAGTGCATTAATTTTCATACTAAATAAACAGATGTACCTATCTGAATGCGTCAGAAGAAATAACGAGAATTTCAATGAGCAGAACATACATTATTCAGGCAGCCCGATTTATGGCAGCCACGCGTGAAATAATATAGCTATATCTACCCATTAATATTACGTTTAATCATGGTGATATTATCTGAGAGAAGCAACGCGCGCGCGTATACATTTAACTACTAGTAGTTTTTATTTCATCTCACTGTACAAATCGGAAGCAAAAGCTCAAAAAATAATCGTAAGATGTCCGTAAAGAGAAATTCTTGCTAACTTTGCTCTTGATTAAAAAACAGGGTCAAGGGTCAACGACCTTATCATGATTCAGTTATATCAATAAACGCTTTAATAAAGACCTTGGGAGACTAGCACAATTTTAATGCTTTATATTTCTATGTTATTGTTCGAAGGGCAAAAAAGGCCGCATGTTATTATAAAATGAAACATCATTGTTTTAGTAAGTTTCCTCTACAGTGTAACGTCGCATGATTCATGCACAATACATAGACATATATTTAAATCATGCCTCACAAGCCGGTGTACGTTATGTTATTATTTTTGCTAATTCTGCGCCAGTCTGCTGCACTTTACAAGACAAGATCTCGTTTAACCGCGAAACGCAACTTTTTTTTAATGTCTATTATAATAATACATGTATATATGTAGTGTTTGTAAGTTTAACGAACTTTAGATCGATCTACTCTCTAAATTCACTTAAGTTTAGGAGTCATTAGGACCGCGGTGAGGATTTCGTTGTTTTGTTTTTGTGGTTTTTTATATTATTTGCTGTGGTCACTTCTATATTTTACCATGAAATTGAATTATTATCTCGTGAGTGTATTAAATCACCACGGAGTGTTTAACGGCGGTGAAAAAGTAGTCATCAGTCATATTAAGCTTAAGAGCTTTTAAAACTTTTGCTAATAAGTGCTATTGTAATTATCGACCTCTAGCGCCATCTAGTATAAAGTAGAGGAATATTTATGCTATTAAATAAAACTGCCTCAGTGTAAAGTATAAAATCTTTATTGCTCTACTTTGATCTTCTTGTTAGGATCATAATCAGCCCCTCCAGATTCATCATAGTACCTTTTATAGCCTCTTGGTCTGTCAGTCTCTTCCGTAGCGGTACAGATAGGACCCTCACTACCACTACTTCTGTCCCTATCGTATCTTTTTTCTTTCCTATATTTATCTTTTTTGCTACCTTTTTTCTTTTCTTTAGTTCGCTCTTTGTGTTTGTCTTGTTCTAGATCTTCATTATCTTTGTACGATTTCTTATGCTTTTTATTCTTATTCTTTTTGTGTTTATCTACCAACCTATCGACACTTGAAGGACTTTCTTCTTCTTTTTTAATATATCTTTCGTTTGATTCTTCTATATTTCGATAGCTCCCATCTGGCTCGTCGTAATGTCTACCTTCGCTGTACTTCTTACAGTCTATATCTTTATTCTTATGACGATCTTTTGACCTTTCATAACCACTATTATCAGGTACTAGAGCACTGTCTTCTTCCCCTTGCCTGGCGCTATATCTTTCATCTGATCTCTGTCGAAAGTGGAAACTACCACTCGGTTCATCAATGTGTCTACCATTACCATGCTGATCTTTTCTTTTGTGTGTATTTTCTTCTACTTTATGCTTGCTATTTGATCTTTCATGCCTTCTATCAACTTCTCCTGTAGCTCCATCCTCTCGTTCCTGCTTGACGTTAATTCGATTTCCAGTTCTTTCACTATATTCATAGTTTTCTCTTCGCCTCGCGTCCCTAGACCTTTCAAATCCAGGTTCCCTATTAACTTTATCTTCATAATCTCGTCTTGGACGTTGACGACTGCGATCTATTTGTTCATATTCGTCATCACGATACGACTGAGTACTGTAACTTCTATCCTCAGATCGTCTCCTTCGATCTCTGTTCCTATCATGATGTTCCTCAAGTCCTGGTTCCCTTTTCACTCTGTTTCCAAGGTCTCTGGGCTGACGACTGCTGCTGCTGGTTTCATGGATGTTATCTCTGTAATCGGCGTCGTACCTCTGATCTTTGTATCTGCCGTACCTTTGTCCTCTTGATCTCTCTTCTTGCTCAGAATCTTTGTCACCTTTTCTCAAACGCTCCTGACCCCTACTTGTTTCACGGTCTTTATCGCGTCTTCTTTCTCTAGATCTTTCATCATGTTCATATCTGTTTCTGTCAACGTCAGGTCTCTCACGACGTCTATCTTCATGCCTATACTCCCTATCTCTTTGTCTATTATATCCCGTGTTTCTCTCTCGCGAGTCCTCTCTTTCAGTTTTTACGGCGGGGTCAAGCATAGGTTTCGGCATTACACGTGGCTGATTTCTATAACTCTCATCTCTAATACTATCTCTGTCTGCTTGTGTGTTGGTTGTTGACAGTCCACTGGTGGAAATGTCATCCACGGGTTCACTCTTCACTACATTGTAATGTTCCATCTAAGGACACAATATTATATTTATTGAAAAGAAATTGGCATATAAGCAATTTTTAAAAGCTTTCTGATCTTACAGTTTGAAACGCAATTTACGAATTTTAAGTTGTTACAATAATAATGTGGCCAAAAGTTACACTGAGATGTAAGGACTGTACCTGTGTCCTGATGACGTCACGCAGTACATCAGAGTAGTTGCGCGTCTTAGCGGCGACGCGGTATTTGGTGCGCCGGCGACGCATGTTCCGCAGCTCCGCCAGGATCTCATAGCGCGATAGTATCACGCGGCCTTTTGATTCGTCTCCATCACTAGGAAACAGTACATGCAATAAAGTTAGTTTCCTCTTATTTACTTTAATTGTAATTAGGTACAAATACTCTGGTCCCCATGTTCAAAAAACTAGCATCGCAATGACAAATAATTATCGACACCAATAATTCGAGTCAGGCTCAAATGGCAATGACAACCAATTTATTCAGCAAATTATAATTGTGAATTCAACAATTTATTTTCATTTAATATTTAGGAGCTGAAACTCAAAATATTCTTAGAGACCCTTATCTTTGAATTTACATTTATTTCTCTCAACAATTTTAGGTTTACTTGAGAAAGGTTGGTAAACTCCTGTATCTGAGCAGTAACTAACCCAGGCAAAGCCAAGTCAGCTAGGTCATGGCAGGAGGGCACGGCGCTGACGACGGCGTCGTGTATCGCGCGCCGCTCGTCCGCCGAGTAGGCCGCTTGCAGCCGCGCCAGCGACATCGGCTGAGCACCGCCACAACCCACGCCTTGCGGTGAGGAAACTTACTTGTTAAATACTATGTAGTAAGGATTATTTTATACGCAATTATGTTGAAAATTTCAAATTAATTTCTTAGTCTCCACATATATTATCCAGGCTGCATTAAAATTTTACCACATAATGATTTCAATTAAAATTTTAACATGGATTTTTAAATTAAAAAGATTTATAATAATAATAATAACATAATAATATTCCGGGAGACCTCACACACGGTTGTCTGATCCCAAGCTAAGCAGAGCTTGTGTTATGGTAACCAGACAACTAGTAGACATACTTATATATTTCTAAATACATACATATTATAGATAAATTTACACCCAGACACAGAACAGATGATTGTGCTCATCACACGACATTTGTCCAGAGTGGGAATCAAACCCACGACCTCCGGTATAGCAGTCACGGTCACTAACCACTAGACCAACAGGCATGTCAGTAACTTCAATAATAACTTCAATATAAACTTAGTTCCTTCTCTGTAAAGGTATGAAACAGATGTGATACACTCAGTAAACAATATATTATCATCATTATCATTTCTTTGACAAGATTTGTCAAGTATGTGAGTATTTAGGGAATAAATTTAAAATATTATTTTACCATTATATCATGCAGGCAAGATCTAATGTTATTATAAAGGATACAACACAAAATGTAGAGAACTTGTCCAACCCTTGTAAAATATTACTTTTAACTGTAAAAATAAAAGTTTTGTATTACAACATTATATTCTAACAATCCATTTGAAGAGCAGTTGTCAGCAATTAAACATTTATGCATAAACAATTAAATTAAACTATACCTTTCTTAAACATTGGATTTGATCTTGATGCATTTTCAATTATATTTGCAATATCTTCTTTACCTAAAAATAATAATAATTTTGTTAAAATATAAATTCAAATATATTTATCATATTTATCCCCTTCCTCCCGGACCGCCATTGCGCACGGACGTGTTCACCGACACAGTTTATAAAACTATTTAAATTTAATGCAAAAACCAAATAAAAAGTAAAAATAATAAACAAATAATTCTCGTAAAGTACCAGGCGCGTAAAGTGTTGCAAGAGATCGAGTCCTGCGGCGAGTGCGGCGAAAGAGCAAGACGGTTTCAACGCTACCCACCTCTGTCAGCTGCACGTGAGTCATCACTACCCGACACCGCTCACTTAACTGACGGTCTCAAGCGCCTAGCAAAAATATAATAGTAGTAACACGCACATCAGCGTCTTCAGCAAGTATACACTTGATAGAATTCCAGGCGACAGAACTAATAGCATATTTACTAAAAACTATATTATTTCAATATGATAAAGCGGACGCCTCCCAAAACTAGTGGTGAACCCTTGCTTCACCATAGTTCCGAGCCCGATTTGACATCACCTTTAACAGAGCAAACAGCAGACAGAATTACTATACGGCAGAAGCGTAAACATGATTTTGATCAATCTTTTGAGCTGAAAACTCTCCGTGAGGATATTATGTTATCGTTTGCTACTCTGAGAAAGGAACAGGAAGAAAAATTTTGTATAATGGGGTGTAATTTAGACCAAATAAAAGCTCAAAATGTGGAATTGAAAAAGACTGTCGAGTTTTTAAGTGATAAATATGATGATCTGCTGATTAAATTGGACCATTTTGAAAAAGAAAAGAAGAGTACAATTGAGTATATTAGATCCTTAGAGGATAAAGTTGAGAGCTTGGAACGGAATGCAAAATCCTCAAATCTGGAAATTCGTAACGTGCCTAAGAAAGCCAATGAGTCTAAGGATGATCTAATAAAGATTGTCAAACATCTTGGGAGTGCAGTTAACACCGAAATTCAAATATGTGATATTAAAGATGTGTATCGTTTTAATAGTAATAAAACACCTCAAACGGATGGGCCAATAACTGCTGAATTTACTTCCAACATAACAAAAGATAAGCTCCTTGCAAACATTAAAAAGTATAATCGTGAACATACGACCAACCGGCTCAACAGCTCACATATTAATATGGCGGGCAATATTCCCATATTTGTCTCAGAGAGTCTTACGATTACAGCCCGAAAGCTATTCTATCAGGCCAGAGACTTTGCCAAACTAAATGGGTACGCATATCACTGGACATCGCATGGCAAAGTTTTTATAAAAAAGAAGGACGGTGCGCCGGCAAAGAAAATATCCCAGGAGTCCGACCTTGAAGCTCTGAAACAACAAGCACAATGACTAGAGACGCTGTTTAATCCCCAACAACGTGTTCAAGCTGAAAATAAGATGCGCTGTCTAAAAATTGTTAACATTTTAAACACCCTTGTACCTAAAATAGTTTTAATATTTCTTTTCATGTCTTCTGCATTTTTAAACGTTCATGCCAACACACTAAAATCAAAGAACTTTATGACACATTATACACAACACACACAATCACTACATAATGATATGACAACAATTAACATTAGTTACAGAAAATTAAATTCATCAAATAACGTTATTTATATCCACATTTACATTTACATTTATTTTACTGCTTTTTCTACGTCTGCGTCACAGATAATTCTATACGGTAACGTGATTACATATCCACTTAACTTGCTTGAGATACTTGATGTGGTTGTCTATTATTGTAAATTTATTCTTAAAATTCGATCAAAACGATAATATAAATATAACTGAACAAGTAGACGCGTCGGACCCTATCGAATGTATATCTATTGGTGATACCAGTCTTTGCCCAGGACTATTTGCTACTAATCTATCCAATCAAAGTGCAATATCAATACTAAGTGTCAACATTAGAAGCATTAATTGTAATTTTGACCTTCTGGTGGCTTTCATTTCCACACTAAATATCCGTATTGATATTATTGTACTATCTGAGTGTTGGACAAATTTGAATAATCCACCTCCAAATATGAATAACTACAGCAAACATTGGACTAAAACTAGCCTTAACCAAAATGATGGTGTAGTAGGATATATACACACTGATATTAATGCAAGTGTCCTTGAGCCTAAAATTAGTGAAGGAAATTGTCTAATTGTCACTATTAAGCCTGATTATACAGTAATTTGCTCCTATAGGCCACCGAGTTTTAAAAATCCTCATGCTTACCTTGAATCACTAGACAATATTCTCTGTGATATTAAAACAAAAAACGTTATCTTTACCGGCGATATAAACATTGATATTTTGACCCAAAACTCATCTAGTGCCACTCAAGAATATTTAAATTTGATGGCCATGCATGGACTTAGACCAGGCATAGACAAACCAACACGCATCAAGACATGCATTGATCATTTTATGATTAAGTGCTCATACCGCTGGAAAACAGCTGTATTTGAACAACCCTTGACAGACCATTGTCCAATACTTCTTTACATTGATAGTTCTACAATAACAAGAAAAAAAGTCATCCACGAAAAAATTACAATAGACTACAAACAAATAAATAAATTACTGACTGAAGAATCTTGGAACAATTTATATACAATAACAGATACTAACACTGTGGCTGATTTAATAACGTCAAAACTTATAAATATAATTTTGAATAATACCATTTCTGCAAAAAAACCTAACAAATATAGACCATTAAAACCGTGGATAACGAAAGGAATAGTGAAATGTATAAGAAAGAGAGACAAGTTACATAGGGCCGTAGTGAAGACGCCAGACAATACAATTCTACAAAATAAGTACCGAAAATATAGAAATACGTGTAACAATATTATAAAAAACTTAAAAAAACGATATTACCAAGAAAAGCTTACAACAAGCAGAGGCAACATAAAGAAAACCTGGGAGGTCATAAAAGAAGTTTGTGATATGAAGAAAAACACAGAACCCTATGTTGAACTTTTAGATATTGACACGTCACCACCGCAGTCTTTGGATAAGGTAAATAACTTTTTTACTGGGATTGGAGAAGCTCTAGCAAATGAGTTGCTTGTTAAAATGAATACATCAGAGCAGGAACTATCGCGAGAAGCTGCCACGGACAATTCACCACCAAACTCCATGTCTCTCACGCCTACTGATCCTTACGAAGTGACGGACATTATTCTAGGCCTAAAATCGCATGCTGCCCCAGGATGGGATAGAATATCGACTGAAATTCTGAAACAAAATATTGGTTCCATCATATCACCCATCACATATATGTGCAATCTTAGTCTGGAAACAGGCACATTCCCGTCTACATTTAAAAAAGCAATCGTTTGTCCTATTTTTAAGTCTGGAAATAAAGCTGAGCCAAGTAACTATCGCCCCATATCTATTTTATCAACTTTATCTAAAATTCTAGAGAAAATAGTGAACAAGAGAGTCATTAAATATCTAGAAAATAACAATCTGCTGAGTAACTCACAGTTCGGGTTCCGCCAGAAGAAATCTACTGAAGATGCAGTTTTGACATTAACGTCAACTGTTGCCTCTTATCTAGACCGTGGGGAAAAATGTTTAGGGGTCTTTTTGGATCTCCAAAAAGCATTTGATACCGTTTCTGTCAAAATACTATTAATGAGATTGGAAAATGTTGGTATACGAGGACTGGCTCTGGACTGGTTTAAAGATTATTTAATGGACAGGTCTCAACGAGTCAGATTGGCTGGCTATGAAAGTACTGACTCTAGATGCAAATATGGCGTTCCCCAGGGTAGCACGCTCGGACCTACATTGTTCCTCATCTATATTAATAATCTATGCAACATAACTGCTACCCTGTCCGATTTGGATTTACTGATGTTTGCTGACGACACGGTGCTGATCTTTCATGGTCACACTTGGGACATTGTTTTTAATCTGGCTGAAACTGGACTGGCAAGAGTAACATCCTGGTTGGAGAACAGTCTTTTATCGCTGAATACCAGTAAAACTAAGTATGTCTGCTTCAGCAAATCGATTATAGGGAAACCAGCAGCTTCGCTAATGCTTAAAATACATACCTTCCCGTGCAATAGAAGAGAGTTACACTCAGGTTGTGACTGTGCGACGCTTTCCCAAGTAGCCTCTTTGAAGTATCTGGGTATAACGTTAGATGACCTACTTACTTGGACTGCACATCTTTCGTTGACTATGTCCAGAATAAGAAAATTAGTCTACATTTTTAAAAACCTACGGACAGTCGCCAGTGGTACCCTTCTTGTACAAACTTACCGAGCTTTGTGCGAATGCATAATTAGGTACTGCATTTGTGCATGGGGTGGGGCGGCAAAAACTCACATGATTGGTGTCGAACGGGCACAGCGTATGGCTCTTAAAGTCCTTTTATACTTGCCGTATCGACATCCTACATCTAAAGTGTACGCACTGGCAGGAGTCTTATCAGTGAGAAAAATATTTGTCTACGAAATGCTACGAAGATATCACAAACAAGTAACTCCTATCCTGAATCTATCACGAAAGCGCGTAGAACGCTACACTGTGCCTCCTACTAGAACAGCCTTTGCTAGAAGACACTATTATTTTCTTGCTCCAAAGACATATAACAAATGTAATATGACCCATAGAATTAATCATTTGAATAATAATAAACTTAAAAAAGTTGTATATGACTGGCTAAATACAATGGACTATGATGATGTGGAAAATCTTTTAAAAACATAATTCTTCTACACTAGCGCACTCAACAAACAAGTGCAGTCACACTATAGGAACACACACACAAACACATACAGACACACAAACACACACATACAAACACGCACACACATACACACACAAACACACATGGCATCACGTTTGTTAACTAAATTATTACTGTAATTGTTTATTATAAATATATATATATATTTTTTTTTTTTTTTTCGTATAGCCTATTATGTTCAGTGTTTACGGACGTAAGATAATTGTCACATTCATGTGGGGAAGACACTAACACCTGCAACACAGTTTTTACTAGTGCAGAGGTTAGAGAATCCTATATTGTAATTGTTCACTTATGTCAATAAAGATTATTATTATTATTATTATTATTTCTGTATTTGTTTAGTAAATAAATACTCACTAAGTGTAACAAGAGTGGTACTATCAGTGTCTGGTGGATCTGGTAAGAGATGCTCATCTGTAGTGTATCCGTTGTGCTTGAAGAAGCATTGTCTCTCATGTTCATCAATCTTATCGGGTGGTACCTTGTGGTTAGAATCATATGCACATGACACCGTGACAGGGTGCTGAAATACATTTGTTTTAAATATACTTCATCTGAGTAAAAGCATTGTAAATTTTGATTCGATTTCAAAGCATACTACAGCAATACACATAAAAACAAATCTTTTATTATGTTTTAAAATGGTAACAGACAGATAATAATTATGTATTACACGAAGAAAAATGTCTAAGTAGACCTTCATAACGACGTAAGGCAAAGGTGTGCTTGATAGATAAAGTAGGGATAATATTTTGAATTAACCTGTAGCAGATGATTTTTGTCCCATTGAAGACTTTGAAGTATCAATGTTACTTCCTTATCAATTCCTTCGGTGTACGATTGTAAATTAGTAACGTATTCTCGACGCTTGTCCATATTGTCCTATTTTTTTAAGATAGATAGACTTTATTTTTTAAGATTTTTAACTAAAATACAATACAAAAATACAAAATTATGTTTTTTGACTGTTTTGACACTCACTGCCACAGACTGCTTCTTACCACAGGTAAAAAGTAATATTGGTTGGTAGCAAGCTTTTTATTCTACTGTCAATCAAAAAATGTTCTACAGAGCAAAGTAATATAGATAGATTCTTCAGACTTTATTAGGTACCTACCATTCCAAACAATTATTTTTCAGGAGTGATAAGATTTTAAAGTGATAATTTCATGATCCCAGTGTCAAGTTACGTCGATCGATTTTCTTTACCAGCCTCTAGAAAGCTGGCAGCACAAAATTTGACAGTTGACTCTGTGTGTACAATTCTTTATAATCTGTATTTCATTTAGCAAGACGTGTGTGCTTTTAGTAGAGATTTTTCGCAATAAATGTGTGTGAAAAATGGCAGATTCCGAGGTAAATGCACCACCAAACAACAATATATTGCCATAAAACAATGACCACATTCATCAACGATAATTCTGTTAACAGGTATTAAAAAAATTGAAGGATATACCATTTAAAATCCAGACCGCAAGTTTGAAAGGAAGACGTGAGGTTGTAGAAGAAATTCGAAATGTATTATCTACACCTGGTAAGTTATAGTTAAAACTTTGTTTTTATTCATAAATCCTCTTGAAAAAGTGGTTTTCGTACGTAAGTTGCATGTATTTTGGCATAATATTTATAGGTTGGAACTCCAGCTGTATTGATCCATAGACCCTGAAAATAGCTCAGGTATTGTGCTCTCACTGGAGCGAGTTTTCACGTGCCAATCACAGGACGCCGTATGCACTCATGTTGCATCTATAAATATAAATTATGGCAAATTAATTCATCAATAGTCTGCAAAGTACACTTAAATTAACACTTTTTGTATATAGTTGAAATGAAAATATAGAAATGAGCAAATATGTCTATAATGTTGTAGGTATATAGCCCATGATAAATAGTTTCAGATTATGTTCAACAGGTTTTTATAAAGTTAGATTGCTAAATATGAGGCAATGTCTATGTTTTATATTATTTAATTTCATGCATGCTATTTTTATGTTATGATATCAAATATTTGATACAAAATGGTATATTTGTTTAGAATCAAGTAATAATCAAATCTATGTAGAATAAATGTATAGTTATTAACTATATAAATGAATTTGTAAATTGAAAAAAAAAAAAAAATTCGTGGTTTTATTTTAAAGATTTCAAAGTAAGTCTTCGTACTTCAATTAGTTCAAAAGGTAGTACATAATGTATTAAACCTAGATCTCGGTGTCATTACAATAATACAGACTAATATACTAAACAAGGAATCCTTTCAACTGTAGCTAAGTTTTATTTATGTCTCTGTTTGTATGATATGTCACTTGGCATGTTGCGATTAAACTGTAAGTATACAAAAACATTAGAATACAATAATGCTTAAAGACAAAATATTAGTATTAAATAAAATTATATACGGATAATTTAAATAATAATCAATATTAAATATTTCTATAATATCCACTTTCTATTCTATTTTATTCCTTCCTATTTCTATAGAACATTATTAGTCTCATGTATTTATGATTTGCAAGATAACCAATAATGTTTACTTATTGATAAACTGTAATGGTATTTACTCTTGATTGGAACCTGCTCTTAAATGTAGGCTTTCACCAAACTACTAGGCCTCTTCAAACAATCTAAGTATATGTTGTTTAACAGGTATCACAGAGCCTGCAGTGCGATTTGTCTGTCGCCTGCTCATACTAACTCTGCACAGATATCGGGACTCAACCTCGCAGTCATATGTGAAAAGTTTAGTCACTTACCTCGCTGCTAACCATAGAGAATGGACTTTGAAAGGCTTGTTGCCTGTCCTACTAGAAGTATCGGAACAACTCAAAAATACATCATCATCGTAAGTAGACAACTGAGAAAGATTGCATGTATATTATTTAAAACAACAATATTCTATATTGTTATTCCATTTACAGAAAAAGCATTTGCCAAAGTGGATTATATGCGCTTCGCTGGTCCACTGTCCTTGTTGATGGCACCCTGAAGGTGACTGAAGAGAATGGAGTGGACTATAATTCCCTCGTCATCTCTCAAGCCAACCTGCTTGCTGCCATCGTCGCGCATGGGGACAATAAGAAGAATGATAAAGCTTATTCTATGGTGAGCCTTAAGTACTTAATTTGTAAAAGTAATAATTTCCTAAAATTATATTTATTTATTCATGCATCATATACGTGTTAATAAAATGCCATCGTGAGTTTTAAACAGCCTTATCATAAGTATAGTATTTAAAAAATATATTTAAACTGTGGGAAAATATGATTTCAAGGCTGTTTCTGTTAGTAGATTGATTAGATGCATTACAAAATGCCGCGACACGCTACTTGCTATACCAGTCACACGCGACTTATTAATGATAACACGAGAAGTCTCAAGGAAGATATTTGAAACAAATGCTAAATATACAATTATAAATTTTTCTTCATTTGTTTATTTTCCCTATAATAAAATCTGGATGTATTGTAGCTACATACATCATGGGTGGCCATCGGCAAGGAGAAGCTGTCCAAGTGGATGGAGGTGTTGCTGGCGACGCCGCCGGACTCGGGCCCGCACGTGTGCGTCATCTTCTCCGTGCTGTGCCGCCATCTCAAGCAGATCGGGGACGACGCCAGCATCGAACAACATAGGGTAAATATTCATATTTATTGTTGTCTTTAAAACTGAAGAATATTTTTATAACCAAACTAGCGGCCCGCCCCGGCTTTGCTCGGGTGCAACGCTGATACCTACACTATATATCTGTCGCAGACAAATAGTATAATATGGCATTTTACATACGGCGTCGTCAGTTTAAAAACGTTTGCGGTTATGTAATATGCCGAAGGCAAAATGTCAAATCATTCAATCGTTATAATGCGACGTTAATGTTATTTTAGGGTGACTATGCTCATTAAAATTTCTAGACAAATTTTGAATTACATACGTCGTCGCTCGCTCCGCTCGCTCTGTTGCAAGGTCACAATATCTAACCTAACCTAACCTATTGATCTCTGTCACAAAGTCGAACCTAATCTAGCAATGAATTTCTGAGCCTATGAATATATGAATATTCGATCAAATACATGGTTTTTTGACCAAAAATACTCTGCAGGAGTCCTTCACGACCCAGGGTCTATGGATACCTTAGCATTTTTGACGTGCTGGATAACCTCAAAAACTAAATACTTCAATTTGCCTCGGCTTTATGTATATGGTGTTTAAAATTTCGATGAAATGTTGAGGCATATTATAAAGTGACACGGCAATCTACATTTTGCCTTAGGCATATTACATAACCGCAAACGTTTTTAAACTGACGATGCCGTATGTAAAATGCCAAATTATACTATTTGTCTGCGACATATCTACACTATCATAAAGTTCTGTAGTGCGAAGCACAGCCTTCGACGCACTACTTAGTTTAAAAGTCCGGTGAAGCAGTCAAAGCCTGCGCTCAGGCTAACTGCAAAGATCTCTACCAAAAAAAACTACTTAGTATAGGCACGCGCCCCCCGGCCGTTACCGCCGCAACCGCTATGTCCCTGCATTTTAAATTTGTAATATCTTCGAAAATATTTACTTAAATTACATGCTGTAAAGGGCAATGTTGATCTATATTACATGCACAATTTATTAAAGGTACTTAAATGGATAAGGATTAATACCGTATAGCTTAAAATCGCTTTTTCGTTAATAAGTAATAAATAAACGATAAAAAATGGTTATTGTGGGTTATCCTCAAGAGATAGACATATGCCATCGCGGACTTTTTTGTAGATCTTTTTAAGGTGCACAATACTGTAGTACATTATTTTGATCTATCTCGTAGGGTTCAGCCAGCGTTTGCAATGTAAGCGCAAAAAATTTGTTCATTTACTTAAATCTCTAAGTTTATCCGTGTTCCTCTACTATATTATGCATGTATTATACATATAAACCTTCCTCGTGAATAACTCTATCTATTAAAAAAAACCGCATCAAAATCCGTTGCGTAGTTTTAAAGATTTAAGCATACATAGGGACAGACAGCGGGAAGCGACTTTATACTATGTAGTAGTGATTAAAACTTGGTGCCTTTTTTCAGACAAAAATGTTAGAAAGCTTCACAAAAAGCGTGATCAGCGTAAAATGTCGTCCAAACGCGAACTACATCAAGGGTTGCCACGACCTGCTGAGCCAGCTGAGCGAAGGTGACGTGCGCGACGCGCTGCTGCCAGCCCTGCACAAGGCAATGCTGCGCAGTCCTGAGACCATCGTGCAGGCCGTCGGCGAAGTCTTCGCCTGTCTCAACGTCGAGCTTGATGGCTTAGCTGTGGATATTGGAAAGAGCTTGATTGGTGAGAAATTTGCCTAAAGTTTCAAGTTTGTCATGTAACTAATTATTTAGTTGTTTAAAAATGCACATAATGTTACCAATTTCATTTTAAAGCTAACGAATTTTCGTAGCTCAGAAGTTTAAGTCTCGTTCAGAAGTTTACAGACCTACTTTTGCTGGCTTGTTCTTAGCTATTTCCAGCAAACTCCGATCTCGCTACCTGCAAATTTTAAATTGTTTGTTGTGTACGTGCAGTAAACTTACACTCGAAGGACGAGTGGGCTCGCGGCTCTGCGCTGGTGGCGCTGGAGCGACTGGCGGCGCGCTGCTCGCACGGCGCCGCTGCTCGCGCTCTGCTCACGCACGCCTTCGCTGTCTACAACGGCGCTAGCGGCAAGCTGGCCTCCAGCGAGGACAAGATCGCTGTGCTCATGGTAACTACGCTACCAATAATGCATAAACGCGCTTATTCCCGTGAATTATATTACTGTAAAAATGCAGCGCGATCGTTTTAAAGTTAGCATTACACGTGGACTCACACAGGTACTTTCAACTAAGATATTGTTTTTTCTTGCAGGGTGTGAGCACGCTATGTGCACTGCCAGTGCAAGGCGCGGCGCGACAGGAGCTGTTCGTGGAGGCGAGCACGCAGCTGGCGCGCATCCTGGAGGCGGAGTCGCACGAGCGCACGCTGTGCGTGGCCATGGACACGCTGCAGCGCTGGGCCGCGCCGCTCTCGCCCATGCCCGACCAGATACTCAACATCTTCAAGGTAACCAGCACGACCTTTTTTAATCTAGCATTCAATGAAGCCGTACCCTGCATAATTTATAAGTTAAACACTAATTGAATTGCAGAAGAACCTATCAGCGAAGAGCACGACGCAGGCGGTGCGCACGGCGTACGTGAGCATGGTGTCGGGCAGCGTGCGGCGCTCGGGCTTCACGGCCGCGCACGCCGCCGCGCTGCAGCCCGCGCTCACCAAGGCCGTGGAGAAGGCCGCGCAGCAGCCGCTGCAGGTAACACCCAGCTTAGATAAGTTCCACAAACCAAATGTGCGGGAGAATATCCTCGATCATGAAGGTCAATGTTTTTTGCAAATAAAGAACTTAAAAAAAAATATGAGTAAATAGCGATCTTAGCCTAGCTAAAGACCTATATTTATAAAGTATACTATGTCAAGAGCTGCTAGACCTTCCAGCAACAACAAGTAACATACTCGGATAGTGTAGTTGCGTTCATTTGTTTTTTTTTACTGAGCAAACTACAAAAGTCGTAGAATGTACATAACTTCATACTATTTCCTGTTTAATATGTGAGACTGATCTGTATGTATGTCCTTAGCACCTGGTGGTGAGCGAGGGCATCTGCGCCATGCTGGGACTGGTGGTGCTGGACACTACTCGCGAACTGCCGGCGCGCGCGGGCGTGTGGAGCGCGCTCGTGCACGCCGACAAGCACGTGCTGCTGCACGACCGCGTGCTCTCCGCCGCCAGCGAGGATGGTAACTCTCTCATACTACTACCTATCCGCACTCACACCGCATAACCATAACTTATACCCTCATTTGTAATAAAAAATTCCATTACTTAAATATTTCTATCACGCAAGTTATTAAATAAGTACTATGTTGAGGTCAACATTGGCCATGGTTCTTAATCTGATATATTACCTACTGTAAAGTCTGGCATGGCTTCTTCTATTGATAAATAGGTCTACTGCTATTTGTTCAGAATGTTAATAACATATATTATAAATGCAGGCCCTTCTGGAGTCTCTAGGGACTTCATTTGCTTTGTATATAATCATCAACTTGAAACCAACACTTAGAGATGATCTAGATTAACCAGTAATTCGATATATTTTTGTAAATCTATTTATTAATATGAACTATCAGCCCATTTACTTCACTATTTGAACCCATTGTATTTAATTGTAATTTACCAAGTATCACTATAGCATTTACCCCTTTATAGTCCTAATACAGGTGGTGATGTTATGCAGAACAGTACTGGAAAACTACCCAAGTGTTGCCAGCGAACAAAACTCGCCGGTTTACAGAGCCTTCGTACTAGTTCTCCTGTCGCCGATCAAGGCCGTCCGCACCGCCGCTATAACCGAGGTTAAAGAGCTGCTTGCCAAGGAAGATAGGATCTTATTGGCGAAGTATTTAGCGCTCAAGTTGAATGAAGTGCTGGACGAGGGGAAGGTGTTCGGAGTCAAGGAGAAGACGCCTACTGATGAGAAGAACACTTGTGAGGTCACTGGCAAGATGATTCTGGACAGCATTCATGCGATCTGCGCGTTTAGAGGTGAGTTTTAAAGCTCTTATAAGTCAATTAGCATATTCTATGGTACTTTTCTTGCTAGAAGTTTGGAAGTGCTTCAATACTGTCATTAATCTCACTGAAAATGTGTTTAATACCAACGGGAAGTCAAACCTTCAAATCAAATCAAATCAAATCAAATCATTTTATTCGTCAATGCAGGTGTACAATACATAAGGTGTTAGGAGTTACAGGAAGTTCGCTACATTGTGCCTGTGGGCATACGAAAATTACATTAAATGAGAATTACTTATATTCAATTAAACTTTGTTATTAATTTCAATTAACCTATTATTATGTATTTAATACACATTTATATAATACTATCACATTTATATAATACTATTTAATTGCATCACTTATCACTTATATCTATTCATTGCTTAACTTTATATAACGCTGGTTTTTTTTTTTAATTAATATTAGTTATTTGGCTTTCTTACTCTATTATATTTATATATAATACTGTTCATCTCTATTGTAATTATAGTTATTTCTTCTACTATACATATTTATACAGTCTGTTTCCAAATTTATATTCATTATATAATACTGTTATTACTTTATCTTTATTTAAATTATTTATATTATATTATACATCTTATAATTATTCTAAAAATTCGCTTATTGAGTAGCAGCATTTCTTTATTAACAAGTCTTTCAGCTTTTTCTTAAAAAGATTTATATTTAATTTTTTTAACTCATGAGGTATTTTATTATATATTCTTGGAGCCATTTCATAAACGCTTTTCCGTAAAAGGGCAGTGTTGCTATGCTCAATTCTTAGAATATTAGACTCCCTTTTCCTCAACCTTGGATCTGCTGGGGGCTTTATTGTAAATAATTCTAAGTTACTTTTTACAAACACCGCCAGCTCATAGATATAAAGAGATGGAAATGTTAAAATATTTAATGACTTAAATAATGGTTTACAACTATCTCTAGGATGCAAGTTACATATTGCACGAATGCACCTCTTTTGTGCTATGAATACTTGTTGTTTATCCGTTGAATTGCCCCAGAAAATGAGACCATATCGCATAATAGATTCTACATAACTGTGATAGGCTACAAGTACCGTGTCACGATTTACAAACTTAGATAATTTATACAGTGCGTAAGAAAAGCTGTTTAATCTACTGCAAATGACTTCTACTTGTGGTTTCCATGTTAGTTTAGAATCTATCAATAAGCCTAGAAACTTTATGTCATCTTTTTCTGAAACAGACATTCGATTATAATTTACATGTATATGATTTTCCCTGAGTCTTTGTTCAAAATGCATAATGTGAGTTTTTTCTAAGTTAATTTGTAGATTATTACAGTTAAGCCATTCTATTGTTTGTTTTAATGTATTGTTTACCTCTTCCTCATAGTTATAAGAATTATCTGATTTTACAATAATTGTGCTGTCATCAGCGAACAATACTGTAGGATGTTTAGTGTTTTTGGGGAGATCATTAATATAGAGTAGAAATAATAACGGACCTAAAACACTCCCTTGAGGTACTCCATATTTTACCGGCCTCGATTTGGATTTATATTTAATTTCTCTTTTGTTTACAATATCGATATTTGTTATTTCTGTGAATTGTGTTCGTTTACTTAAATATGATTTTAGTAGGTTAAGGATATTGCCTCGTATGCCATATCTCTCCAATTTGTTTATAAGAATACCGTGATCTACATAATCAAAAGCCTTTGTCATGTCCATGTAAAGGGCGCAAATGGATACTCTTTTATCTACGTTACTCATAACAATGCGTAGGAAATCAAAAATAGCTAAATTTATGGATTTCTTTTTTCGGAATCCTTTTTGTTCGTCGACTAAAATATTTTTATTTTCTAGGTAACTGTATAACCGAAAGTAAATAACTTTTTCGATTACTTTTGAAAATATAGTTATCAGCGCCACTGGTCTGTAATTTTTCATTAATGTTTTGTCTCCTTTTTTAAACAACGGTTTAATAATAGAAACTTTAAGCAGGTCTGGAAAAATTCCTTGTTCAAAGCACAAATTTAGTTCAAAGCACAAAAAAACCTTTAGTTGTTTTTGAGCGTTGTCCTGTAGGATATAACATTTAGCTAAAAACTTGTGTCTCTTTGTATCAGATTACCCGGAGAAGGACTCGCAAGAGCTGGCGATCGCCATCCTGCCAAGCTGCCACCAGCCGCTGGTGTGGGCGCTGGAGCGGCGCGCCTGGCCCAAGCTGGTGCGCTACCTGCGCCACGAGCCGAGGTTGCTGCTCGGACTCTACTCCAACAACCTCAAGAACGCCTACATCGCCGGGTACACGCCCAATGAGGTGAACACACATACAACTAATATCATGTGCTGATGTTCCAGTTTTGTGCTACACTAATTCAGAAATAGACTGCTGTTGTCTAGATTGCTATTATAATTCATGACTATTAAGAAGACACCATAAGAGCGAATTTGACGATATGCTCGAGTCAAGAGGCTAATTTTGAAATCTTTGGCCAGTAGTGGAACAGCATGTTTTTGATTATTTCAGATGAAGATATTCCAACTCGTAATATGCTCTGCGACCTTGCTTTATATTTTTTTAGACATGTGCATCTTAACCCTAACCATACTCATTACTCCCAGACCATGTCGAACGTGGTGTCAACACTGGTAGCGACGAACGCGGAGGTGCTGGCGGGCAGCGCGGTGCAGGTGGCGCTGGACACGCTGCAGGACGAGGAGCTGCTGCGCATCACGCGCGACGAGTACTTCACCTACCTCATGCCCGAGGGGGACCTCTACGACAAGAGCTCCGTGCCCGGGTGAGGGATATTGTCTGCATTATATTATCATTTATACTACTAAATGCCTCTTGCTCTGGTCCCACATTGGGCGTCAATTTAAGAAGATATAGTAGTTTTTATAATTTAATTAATAATAATATACCTATGTATATGTGTATTTATATTTATTTTTGTTAAGGCGCTCCCCCGAGCAAAATGCGCAAAAGCGGAGTTTTATTAAGCTATAAACTCGATATTTAAAACATATATCAAATTCACTGTTATACCAAATCATTATTTAATATGTTGTCTTTAATTTCAACAGAGCTTTTTCTTTTTAATGCAGCGAATATTTAGTAGTACTCATTTTAAAAATGGTCTATCAAAATTTATTCCTTGCATAGGCTCACGATGTATCCGTATTTTATTAATGTTACTTATACCAACTGATAGAGGATTTAATTCTTAACATTTTCAACAGCTTTGTTTTTCAAAAAGACCAAACATCTATTTTATAATTCAAATTATTCCTAAAAATGGTCAAATTCACAACATAAACACACTCGCGGCGGCGATTCAGCAGTCAGCCGTAGGCTCTCGACGTGAGAGCACGTCGGTTTTTTATTTGAAATGTCATTTACAATTTAATATTATGACAACTGTCAAAAAGGCATTGCTAGCCCTATGTAGTTTTACACACGGCACTGGTGATAAAATTCAAATAGCATGGAATACATATTTATGTTTTACACAACATATCATCACGCCGGTATCCCCGAAGGGTTAGGCAGAGGTGTACTAATTTACACCCACAATTCGCCGATATGTTTAGGTCCCATGTAAGTAATAGGGCGCGAGCTTTATTTATTTTTAATCTGACATTGAAATAAAACTACTTTTTACGGATTTTTTCGCGGTTTATAATTAGTAGTTTTATTTCATCACATATTTATATTTGTTTAAATATGTCCAACTATCAAAAGGTCGAAATAATTCTTCAAATGTCTTAATTACTTTACATGAAATAATATGTTACTTTTTTGAAGTTTTATTTAAATAGCGTCTAAGTCTATAAAAAAATATATAAAATTGGAAATACAATTGATAGAATCGTACTTTGTTTTTATTAAATTCAGTTATTTATGAGTGAAATTAATGGGCTCTCGTAAACAATTAATTACTTTTGCCCGACCTTGCACTTATATGACAGAAATTCACAGGAAATATGTTGAAAAAGTCTTTGATTCTGAAAAAGTAAACCTTGTGAAATATACTATTCAAAAGATTTAATGCGGTTGTTTTATACTTATTTCTAGAGATATAATTATCTAGGTTTTTCCTGGTATAGATTTGATAATACTTGTAAAGAATTATAATCAGAGTTTTTTTTTATAATCCTGACAGAACATGTTAATGTTTTCTTATAGGCTTTCTTGTTATATTGTTTAGTGCACAAAAATAGTCTATGAAATAGATGATCAAAAGCATGCATGAAAAAAGAAACAGCATTAATTCAAATACATTTATTTTTCATCCTTCCTTATCACTATATTATCCAGGAAACCAGCAGGTGCGGTTCACATCGTGAAAAATAAATCATTTTTTTTTTCACGTAATAAAATCAAATTTAATTTAAAATCGGAGTCAAAACTTAACAGCAAAATTTCGTCGTAAGTGGTGGTTAATCGGAGTCCTTTGGTTAGCACAAGGCACAGGGAGAAATCTCGAAAGTCCATAAGCAGTCCAGGTCAAAAAGCAAAATAATAGAAATAACAAATGCGTAAACAAAGATTTTGGTGCACAAGCAAAGTGACGTGCAAGACAATGTCACTGGCATGACGCAAAATTTCACATTGATTGTATCCGTTGTTGTTGCCATGCTAGATTGAAGTTTTCATAATAGTATTTTGATGTCATTTATTAATTTCGGTGATGTTGGGTAGAAATAATAATATGTCCTTAGACTATTCATGTTCATAAATCTTCAATATATTCTAAAAGCAAGCTTTTATACATAGTTTACTAGCCAAAAATATTTGTATGACTTAGTTTAGATTTAACGTTCATATGGCAACACTCAAAGTACAATTCAATCAATTGTATTTCCATTTTAATGTATTTTTTTCATGGACTTAGACGCTATATTTCATGTAAATCTGTAATTAAGACGTTTGTATATCACGCATAAGAATTATATCAACAATGATTTCGCCATTGCCCTTTATTATGTGCGTAGAGTATTTCTATTAAGAGAGTAAGTACTACTCCATGCGAGCGCGCTTTGACACTCACACACTGTCAACTTACGCACACATTCACAAATCATGCCGTAGAGAGACAGCAATACTTTCTTCAAGAACCGAATTTTCAAAAGTCTCGCCGCCCGCCTTTGTTCTTTATACGTGCCTTGTTGGATTGATATTTTTGAGATAAACAAACCTAACTAAATCGACTGATTTTGAAAATTAGCACCAAAAATATCGTAATTTCATCTTTAAAAAAATAATATTCAAAATTCTTAAAAAAAAACTGAATAAATGGTTAAAAAAATATTTTTTGAAATTGGTCTAGCCGTCTTTGAGAAATCGAGTAACAAACATAAAAAAACACCCGCATTGAGAATCTCCTCCTATTTTCGAAGTTGGTTGAAAAGAGATTTTTGTAAAAAGACATTAAATACTTTTCTGACTAAATAACTTTACATCATTAAATGATTCACTTAGAAGTTTTCAATTACTTGAGTTATAATTTTAGATGCAAATAAAATATATTTCTCTCATCTTTTTTTTTAATCATGCGGACATGATTGATTATATTTTTGTCTATAAATTCATAAGTCTACTATTTTTACTACTTAATACGTCGCTATTTCAACAGATGGCGTTATATTTTCATGGAAAGTAGCGATGTATATGTAGAGGGGCAAAGAGGGGGGTTTAGAGGTCAAACGCTCAAAGTCATTTGCTCGGGGTAGCGCCTTAATTTTCGGTAGCACATAATTTTTCTTTATATTTTAGTTATGCAAGCATACAGTTTCATTAAAATATGTAACTCTGAGCTAAATAGTTTTATTTTTGTTTGTGTAGTAATGAGGACAGTAAGGAAATGAATTTGAAACGTGAAAGCAAAGCGTATAGCTATAAGGAACAGTTGGAAGAGTTGCAGCTGCGACGCGAACTCGAGGACAAGAAGAAACGAGAGGGCAAGCTCAAAGAGGTACAGACACTTCCTAACTGGATCGCTATTCATTGCATGTTTTCAGTGTTTGATTGTTAACATGTATTTATGTTGCAGGTGCCTTTATCAGCCAAACAGAAAGAAGCAATAAAAGCTCAATTAGCTAAAGAGAGTGCTGTACGACAAAGACTGAGTGCGGTAAGTTTTACTAATGATTGATAAGTTTATTATATTTTATTTGGATTTGGCGGGTATTTATTAAAAATCTACTTAAAACCCACCTTCTTTAAAAGAGCAGTTTTTTTTTTTAAATTGGTGGTTTTATAGCCTGTTGTCGTGTCCCTCAGTTGAACCACCGCGTGGTGATAGCGGTGCAGCTGCTGGCGGCGGTGCAGCGCGGCTCGGCGCCGGCGCTGGCCCGCAGCGCGCGGCGCGTGGTGTGTGCCGTGCTGGCCGCGCTGCGCAGCCCGCTCGCCGCGCCCAGGCTGGCCGAGGCCTTCGCTCTGCTGCGACACGCGCTGCTGCCGCAACACCCCGCGCTCGCCGACCTCATCTACAGGCTCACCATACGGTATGATCACTTGCTTTAGATAATGCCAATCAATTACAATCTTTTTTTTTTGTTTATAACAGACTATACAAAGCAAATAAGTGAAAAACTACTACAGCAGCAAACTAGGAGCAAGCTTCCAGTATATCCTGTAAAAAGAAATCTCTCTCTATATGACACATAGTAAAAAAATAACCATTTTTGTTTAATCAATTGAGAAAGAATAAAAAAATAACAAAGACTGCTGCATATTCAACATGAATCAGACAAATACAAATAAAGAATGATCTTTCTCTATATATTTACTTAGCGCTAGTTCAATTTCTTCACTATAGATAATTATTTAAACTAGTACATTTTAACTCTATTCATTATTTACCTCTAAACCAATAACCCTACAGGCTCCACAAGCCACAATGTGACTTGGAGCCCAGCTGGGAGGACAACGAGTTAGACGGCGCCACGATCCGCACCATCAACCTGATCCACGCGGTCACCACCGCCAACAAGCCCTCTGAAGACGACGACGCGCCGCCCAAGACCAACCACTTCACCGCGCCCGGCTTCTGCTATGCCTTCCCCTTGTTGAAGATTGGTAAGAGATAGTTTGATAGACCAAAACTAAATTTCAGACAGAATTTCAACACATTTGATGAACCAAAGGCTAAAATTCACACTGAAACCTGTGATTTGCCTGATAATAACGTTGAACTCACTCAAGTTAGGAGAGAGCCATATTTTATATTATAAACATAAAAAATCTATGAATTTTAATCAACTTCCATATTTTAATATTCTCTTTGTCCACAGGTCTATCGGGGTCCGCGGGTCGGTCCGACGAGATCATGATGTTGAACGGTCTGTCGGTGATCGAGCACCACGCGGCGCTGCGCATCGACAGCGACATGATGCACCCGGCGCTCTTCCCCATCGACCACATCTTCCGCCTGCTCATAGATCTTATCAGTTAGTATACAAGACTTTAAATACTGTTACTGTGTAGTGCACCCCACATGCGGTATAAAGACTGAGATATCGATGACGCATTGTCATTGGTCGTCGAGGACTACCCGCATGGGGCTCATTGAACGAGCAATGTATAAAAGAGCCAGTTTGAATTTGGCAAAACCATCGACAGATGTTTCCAAGGGGTCAGCGATTACTCAATTTACCCTATTCAGAGACTGAGTCCGAACTGCTGAATCTGTATACTGACCTAATTCAAGATAAGATAATATATAAGGTTATTTTTAAAAAAAATGTGTATGACAGGTATAAACAGTATTCTATATGCATTATGCAGGTAGCACAAGCGGTCGCGTGCAGGCAGCGTGCACGGTCTCGCTGCTGGAGACGGCGCAGTGCGTGGCGCGCGCTACTCTGTCTCTAGATGACGTCACCTGTCTCATGGCTGGCCTCCAGAACCCGCTCGAGGTACATACTCGTAATTCTTAGATTGTTAAAACATCACAAAAAGGGTTCTTCCCCTGCTATCATAAGTGACACAAAGGAACTGGTTCAAACAACATGTCATATGACGTCATTTTGCAGGTAGTCCGAGACGCTGCTCTCCGCGCGCTGCTGTGCGTGGTGGAGTGCTTGCCCGCGTTGCTGGAAGACCCGCAGTACGCTCTCACGCTCACCAAGCGACTGCTCATCGCCACCTTCGATATCTCCGAGGATAATAAGTAAGTAATGTCTTGAAATAGTGTCATTGTTGCCTATTTAAATTAAAAAACTATCATTTCTGTATCGCAGGATGTTTTCTGCTGTTATTATGAGTCTGGTACCAGTAACTCTGTTCGCTTTTTTGTAGGAAATTAGCAGAGGATCTGTGGTCGAAGTTGCCCCTTGCCCAGCAATGGAGTCGGGAGCCGGAACTGGTAGAGTTACTGTTGGAAGAAGTACAGCACCCGTCGGAGCCGGTGCAGCGCGCGGCTGCCGCTGCGCTCGCGCACCTGGTGGAGCGGAACAGTGATCCTGACGCCGCTGAGCACGTGCTGCAGAGGCTGCAGGACATATACTCCGAGAAGCTGCCGGTGAGTAGCTACAAGCTTAGGATATCACATAATATCGAAATGTTTAGCCATATTGCCAAAAAATAGGTATACGATAGAAGATTCCTCAAAACATTACTTACGTGCAGAATGTACGTATTAAATATATTATGCATTTGCCCTTTCTAACGTTGTTAAGTACTCATGGACTTACCAACGATGAAAAGGAAAGCGGAAGTGCATAGGATAGAACATCACTGGCTACACAACAAGCTTGCTTTTCCCTTTTCTTTAAACTTAAATCTTGGTTCAAAGACAATCTTAGTAGTAATAAACTATTATATTTGCATATAGTTTTAGGTGGCATGTTATGGGTACATTGTATTTACTGAGGTTATCTTGTCCGTCAGCTGACGCCGGCCAAGCTGGACCAGTTCGGTCACGTGGTGGCAGCCGCCGTGGACGCGTGGGGCGCCCGGCGCGGCGCGGGGCTGGCCCTGCGCGCGCTGGCCCCGCGCCTGCCACCGCGCGCCGTGCCGCCCGCCATGCGCTTCCTGGTGGAGCAGGCGCTGGCCGACCGCGACGACACCGTGCGCGCAGAGATGCTCAACGCCGCCATGGCCATCGTCGACCTGCACGGGAAGGTACGCACGCTGAAAGATAGTCCATAGTCTAACAGATTCAATCTAATAGAGGTGGCTACAGGTTAACAGAACCTAAAAAAAATCGTAGTCGACCACCGATTCAGGTCCATGATCCACACATATAGCTTGCAAATTAAGTTTTTTTCATGAAATTCAATTTTCTACGTACAGGAAACTCTAAGCAGCCAGCTGCCAGTATTCGAGAACTTCCTGGACAAGGCGCCGAAGTCCGGCGGGTACGACGCGGTGCGGCAGTGCGTGGTGCTGCTGGTGGGCTCGCTGGCGCGCCACCTGGAGCCCAAGGACGCGCGCATCAAGCCCATCACGCTGCGCCTCGTGGCCGCGCTCTCCACGCCCAGCCAACAGGTAACCACTAACACCTGCCCGTGGCTCGCGAGCCGGACTTTCGCCAGTCATTCGCCAGATCTGAACGCACCCTAATAAATATGCCGAAGTAATTGAATACATACGTGTTAGAAATAAATTTTAACACTGATATAGTCGACGGACATTTTACACTTTTTTATCATGCAGTAAATATATACTGTTATTCTATTAAAATATTCTATTGAAAGAATATAATCACTACTACCCTTTGTGATAGCTCTTAATAAATTATTATCTTTCTTTTAGGTACAAGAAGCCGTGAGCAACTGTCTGCCGCACTTGGTGAGCTCGCCGGCGCTGGTGGATGAGATCCCGGCCATCATGAACAAGCTCATGAAGCAGCTGCTCACCGCCGAGAAATACGGAGACAGGAAAGTGAGTGACTCTTGTATACATCAAATAAAGACATATCCGAAATATTTACATGTCTATTGAAATTCTTATAGATTCACATTATATTTTTGTCCCTATTTTTCTGACTGTCGATGTTTTCTTTCCATACTAGATCACGTTAACTTTTATTTGTATATTTATGTTCATAATTGTTTGCAGGGTGCAGCGTACGGTATCGCCGGTATTATCAAGGGTCTCGGCATCTTGTCGCTAAAGCAGCTCGATGTCATGGGCAAGCTCACAGAGGCCATACAGGAGAAGAAGAATTTCAAATACCGAGAAGGTAAGGCGACACTTTGAAATGTACAAGACCGTAAGTCTTTAAACTAAGGCTCTAAACTCTATGTAAAATGTGTTATTTGCGTGTGACAGGCGCCTTATTCGGGTTCGAGATGCTGTGCTACAAGCTGGGCCGCCTGTTCGAGCCGTACATCGTGCACGTGTTGCCGCACCTGCTGCTGTGCTTCGGCGACAGCTCGCAGTACGTGCGCGCCGCGGCCGACGACACAGCCAAGCTCATCATGAGCAAGCTCAGCGCGCACGGCGTCAAGCTCGTGCTGCCCTCGCTGCTGCAGGCGCTGCAGGACGACAACTGGAGGACCAAGGCCGGTGCGTACCACACACTATAACACCAATAATGCGGCCAATTACGGGGCGCATTCAATTTAATACTCAAATTTGCCATATTGCCGCCTTAAATTAGCTGCAATATGATGCCTATAATATATCCAAATAATTAACTTATTGCTTATCTTAACAGGGTCTATCGAGTTGCTCGGTGCTATGGCGTACTGCGCCCCGAAGCAGTTGTCTTCGTGCCTGCCCTCCATCGTGCCCAAACTCATCGAGGTGCTGAGCGACTCGCACATGCGCGTGCAAGAGGCCGGCGCTGAAGCCCTCGGCGTCATCGGATCCGTTATCAGGAACCCCGAAATTCAAGGTATAATATATCTAACCAAATTATGACGCGATATACGAAAAAATCAAGAAAACATGAGAGGCAAATTTTGGCCGCAAAATGTTTCATGAAATTCATACCTAGGATACAAAAAGAAATTGTACCCCTGGTGGGACTCGAACCCACAATCCCCGGCTTAGGAGGCCGATGCCTTATCCATTAGGCCACAGGGGCTGTGTGGAAATAGTCGAAATTATCCCTCATTTCCTTTAGCTTTTACTAAATGTACGAAAACCTATAATAAATTCTGTCCATGCATTTGCCATTATACTGGTCAAAAACATAAAAACATATCATCACGCCTGTATCCCCGTATGTGTATACTGGTCGTTTCATCGAATAACTCCTATTCTGCTAAACTGTTATATATGGGTTATTATTGTATTCCTAACAAAAAGTGATGTGCTCTAGCGATCGTGCCGGTGCTGCTGGAGGCCCTGCAGGACCCGTCCAACCGCACGTCGGCGTGCCTGCAGACGCTGCTGGACACGAAGTTCGTGCACTTCATCGACGCGCCGTCGCTGGCGCTCATCATGCCCGTCGTGCAGCGCGCCTTCCTCGACCGCAGCACCGAGACGCGCAAGATGGCGGCGCAGATCATCGGCAACATGTACTCGCTCACCGACCAGAAGGACCTCATGCCCTACCTGCCCAACATCATCCCCGGCCTCAAGAGCTCGCTGCTCGACCCTGTGCCTGAGGTGAGAACACTCTATTCTGTGTATCTATATAAAGATGTTTAAAGCAGAAATAAGTTGAGTAATTAATACAATCTAAACCAGGTTATAAAAAAAAAGAAAAAATTATAATAAATTTTGCATTAGAGTACAATGTTATGTATTTATATTGACTACGAAATGTATAAAAACTTAACTTAACAAGATAATGTATTGTTTGGTGTTAGGTGCGATCGGTGTCGGCCCGCGCGTTGGGTGCCATGGTGAAGGGCATGGGCGAGAGCAGCTTCGAGGAGTTGCTGCCGTGGCTGATGCACACGCTGACGTCAGAGTCCTCGTCCGTGGACCGCTCCGGCGCCGCGCAGGGCCTGTCCGAGGTCGTGGCCGGCCTGGGAGTGCACAAGCTGCACAAGATCATGCCCGGTACGTCACACACACTGCCATATACTATTTCCACACAATAAATATTAACTGAAATAAAGGTTACTAACTAACAGCCTTCCTCTCCATACAGATATCATCGCCACAGCGGAACGAACTGACATCGCGCCACACGTCAAGGACGGTTACATAATGATGTTCATCTACATGCCGGGTGCCTTCACCGACGAGTTCACGCCCTACATCGGACAGATCATCAACCCCATCCTCAAGGCGCTCGCCGACGAGAACGAGTACGTCAGGGAGACCGCGCTCAAGGCCGGACAGAGGATCGTCAACTTGTACGCAGAATCTGCCATCACACTGCTGCTGCCAGAGTTAGAACGAGGGCTGTTCGACGACAACTGGCGTATTCGATACAGTTCAGTGCAACTGCTGGGAGATCTCTTGTACCGTATTTCTGGTGTCTCCGGTAAGATGAGCACGGAGACGGCGTCGGAAGACGATAACTTCGGTACGGAGCACTCGCACAAGGCTATCATCAACGCTCTGGGCCCGGAGAGGAGGAACAGGGTGCTGGCCGGACTCTACATGGGAAGGAGTGATGTAGCTCTCATGGTGAGACAGGCTGCACTTCACGTATGGAAGGTAAGCAATTTATCACCGATGTGAAGTCTCATTCAAAAAGGACGTATAAAATAAATGCTTTGCCACAAGCATAACTACCACCATCTACTTAGTTGCTAGTATTTGCTAGATATCTAATTATGTTTGTGATCATTAGGTGGTAGTGACGAACACGCCTAAGACCCTCCGCGAGATCCTGCCGACGCTGTTCGGGCTGCTGCTGGGCTGCCTCGCCTCCACCAGCTACGACAAGCGACAGGTCGCCGCCAGGACACTCGGAGACCTCGTGCGCAAGGTAACGTTACTTTTCATATTATACACCGTGAAAATTGAATCGTTGTTTTCCCGCGGCAGGACGATTACCCATCAGTAGTACTATCGAAATACAAAGTTTAACTTAAAAAACATAATGTTTTTTTTTTCAAATCATTAAAAAAGTATTCATAAACTCGAAAGAGCGATAATCAATAGTAGTTCACTCACTAGAGATAACGTAGGCACCTGTAGGTAACACGAAACGCACACGCCGCCGCCACGTGTTGTCGGCAAACTTACAAAGAAAGAATCAATAATAAATGTTCAGAGCAAAATAAGCTCTCGGTCATGGTGATACGGTATAAATTAGCTTGCATGCACGCGGCAAGCGCCGAAACACAATAGAATGCCGCCAAATGTTGCGCTCTGTGCCTACGGCTTAGTTAGTGTTCTGTGCGCGAACGTCGATGACGTCAAGTGATGAATGTGCGATGAAAGTGCTCAACACAGAAGGACTGCATCCTTATCATTTTTTTTTCGTGGCGGGCCACACCCTTGGCCACCGAGGAGCCCGGCCTTGACTCCCTTGGACTTTTATTTGTGGTAGAGTCTGAGCTCAAGAACTTGGTGTATCGTGAGGAACACCAAACACGCGACTCTTTGATAAGTGCGATAGTGGACACTTTTAATATCGTGAGACGTGACAGAGACACTTTAATGAAACTGAAAGACAATCAGTTAAAACGTGCTCGTTTGTGCATTGAACGTAGTGGTTTACATTTCGAACAATTACTCCGCTACCGTTAAGTGTAAGTACTCGTACTTTGTAAATAAACATTTAAAAGTAGGTTAGGTAATCAAAATCATTGTAAATAAGTCGATTCCATTTTTAAATACCTACGCCTTAAATACTTAATTATCAAATTCCGACTTTTTTTAAAGATACCTATTTTGATTTTTTAAGTATTTATGACGATCCTAAGCCCGTAAAAGTTTGAATTACTTATTGGTTTTGTGTTTTATTAAATCACGAGTAGCGATCAGCTGATTTACACGCGAAGTGCAACGACCGCGCGGCGTTCGGGGTAACCGCGCGCCTGCCCGCGTAGGTATAGCGCGATGTATTACTACTGATTCAAGTCACTTTCGAGTTTTGTTTATAACAATTGTTAATCCGCCATTTATTGAGTCTAATTTTTTTTACATATATTAATCGATTGTATGACCGATACAAACTCATTTCGCTTCGGGAAAACAACGACTTGATATTCACCCTGTATAGAACAAAATATGACTTTTGTTATTTGTGAAACTGAATTCAAACAGGAATACATTAAAACAAGAATACAATACACCGACAACAGATTTTATGAATGATTATAGTTGTACCATTTCTTAGGCAAGTCAAACTTGGCGTTTTTTTTACAATTCTTGCGAAATTCGCGAGTTTAATGTTAATGTAACGTGATTGTAGCTGGGCGAGCGCGTGCTGCCGGAGATCGTGCCGATCCTGGAGCGCGGGCTGCGGTCGGAGCGCGCGGACCAGCGCCAGGGCGTGTGCATCGGCCTGGGAGAAATCCTCGCCTCCACCTCTCGCGACGCCGTGCTCAGCTTCGCCGACGGACTCGTGAGTACTCGTCACATCATGCCAACCACAAAACTACCTTTCCTCCCGTGTTTGATAATGAGAAATCAACGTCATAACTTACACATTTTATACATGGCAGTGTGATTTAAGTTGTGTTATTATAATGTACCAGGTACCGACAGTACGAACAGCTCTGTGCGACCCGCTGCCGGAAGTCCGTATGGCCGCGGCGCGCACATTCGACAGTCTGCACGCTACCATCGGCAACAAGGCGCTCGACGATATCCTGCCGCAGATGCTGGAGGGACTCAAGGACCCCGATCCCGAAATTGCAGATGCCACACTCGACGGTTTAAAGCAGGTGAGTTAAGTGGCCTGTGCAAATGGACTTGTGATTTGTGTATGTGTCAGTACAAAGAAAGAGAAGACGTGATAATGTATGGTTGTGTGTTAGATAATGGCGATCAAGTCCCGCGCGGTGCTGCCGTACCTGGTGCCGGTGCTGACGGGCGGCGGCGCGGTGGACACGCGCGCGCTGTCGGCGCTGGCGGCGGCGGCGGGCGGCGCGCTGGCCCGCCACCTGCCGCGCGTGCTGCCCGCGCTGCTGGCCGCGCTGGCCGCCGCGCGCGCCAAGCCCAACGACCCCGACGCCGCGCGCGAGCTCGACCACTGCCGCGACGCGCTGCTGCCCGTCGTCGACCCGCCCGGCGTGCGCAGGTACACACTAACTTTCAACTATTCTCAAACAAATGCTTTCCTCTTTTCACAACCCCTACTTACATTTTAAAGTAAATATTCTAAATAGAAAACTTTTCGTGACAGTATCATCGACACGCTGCTGGAGACGATCCGCACGAGCGAGGGCGACAAGCACTGCGCGGCGGCGTCCCTGCTGTGCGCGTTCGTGTCGCACACGCGCGCGGACCTGACGCCGCACGTGCCGCAGCTCATCCGCGGCCTCATCCTGCTGTTCGCGGACGAGGACCACGACGTGCTGCTGATGGCGTGGGAGGCGCTGTCGGCGCTGGCCAAGTCGCTCGACCCCGAGAAGCAGATCGCGCACGTGTCCGACGTGCGCCAGGCCGTACGATACGCCGTCACCGACCTTAAAGGAGAGACGCTGCCAGGTTTCTGTTTACCTAAGGTAAGCGTGTCAAATAACTCATTGCCATTCATTACCATGAACAAAGATGGTAGAAATAATAATAAAAATATAATTATACTAATTTAACTCTTTTTTATATAATCTAGGGCATAGCACCTATCCTGCCCCTGTTCCGAGAGTCGATCCTGAACGGTCTGCCCGAGGACAAGGAGAACGCAGCGCTCATGTTAGGAGAAGTCATCAAGCTGACGTCGGCGGCAGCCATCCAACCCTCCGTAGTGCATATCACAGGACCGCTCATCCGTATCCTGGGTGACAGGTTCAATTCCAGCGTCAAGGCAGCAGTGCTCGAAACCTTAGCTGCATTACTCTCAAAGGTACTTACTAAGTACTTTATCTTTAATTTAAATACTTATAGCATTTTTATTTTTTTTTCAATATTCATAATTGTTTCTTATTAACTTCGCTTAATGTTTCCTTCTTATCTATCAGGTGGGCGTTATGCTAAAGCAGTTCTTGCCACAACTACAAACTACATTCTTGAAAGCGCTCAACGATCCCAATAGGCCCGTGCGGCTAAAGGCGTGCACAGCACTGTCACAGCTAGTACTGATACACTCGCGTGCTGACCCACTGTTCCTGGAGATGCACAACACCGCACGCCTCATGGAGGACCCGCTCATCAAAGAGACCATGCTGCACGCCCTGCGCGGCGTGATCACGGCGGGCGGCAACAAGATGTCGGAGGCCACGGCGCTGGCCATCCTGCCCACGTTCACGAGCACGCACCTGCTGGGCGCGACCGAGGACCCGCCGCGCTCGCAGGCGGCCGGCGTGCTGGGCGCGCTGCTGCACTGCCTGCCCGACTCGCACCGCGGCGCCGCGCTGGCGCACCACGTGCTGGGCCTGCACGCGCCCGCGCCGCAGGACGACTGCCTGCTGCACGGCCGCTCCACCGCGCTCTACGTGGCGCTCAAGGAGACGCCCAAGCTCGTGTACGACGCCAACGAGGACAAGGTGGACAAGGCGCTGCTGGCGCTGCTGGCCAGCGACAAGATCCCCGTCGCCTGCAACGGCCTGCGCGGCATGGGCTACCTCATCCGCTACCTGCTGCGCGACGACCGCCCCGTGCCGCAGACCATCCTCTCACAGTTTGTTAGGGTGAGTTGTTATTTAATAATACTCTGCTCTTAATATTCTTAATTTTTATTGATCTCCTTCTCTGGAGTATTAATAGATGCACTCCTACATTATACATATCATGTGCAGAGTATGAACCACTCGAGTAACGAGGTGAAGCAGCTGATGGCGCGCGCGTCGAGCATGCTGGGGCGCGAGGCCCCGCTGGGCGCGGGCGCGGCGGGCGCGGACGTTCTGCGCGCGCTGCTGCCGGCGCTCGTCAACGGCACCAAGGAGAAGAACACCTACGTGCGCGCCAACGCCGAGAGCGCGCTGCGGGCCGTGCTGCGCCTGCCGCAAGACGAACAGTTCCACCTGGTCAGTATACGCACTACACCAAAGAACTACACCTACATCAAACAATACTGCTTCGTACTGTATGTCATTTAGTCATATTCCATAGGTCCGAAGTTTAAAGGTTTATTTCGTCACAACTAAAAGATCAGCCTAGTATAGGTATGATATGTCTGTACAAAGCTGATCTTACTTTCATGAAAATTTGAATTAAAATCTGTCAATCATATACTTGGATTTCCAACGTCATTTCTAGTCATTTACAAATGATGATGAAATAGATCCATATCACATGATCTCACTCTAGATAGCGTCTATAATGTCTAGATTAGATTATATGATGAAACCTGGTGAGAGATGGATAAAAACATACTTTTTAACTTTGCATATCAAATTAAATATGAATTAGATACCAATCAGATAGGCACAACACAAGCAAAACGTACATAAGCAAATATTTTATATTTGGCTTTCCAAATTGAAAGGCACCCCGTCTTATTTGAACAGCCTTGTTATTTATTTGAGGTCTTTATCCAACAATGAAAAATATTTAAAATTCAGGTTAATCAATCCTAACATATGCATGTCACCGAAATCTTGCGTCGCATCACCTACATCAGTGTGACTTTCGTTGTTGATATAAATATACCATTGTAATCAAATTGCAAATACCTAGATAACAGACAGGAAGCCGAGTGAACATAATATTATTATGAACATTCTTCGAAATCGAGAGTTGCTAGAATGTTCATGTGTTTGTAAATAAACCACACATGCATGATGCTCACACACGAGAAATCAAACTGATGTTGTTTTCCATTCCAATTTCCTTTAATACATATTGTCTTATACAATAGGTTTATTGAATATTCCTGTTAAATCTTGACCTTTTTAACTTAAAAAAGCATCTCATTAACCTATCAACTTATTTCTTGTCGATTACTTTTCGTGTTTTATTAGCTCAATAAACGGTACGCGTATTTATTGCTCTTGTTAGTATGTTGTACACCAGCTGTGTCATTAGTAAATGCCAATTATTTTGATTAATTGGTTTACACTGTGAGGTAGCCGATCGAAAGCTATGTCTGTAATGTTTTAAGATTATTAATCCAAATCGGAATTATTCAGATTTCGATACTCTTTATAGAAATAAAATGTATATTTTGTTTGCGCAGCAATGCATGGCGTTGCTGGAGGAGGGCGCGCGCGAGGCGCTGGGCGACGTGGTGGCCCGCGTGCTGCGCCGCAACGTCAGCGACGGCCGCGACGAGGACCTCGACTGCACGCTGCTCACCTGAGCGCCCTGAGCGAGGCTCGCCACACACACTTGATACTATTCATTCATATATACAATTTATTTCCAAACTTCTTGTAAATATCTGTCAGCTACTTCTATGTGCTGTTATTTTTTATATAAAGAAATTGAATGAATGTTTTATAAATAATTTTACTAGACTGGAACTGTTATTAATAAATGCAATTATTAAGGTATAGGATAGAATATACATGCAAGAACATTAGTGTACATTAATACCACTCATGGTAACTGCACACAACAACATGGGCTATATTATCTTACTTCTCTAGTAGTTTTCTTGTATACTGATGAAACTACATCCAAAGCAATGAAACAATTATATACAGGTCTGTTTACTAATTTACTATAAAAATGGCATCAAAGTGTATTTAATTCTGGTGAAGTACAATATGATCTATAGACTAATTATACATTGGTTTGCATTATCTATACTACATGGTAACCAAATAATTAATTTAGTCATTCCATATCTACAGACAAAACAGGATTAAATTTCAAACATGTGTTGAATTATCTCTATTATGTGTATCAGAACATGAATGTATGTAACTGAATAAACAAAAATGAAATATTATAAACCTTGTTTAATTTTTTTCTATCTAACATAGAGGCATGATTTAAAATTACTGCAATATTACAGATTGTGGATACTACTATACATTACAAATGCAAATTTGTTCACTTATGTACATATGATTGGAATGTAACATACAACTTTACGTAAAGAGAAATCTTAGAAAAATAATGAAAATTCACATTAAAAGACTGTATTTACAATTCTTTGTCTTTTGACTTCTGTGTAAAACCTCGGGCTTCAACTAGTTTGTTGCATTCTTCACGTGAGAGCTGTGATAAAGGCAGACGCTCCAACTCACGGTCGCCTTCGCCAAGCAGCACCAACTCTGGAGGCGCCCCAGTGATGAACTTAACCTCCAATCGTTCGTATTTGGGAGCGTCGTCCATCACAAACCGCTTTACCTCAGGGAGGCGATTTAATGAACACCCTCTACAACTCTAGAACAATAATTTCATGTTACTTACCATGACTCAACATAAATTAAACTTATGAACGTAAGAATTAACTAACTACAAACCTCAATTCTAGCCGAAACGATGTCGGAATTCTCAAATGCATTTGTTACGGCTAAAAGGCCAAAAATGGTCAACAATAACAGCTTCATAGTGGAAGAAGTTCACTTTCAAAATGAACAGAAGTACTAATAAATATCAAACTTGAAGTAATTCCGGGAATTTATTGATGTGTGTGAGAGGTAAAGAAATAAGAAAGTGACGCAAGTGACGTAAAAGATAATGCAGCTTGATTGACGTTTTATCAGTGACGTTAAAGTAGCATGGACTGGGTAGGTACACCGACAAATTTGGCGTGAACTGTGCAGGGAAACGCAAGAGTCTGTGCGTAAGAAAAACGGTAATTGAGGGCGCTGATGTGTTTAATTTCCACACTTTAATGTTTAGGGCACTGTTGCGTCGATATGGTGCGACTGTGTACCTCCTCTTGTTTCTAAAATACCTATACATTTTATTCAATGAGTTTCCGTGGTATTATTACTAGGAGGCCTGTTGTCTCATTTAAAATAGGAATTATCATTAAGCATTTTCTGCTTCAATACATTTTTTTTATTTACAATTCAAAACTTAAATCTAACATTAACAATAAACCCTTATAACAATAAAAATATTTAATCTTATATTAAAACTTAAACAATAAAATGGACATTTTACATGTTAGTAAACTAAACATCACTATAATTACCTACTTTGTTACAACTCAATTATTAGTAATCTGTACATTTCTCTTTTAAAGCAAAGACAAAAAATAATTGTGTAGGATGTTTGTTGCAGTCTGTGGCTCTTTGTTTGTCTGCGATTGCTGGTACCACTCTGTGCATTACCCTACTTATTATATTGCTCTATGCTGTGCATAATCTGTGCATCTTGTTATTGTATACAATCACATTACATTACAGAAATAAATCTTGGATCTACAACGATATAAAAGTTAGAGAACATTTCAATACGTGGAAGTAGTTTAAATTTACAATCATCGTAGGTAAAGTTCATAGAATTCATAGTTACAACCACTTTAACAATGCAGCAAGAACATAGAGATGCTATTCAACGAAATTTTACCTCACTGGTGGAAAGGACGGACCTCGAGTCAATGGTTACAGCTTTGCATGAAAAAGGCGTATTCTCCACACAAATGATTGAACCCTACCAAGTAAGTGATGACATAGCTCAAGTAATTACAAAATAGAAAGCATCCAGAACCTTACTCCTTACCATGGTCAGTATGGTCACTGACCTACACCATGAGTCACTTTTGGTTGCGTGATACTTAAAAAATATCATTATATTCTTAGGTCTGCCAAAATATTCTATACCTACTTACTACTACTTCCTTTTTATTTTCAAAAGTTGTTTTTACAGTAAAGAATTACCTAAATCAAGAGAAATGATACAATGTTATTTGAAACATTAAAATTGAATCTGTAAATATACAGAAACACAACTTATAACTTTTAATATACCAACAAAGACAGACACTTATCATACACAATTTGTTACAGCATGATATAGTCAAAATCCAAAATTTATATGTGATATAAATACAATGTACAATGAAAGGTAAATAAGTAGAACATAAATTGTAGTAGAACATAAGTGTATGATGTAAAATGATAACTTATTGTAAAGCCAAACACAAACAATCATGAACATTTGGTTATAAATGTGAACAGTGAGAGTTGAATGAACTCTATCTCAAAGGCCAATCATTAATAAATATTAAGCAACATAACTGTTGAGAAATTTAATTTTATTAAAGCTATTCTAAAACGGTCTATATGAAACATAGGAATAAGATTGCCGCAAACATGATTGTTGTACATTGTTCAAGGTTCATTCAGATACACACATGCTAAGCAAGATGTTGCATATGTTGCAATGCAGCAAATTTGTTTGTACACACCTTTAAACTACGGAAAGGAAACAGATGTTGGCTTATTACTCAAACTAAAAAAAATTGTGGTATTTTTATTTGTATATTACATCACTTTCAAGCACTTAGAAAAGTGCTAGTGCAAACTAATGTTTCTTCATCAAAGAACTATCCATGACTCCTTAATGAAGGTTCCACTCCTAGTATCTCCCTCCTATGTATGTCCTTCTAGATCTTCCACAAATGTTCCTCATCTTGTTCATCACCCTGATTGTAGAAATTCCCACGAATTCTGCTTAGATTTCTCTGCTGCAAATGTGCCATCACAAGAACATTGAAAAAATTGAAAAAATTTCTGCTACAAAATTTAGCCAGTCTAAGAGTTTCCTCGTGAACATAAAAAGTTCCCCACATCGTGAAAATTACCAGGATTGCTTCTACGAATGCACCATACAAATATATTAACATAGAATTTGTTAGTACAACTTTGCTAAGAAAGTAGGCAATTCATAGCAAGTGGTCGAAAAATCCCAATTCATGCCATCTACCTGCTATGAATTCGTGGGATGACTCCTCAACAGATGTCCTCCAAATATTAATTACTCAGAAAATGTTCTCAATTCGTAACATGACCTTTGCGACAAAGGTCCCCAATATAAACTTTTCAACTATCGCGCTGCATGTTTATAGTAATATTATAGAACGGTCGCAAGCAGACTGAGTGCAGTCTGCTTGCGACCGTTCTTCTTAAGCCCTAAAGGTATTTATGCATGTACGTGCTAATCCCCGTTCTATAATATTACTATAAATGCCCCCAATTCGTTGCAAGTTCGACTAGAAGTTTCCCGAATTCGTGGCAACACCCTTCTAGGAATCCCCCTCAAATAAGAATCTTTCAGCTATTGTTCCCGATTCGTAGCACGACTTTTGCTACGAATGTCCCCAATTCGTAGCATGATCTTTGCTACGAATGTCCCCAATGCGTAGCACGACCTTTGCTGCTACTGTCCTCAATTCGTAGCGTGACCTTTGCTACGAATGTCCCCAATTCGTAGCAAGTTCGACTACAGGATTCCCCAATTCGTAGCATTACCCTTCTAGGAATACCTTCAAATAAGGATTTTTCAGCGATTGTTCCCGTTTCGTAGCACGACATTTGCTACGAATGTCCCTAATTCGTAGCACGACATTTGCTACGAATGTCCCTAATTCGTAGCACATTTTCTACGAATTTCCCCAATTCGTAGCACGACATTTTCTACGAATTTCCCTAATTCGTAGCAACTTCGACTACAGGTTTGCCTAATTCGTAGCATTACCCTTCTAGTAATAACCTCAGATAAAGATTTTTCAGCGATTGTTCCCGATTCGTAGCACAACCTTTGCCACAAATGTCCCCAATTCGTAGCACGACCTTTGCTACGAATGTCCCCAATTCGTAGCTCGACCTGTGCTACGAATGTCCCCAATTCGTAGCAAGTTCGACTACAGGATTCCCCAATTCGTAGCATTACCCTTCTAGGAATACCTTCAAATAAGGATTTTTCAGCGATTGTTCCCGTTTCGTAGCACGATATTTGCAACGAATGTCCCTAATTCGTAGCACATTTGCTACGAATTTCCCCAATTCGTAGCACGACATTTTCTACGAATTTCCCTAATTCGTAGCAACTTCGACTACAGGTTTGCCTAATTCGTAGCATTACCCTTCTAGTAATAACCTCAAATAAGAATTTTTCAGCAATTGTCCCGATTCGTAGCACAACCTTTGCCCCAAATGTCCCCAAATCGTAGCACGACCTTTGCTACGAATGTCTCCAATTCGTTGCATGACCTTTGCTACGAATGTCCCCAATTCGTAGCACATTTGCTACGAAGTCCCCAATTCGTAGCACGACCTGTGCTACGAATGTCCCCAATTCGTAGCAAGTTCGACTACAGGTATCCCCAATTCGTAGTTTTACCCTTCTAGGAATAACCTCAAGTAAGGATTTCAGCGATTGTTCCCGATTCGTAGCACGACCTTGGCCTCGAATGTCCCCAATTCGTAGAACGACCTTTGCTACGAATGCCCCCAATTCGTAGCAAGTTCGACTACAGGTTTCCCCAATTCGTAGCAGTACCCTTCTAGGAATACCCTCAAATAAGGATTTTTCAGCGATTATTCCCGATTCGTAGCATGACCTTTGCTACATATGTCCCTAATTCGTAGTATGAATCACTTCTTTGCTACGATTTTACCAAATTCGTAGCAAATTCCGACTACAAATGACCCCAATACCTAGCATCATTCTTATTTATTTTAACTTTCACGTACTATTGTGGTACATAAGGCGGACTTAATTCCGCAAGGCATTATCTACCAGTCAACCTTTGGGTCAAATGGAGAAGCAGCTGGGATAGGTACAACAATATATTCTTCTTCAAATGTCCTCCATATCCTCCTACCTGATAATATTTATAAATTAATATAAATAGTAAACATTTGTATAATCTGAAATGATTATTTTCCAGAACAACTATGATTCAGAAAGAGATCGTAAGCGGAAGCTGTACATGGACATTAAGCGGCGCGGACCAGACGCCTTCAGACTGCTGGTGGAGGCGCTCGGCGAGATGGGCTACTGGGACCTGGTGCGCGACCTGGACCCCGACAGCCCCTTCTCCTTCTACAGACACCGGACCTTTAGCCCCACCCCTAGTAAGTGCACCTCATAAAAACATGAATCACTATGTAGTGTGTTGTGTATCCAAAGATAATTAGTGAAAAAAAGAAAATTAGTATTCAGTAAATATAAACAACCCAGAAAACCGTTGTCCAACTATGTATCCAACTTACCTATTATCTACATAAACCGATAAATAATAATGAACGGAGTTTGTGTGACTAATCAAATCTTTGAATTATTTTCAGAACCCAAGCCTGCAGCAGACGACGATAATTTTCGGAGCCTCAGTTCAAAAAATAAACCAAAAGCTGAAGCACCTAAACGTTAGTATTTTACCTAATTTTAGCCTATTAGAAAATTTGGCTTTAATTAATGTAAAAATTGCAGTTTTTTTTACCTTTTTTACTTAAAGCCCAATTGCTCCTTCATAATCTTCATATTTCAAGCAACTTCATGATCTGACCCGGTTTAACAATACTATATTCCGCTTGTAACTCCCTTGTTTAGCAAAGTAGTTGGTCCTTCATGGAAATATAGCTTCACCAAGTTTCACAAATCTCTCCAGTTGTATAAAATTGTATTAGTATAATAATCTCCAAGTAGCTTCCATCTAAAAGATGAATGGCATGTCTCCAGCTGTCCCAGTGAGCCCGCCGCCGGCGCCCGCAGACGACAACGCGGCCGGTGACGTCATCGCGCCGCCGCAGTACCTCGTCAAGAAGAGCCTCAAGTTCATGGAGGACGACGCCACCAAAGGTATCACGACATACATACAACTTCAATAAGAGTGTTACCGGAAACTAGAACGTATTTAATGATTAAACGACTTTACTGCACTTTTTCTTTTAAAGTAAGTGGTGTATAATAGTACAGTTTTAAGTGAGCGTATAGCGTGCCCCCAGACCTGAAGCTGTACCGCACGCGCGGGCGCAAGCGCGGCGTACTCGTCAACTTCACGTACATGCAGTTCGACAACGACATCGAGGAGTTCCGCAACGGCGTCGACGTGGACTGCAACAACCTCACCTACCTCTTCACCGAGCTCGGCTTCCGCGTGCTGCGGTACCTCAACCTCACGAAAGAAGTATGTGAACCTTATGACTTCAATTTAATGGTGGCCTCTTACATGCCTACGTATATACTCTTACGTACTATTTTAAGTGCCACAAAATTATTTAAAAAATGTCTTATAACTTTCAAAAGATAAGTGCTAAAAATATCAAAAAATTAAAGAACTACTTTTTTTCGACTAAGCGTAAAGTCAAAATTATTTTATGTAATAACAATGTTTGTGTGTGTTATGCAGCAAACCCTGGACACGCTGAAGTCGCTGAACAAGGTGCTGGAGGGCGTGGAGAGCGTGTTCATCGTGGTGTCGTCGCACGGCTACAAGCGCGCGCACACGTCCGACACGGACGTGCGCTGCAAGGACGGGAAGCTGCTGTCGCTGTACGACATCATGACCTACTTCAACAACACCGAGATGCCCGGCCTCGTCGGCGTGCCTAAGGTCTTCATCTTCCAGATGTGCAGGTATCAACACTTTGCGAGACGTCTTTTTTTGTTTACAAGCTGTATGTCAAAAACGGGTACAAATTGATACTTTTGCATGTCAGAAGTATATGAAGTACCTATCATGTGGTGTCGCTAGGGGCACGAGCGCGGAGTACACGTGGCAGACGGGCGCGGGCGGCGTGCGGCGCGAGATGCCCATGCCGCGCGGCGTGGTGACGGACGGCCAGCCCGTGCCGCCGCGCCAGCTCGCGCCCGCCGCCGCCGCGCTGCAGCTGCCCGACAGCCGCACGCCGCTCTACTCCGACATACTCATCGCGCACTCCACGCTGCCAGGTCACTGCACATATCCTCACTACTGGCTTATTTGTAATAATAATGATGGAGTATCCTATAATACAACAACGCGCTAATCAGGTCTGGTGGCGCACCGCGACGGCAAGCTGGGCTCGTGGTACATCCAGGCGCTGTGCGAGGTGTTCGCGGAGCGCGCGCACGACTGCCACGTGGAGAAGCTGTTCACGCTGGTGGACTCGCGCATGCAGGACAAGTTCAAGGTGCAGACCTCCTCCGTCGACCGCTGGGGCTTCAACAAGCGCCTCTACCTGCATCCAGGACTCTACGAGGACTAACCACTTACCTTTATAGCCACAACTAGGCCACCTGTGAATAATATTGATTTCGTAGACATTTATCTCGCAGAAACATTCTCAGAGATAAATATGTAAACAAACAACCTCTGCCTCTAACATGACTCAAAGTAAACTTGTAAGATATTTTTGATACCATATCTCAAAAAAAAATTCTTACTTAACCAGTTCCCTTTTTATGACAAATTTATAATCCTATTAATGTCTGTATCTGCCCTAAGCAACCGTAGCTCATGCAATATTAAGTAATATCTGGTAAGTGGTAGAAAATAAGTGATAAAATAATGTTCATATCACGTCACAAATGATGCGCACAATGTTTGCATTTCATAAATTCTGCCAAATACGTAGTCGGTAGCTAGTATCGTAATATAGATGTAATTTATAAATACACATTTTATGCCATTATTACGAATTAGGGTAATAGATTTTATATTATACTCTTAGTAAAAAAATGATCTTTTTATGTCAATCTCTGTAAAATATTTTATAATGTTGTTATCAAGTTGTGAACGACGTTATTATGATAATTAATCTAATTGGTTTAGCGCGATCGCTCTCCACAATTTCGACGTAAGGTGCTTACAGAAAATCGTAGTTATATATAATATCATGTTTTACCTAATATTATTAATATTAATCCTTTGATATTTTTTTCTATTGAGATAGTACCTGCTCATTGGTGCATAACTCTCAGATCTTTTTTAGATTCCATATTAATTAATACTTTAATAAATAATTTTGTGTACGTAATTAAATAGATCCCATATACTAGTTAGTAAAATTATTAAAACTATATTTGGAAACATAATTTAAAACTGCCATTTTATCTAAGTACATGAAGGGTCTTGGGCTAATTAGGTTACATATTTTAATTATATTGATAGATCTACCTATATTTAGATCTTGTGAGATCTCTAATAATTGTATTCCTGATATTTGAATCTACCAACAATATCAGATAGACTAACATTCCTCATGTAATCCACGTAGATTATGCATTTATAATCAAACTTAAATAACTTTAAGTTTCTGTTCTTGAACATAATTACAGTGGTATTAGAAAGATAATTAATTGTATTTTTAGCAATAAATTGTATGTAATGACAAGTTGTGATATATATTATGTAGCCAACACAAGTTCTTCACGAATTCTGTTTTGTCAAATGTGGTTTAACTACTTTAGTAATAAGGAATGTTGTATATTTTTTTACAAAATAAAATGATATTTTCAATGCTCAAAGTTTTAATACCGTCACATCACATACAAAAATAGATAGAAATATTGAGAGCACAAGAATGATGTGAACCTCGGCTGGTCGCGTTGCGTGCCGCTTACACAAATGGTCACTTACTCAACATGTGTCGCAGGGGGTAAGCTTTCCAATATACTTTCATTTTCATTCATGTAGACTTCACAAAAATACAAGCTTATATTCATATACTGGAAAATAAATGCACCGTCTTTATATTTATAATATCTATGACGTACACATTTAAAACTAATTAATAATACACTAACCCCCCTTGTTTGTAAATAAATGTTTTGCTCTACCTTGCGTAAGACAGTGCCCATTTACGTCAACGCGTGTGTTAGGCTCAATTTACTCTCGAGAATGCGGAAGACGCGCGTCCAATCTTTGGCTCGTGTTTAATTTGTGTCAGAAACAATTTACATACAGTTCATTATAGTATTGCTTCCGTTCCATGCCGCGGTGGTGTAAATTGAGTCTTAGAAGTTAACAAGTGTGTAGATAATACCGTCGACAGCGGCGCAACGACGTCCAGAATTTTAGTAACAAATATATATTTTCTATTATTTCTATAAAAAGATATAAAACTCGGAATCGGATAGTTCAAGTTAATGCTAAAATGTTATAATCTCACTTTGGAACTTGTCTGCTCATAGCCTCTCCATTAGTCACATGAGATATTGTTAAACAGTCACAGAAGGATGGAAGCATGAAATTTAATAAATATGAATTAAGTAAACTGCGCTCACGTGACATTTTACAACAATATTTATGCGGTCACAAAAGATTAAGTAACAACAAATTACTCGACTCCAGGTTTGTGCACCTTCTAGTTACCAAAATATATTTTGTATATTATTTCGAGGGCTACTTTATTATAGCTAACAAAGAAGTCATTTTTCTCTTAATATAAAGTGATGAAATAATTCCTAATATTTAATGATAGTAGTTGTTGTAAAGTATCGAGTGAACCGGGCTTAAGTCGTGGCCCGCCTCGCGGCTACCGGTCGCGCTCGCTGAGCTTGCTGAGGTTGAGCGCGCGGCGGCCGCACGCCCCGCAGCCGGCGCGGCTCCCGCCCAGCTCGCCCAGCAGCTCCGAGTACTCGCCCAGCTTGTCCAGCCAGCGCTGCATGGGGTTCACTAGAGAGCTCTGGTACAGCCACACGAGGACGGATGTTTTGGACCACCACGGCTCGAACGACTTCCAGTCGTAAACCACGATGGCGTCATACCAGTTCCTCTTGGCGGCCGTGCTGTCCTGGTACCTCGACCACGTCGTGCAACACTTAAAGCTGTCGAGGACGGGCTCCTCGCCGGGGAGGTCCAGCGAGGCGGGATCGACTGTGGCGTTGTTCGTGTAGGGCGTCGGTTCCGGTAACAAACTGTGCGTTATAATATCTGTATGGAGGGTATCGAGCGGCGCGAGGGCGGTGGCGGGGAGCGAGGGCGCGGCGGGCGCCAGCAGCAGCAGGGGCGCCAGCAGCGCCAGCAGGCTGGTGAGGTAGGCCAGCGCCAGCGCCGCGCACGCCGCGCCCAGCCCGCGCGCCAGCGCCGCCAGCAGCCGCGCCTCGCTCGCCGCCGCCAGGTCGCCGTACGTGAAGAACCCTCGCAGCCGCGCCTGCTTCAGTGCCACTCGACGTTCCAGCCATGACAGCCCCGCTTCAAATGTCTTGTCGCTCACAAACACATTCCAATCCTGGCAACAAAGTTTATATTTAAAACGACAGAGAAACACAACGGCAGAGCTCCAAGAGTTAATGCTTCACATGGATATTAACTTAGATATGGTCTATAACTTACTATGGCGTTCAGGAATTCCACTTCTAGTTTCTTGAGCTGACCGAGCTCCAGACCTCCGGAAGCCGCCCACTCGGAACATACCACGTCGTCGTCTTCGCCATCATCTTGCAAAAACTTGTTACCCACCATCTTGAAATAATGGTTACAACTTAATACACAAAAACGCAGACCACGTAACAATATCATGAATCATAAAATTGAATTTGATTTGACAAATTTAATTTTTTGTACATATGTAAGTAACGGAACCACCAACTTAGATTTTCATACTAAGTTATTGGGTAACTTGTTTTAAAAATCTAAGTTGGTTGCGAATTTAGATAATTACCAAGGAAACAAGGAAGAGATCAGCGGGTGCGGCGGCGGCGAGGTAGTCTGGGTTGCAGGAGTTGAGGCGCTCGAGGTAGAGGATGGCCAGCACGAGCGCGCACGGCGACACGCAGGCGCTGCGGGCGATGCCGGCCGCCGCGTCCGCGTGCAGCCGCCGCAGCGAGCGCCCGCGCTGCGACACCGACCACAGCTCGCACGAGATCTCTGATATCAGATGGTCCATTCTTACTATTGTAAAACCCTTGTTATTTTTAGTTTATAAATTAACAGACAGACATTGCAAAAAACGGAGAGGTTTGGAAGAAGAAAGGGGAGGCTTTTTTTCAGCAGTGGGATATTAAGTAGGATTTAAAAAAAAAACACCCGTCGTAAAAATTCCTACCCACCAAGTACAACATTGTAACATTATAAAACAAATAAAATAAAGAACTCTTGTTGTGCTTATTAATTTTCTTCTACTACTTATCTACCAAGGTCATTAGGGGCCTTCTTTGTCGCCTTGTTATGTTGGCTTCTTTGTTATGTGTTTTTCTTATAAGTTATTTACATAATAATATATTAAACAAACCATATTAATATTAAATGCTTCAAAAGCATAGGAACATAAACTATTTTGTTAGCTTTATGAAATTATATTATTGTCTGGGTTTCGACTCGACCAACAAAGAAATTGTTTTTAAATCTCAAAAGAGATGCATTAGGGCAATGTTTGGTCTTCAAACCACTGATAGCTGTAAGCAATATTTCATTAATTTTAAAATCCTTACTCTACCGTCACTTTTTATATATGAGGTTGCTATTTTTGTAAAAGCCAACCCAAAACTATTTAGTCGCCTTGCCGATGTCAGCAATCGTAGCCGCAGGGATGGTGACAAGCTGTGTATTGTGCCATGCAACACTGCACTAATGCACAAAAGTGTATTCTGCCTAGCGCCTGTGATATATAATAGAATTCCAAAATCCATACAGCAGCTACCCTTAACTAAATTCAAATTACAATTAAAGAAATTTCTAATTAGCAAATGTTTCTATAATCTGAGGGAATACTTAATTGATGCCTAACATTATGACGTTTCGGTTCAAATATAAAAACATAAAATTTTTGTACGCCTTTCCTAGGCAAAACATGTTAGGGTCTGATTATTATTATTTTGATATCTTATGTTGCAATCATTTGCTTTGTACACATACACCCATGTTTTACAAAATAAATTATCTTTTATCTTTTATCTTATCTTTATCTTTGTTGTGTCAAAGCAGACAGTGTCTCAAACACATACATTTCATTATGACTAATATTACAATAATGAAGTCCTGTGTGTTGGAGGACTTCATACTTCTGCCGTGCTACAACACACCCCAACAGAATAATATAACTCCAGTTTTGACAAAACATAACTTAATATTGTGTGCATTTAGTATTATAAGAATGTAAATACCAGTGACAGGCAGACTCAGGCAAGGCAGTGTTGGCAGCTGTCCGTAGTACAGGGTCTTGGTGATACGCTTCAGAAACTCTTTGTGGTCACCCATACTCTGCGTACAATGTGAACTTATAATATCATTTGACAGTAAGCTGTATGTGTATTAGTAATTAACGATCATTACTTTAGCTACAAATCCAAAGGTGCAGAATTAAATTTGCACATTATATAGTGACTGGTGTCTGACACATTATATCAATGTACTACCTACTGACAATCTTATACAGTTTCAAATTTTAGGGTAAATTTTCAAAGTATTTATTATGATAATACCCATGTGGTCCATATTACATTCTATGCACTTTAGTTTAATGCAAGTTCACAGTCACATTTAATAACACGTGAATGAATTGCGCGTGTTATACAAATTTGTAAGCACAAAAACATGTTGACTATAATGAGTATCATGCAAAGTAGATAAGCTTCTGCAGCTTGCCGACAGTATAGGTACAAACAGAATTATAAAAAGCGCTAAATTATTAGTAGCTACTGTGAGTAAAAATAGAAATCATGCATTATAAATTTCGTTAAGCTCTGTGCACGAGTAGGCCACGACGTGACCTCTTTCCGTACCTTGATCTTGGTCCTCGAACCCTCTCGTTTTCTTTTAGATATGTTAGACATGTTCGCGCTAATTTTGAAGGAGTACAAAAATATTTGAAATAAATTATACAAGTATTATAACGACAATTTACATAAATGTAACCGGATTCTGAACAACGAAGAACCCTTTTTTTATTTTGGTTAGTGTTTCAGATAAACATTACGTTATGAAGTCATGGCATCTGGCATGATTTAAAACATCGTAGTTGTGCATGTATTCAAATACAAATAAGCATATACACTTATCTAACCAGTGTAACTGAGATAGACGAATGTTAATGCCAAATATCGCGAATATAATTTATGCTGAGGAAGGATGGAACGTTTGCTTAACTTGACATTTAGGATTAGGGTTACCCTATTCATTAAAAAAATTAAGACCCCTTAACTTTGGTCTACCAACACATTTTTTATTTAATTTCTTCAACTGCTTTCATAATTACATGTACCTACCTACCTCCCTAACTACTTTAAAACAATACAATAGTAACAAATTAATCAAAATTATTTCATAAAATGCCTCGATGATGTTATTTTGTTTACTTTGAACACAATGACGATTATGAAATCGACTAAACAAGGATAAATATAAAGATTCTGTGGCACAGCGGGATTATTTTTGCACACCACTAACGGCCTCAGATGACAGCAGCTGTCAAACAAAATCAAGAAGACAATCGAACGCTTTTCGTACAGACAGAGAGCGATTGCATTTTCGAATGTAAATATACGATAACATGAAATAATTAATTTGCGGCTTTCTTTTATGTGATATATCATATGGTATAATATTGAGTCGACGGTAACATGTGTAACTTGTAGTTAGCTCCGAGTGCGTGTGGGTTTGCGGTGACTCGTGTCATTGATATTGATTTCTTTTATTTTCTGAGAGAACGACGCGAAAATGCTTTAGCCTGATCAGTGCGAGCTTCGGACCCAGACTACCAGTCTAGAGTGACAGTGGCGGAGACAATGTTTGGAGTTGAATGTTGTGTGTGATAATGTACAGACAAAATGAAAACTAAGAGTTTTTTGCTGTTTTCAACATCGGTGTTTGCAATAAGTATATTTCTGATAGTATTTCACTCACAGCCGCCACAGTCTATCCAGAGTATCGTAACACAAACACACCAGCACATCAAAGACTTTCAGGTTTGTTGTTGGAGAATGTATTTTTCGCACAATAGTTTATTTTTCCCCTTAACATTTTATTTTTAACTTTCCTTTATCTACTATTTTGTTCAATTAATAATAATTATAATTATTAATATGAATAATATCTTATTAATGTTTATTATTTTTGCTGCTAGGGTTATAGTAACTTTAGTCCAGTTTTATGTGATAAGAGCTTAAGTAGGTACTTGAAATAAATAGTTAATAGCACTTGACTTGATAATAATCTGTTGCACATTGTTCACAGTATTGGCATTTCCTTTAAATTATTACCTTTCTATTACAATATTCTTTTGTGAACTCTAACTTATAGTCAATGAGTTGTCTTAGGTATTTGCCATTAAACATATAAACAAGTCATCAATTAAGTATTAATTCAAGTTATACTTCTGGAATTATATTACTAGTTATATTGTCTGCAAGTCTGACCCATTAGCGTAATTTACATCTGACTTGATGAAATATTAAAATAAAAATGTTTACTGTTTCAATGTTTACATGGAAAATCATAATGTAATGTAAACACAAAGTAGGCAATATTTGTTTAGTAATATGATATCAGTTAAATAGCACAGTTGTGATTATATGTTTAAATCATACAGATTGACTAAGAGTTATTTCAGTTACCTGATTTACAAGTGCTATATCAATCAAAAGGTATAATATAGTTTTAATAATAATTCTTGTTGTTGGATTTCATACTTAAACTTTTATATAAAACTTTCAATTTAGGCATAGGTATGTAAAAGATGTGTTTCTTAATATGTAGAGTTGTAACATTTACATAAGGTCTTATTTCTGAATGAATTGTTCCATAAACTTTGTAGATAACATGACAATAATTGTATTAATGGACCAAATGTTATTCATCACGAAACAGGCGTCGTTGTCCCTGCAGGAGAACCTGCGCGATGTGGAAGAGAACCACCTGGTGCAGGAGGAGCAGTTCGCGCGGCTGCTGGGGCTGGACGGGCGCCAGGAGCCGTGGCACAACACCTCGCTGCCCGCCATCGTGACCTACGCGCGCAACGACGCGCACGCGCAGGCCGTCAGCTTCGTGCGCGCCGCCGCCAAGCTGCCCTACACTGTGCTGCTCTACAACCTAGGGCTCAAGCCCTATTCTTTGGCGGTTGTAAGTAATCACATACTAAATATACTATCCATCCAGTTGATCTACTTACCATGCACATTATTATTATAGTGGACAGATATACATACAAAGGCTTCATTCTCACCTTCACTCGATTGCATTATGTATTATGTAAATTATGTTAAAATACAAAAACATGACGAGGTAAGTAGATTTCTGAAGCAGATATTTTAAATCAACATTTACAGTGTGAATTGTCTTAATTGGAAATTATTTACGCAGTTACGTCTTATTTTGCAACTATCACGATACCAACTTTCTGCGAGTTGTTGAATCAGATGATAGTATTAGCGTGCTATGGAGACGTGATGTATGCATGCATTGCAGGTGTCAAACTACTGCAACTCGTCCAAGTGTGCCATCATAGAGCTGGACCTGGGCGCGTTCCCCTCGCACGTCAGCGACGAGAGCATCCACGCCGTCAGGCCGCTCATCATACAGGTACAGGCACACCCTTCACACTATTCCACTGCAGCAACTCTATTGTGTCAGTTTGACTCAGAAGATCATCACAGCGGCGTGAGATATAGACGGTTCATTTTGTAATGATTAAGCAGTACGTATAAGTGTCGTGACGGGTAATGTGTCGGCTACACGCTATTATTATGTTACATTTGCCCACAGCTAACATCCGCCACATCGCAGTATCAACGTATAGTCTCAACAAGTGTACCAAAACTAACCCCGCAAAAAACCATACGTTAACACAAACATTGTTTACAAAGTTACACTAACTTAATTCAAATACCTGTTTTTCCGCAGTGCTTGCAAATGTTTCCATAAGTATTTGCTTAGTACAACCCAATAAATAACCTACACATTGAACTAAACAAAATGTAAGTACATACATACCCACCCAATATTATCTATGGCCTCGTCAACTCATCGTATTTAATCAAAAGTTCAATCAGCTTTGTTCTGAAAAGCGATATCCATTGACAAAAAAAAAAATGAACAAAAAGTCAATATAACAAAGATGGAAACAATAGTTTGTTATCCGATGTGGCGTTAGATAATCAAGACGCGTGGCCTCGTACTGTTTATAAACTGGTCTTGACTTTTGAACTTAAAAATCTTAAATCAGATTACATAGATTAAGACTAAATACATCAGAAGCATTCTGTATATTGTATTCGTTTAATGAGTTCACGGATGTCATCCGCTCGAAGAAACTGATGTTGGCTGACGCAACGAACCTTTTATACTTAGGTGTCGTCACATTACAATTAGGTACGTGTAAGTATTAGCTTCTTCTCGGGCGATGCATGTCATCAGAAGTAAAGTATAGTTACGAATGTTGTTATAAAACACTTGTCCATGTCAACAGATAATCATGTTCTAGTTATACGTTACGAATAACGTCGACATAATAGTTTCTCCTAAAATAGTTTTCCTGTGACCTCGCTATTTTTTGCCTGACGCACTTAGCTCGTTAATTTGCAAACACACAATAGTCTCAATAGTGTGTTATAATATTTCTAAATCTATTATAAGGCGAGAGCATTGCGGCCAGTCAGTATTAACAGGCTTTAATAACCTTGTAGTCGGTAAGTACACACATCGTTATCATTCATCCTATAATTAGCCCAAATTAAATGCTTGGATTTTTATCTTAGTACCATATAAAGCATACATACGTTTATATTTTTCTCCATGGTAATCAAACTCTATCCGACAGTCCCGTTTGGTGCCGGACATAAAGAATAGCACCACCCTATCTGTTCCCATGGATGTTGTAAAAGGCGACTAAGGGATTCACTAGAGAATGTGCAGCAGCGTTTTCTGAGTACTTTAACAACCATACTGCGATCGCCAACCCACCCGCCTGCCAAGCGTGGCAATTATGGCAAACCCTCCCTTTCTTGGGGGAGGCAAATGTCCAGCAGTGGACGTCTTTCGGCTAAATGATGATGATGACGAATCAAAGTCATCGGCCCTTTGTATTGAACTTAAAGCAGTTTGTCAAACTCAGTGTCATTCATTTCAAAGTATTTTTATAGCTTTGAGAATAGCAATAAAGTAGGTTTATAGTGTGATTTTAATTTAACGCGTTGTTTATCCGTCCAAAACCATAATAGTTAGGTCTGTAGATTAAGTACGACTAGCGACATACCTATTTCCCCACTCTAGGTCGTTATAGTTTAGCGTAAAGAAAAACTAACGAATGAGTCAATCGCAACACTAGACTACAAATATATAAACTATACCCCTGGGGCAGGTGACAGGTTCCGTAAATATATCGTCCCAAAAATTAATGCTATTTGTTTCATAAAAGTGCTGTAAACGTGTAAACTCTACATCACACACCAGTACATGATTACAAAACCTTCAACGTCGTTTGCACAGTAATTACCGCCAGAGCGGTGGTCGCCAGTAGATTGCTTGGCGTGTCAATCTGTGGACAATCTGCATTTCCGCCAATACTAAAGTTCATTTTTATATAACATATTTGCTCATAATATGTGGCATCATTTATTATCACCGATACACACAGGAACAAACAGCGTACTCTTGTGAATTATAATCATAACATGTGACTGTACGCGTAGGTCAACGCTACTGTGCGCAATTTGTCGCGGGTTCGTTTCCCGCGTGGGAAAAACATTTGTGTGATCTACAAATTTAAAAGTTCTGGGTGTTTTTTGCATGAGATATGAATGTTTGTGATACCCCAGCGGCACTAAGACCTAAGTGCGACAGTTTTCCAGGTTACTACTGGAAACAATTGTCATTGTGCAGATTGCATTAAAGAGCGCAATCACATGAAACTAGCTTGAAATCAGTATAGTATAAACGTACATAATGGATTTAATTCTTATACTTTTATACCAGTACGTACAAGTTCATGTGTAATTATAGAGAACCTATCATTAATGACGACAAACGTAGACACTACCATATCTATTACATGATGGTACGTATCTAATACATGGAGGCATTTTCCATTTAAACCGTAGTACAATCATCTAACGAAGTATAAGTTTAATAACCTAATAAGAACGTAACTAGATCGATACTACTTCTGTGTTGTTACCACTATGTTAAGTTCTGTGAGGCATTATAAACATGTTGCGCCAGACTGTATGTCCGACTAATCAGTGAATGTGTCACTGTGGTGTAACTAACACCACCGCAAACAACGGGAAGGATAACATTTTGTTGACCGTGTAGCTCACACGACGCGATAAGAAGGCGTGAAAGCGGCCTTAACGGTCGGAGTAATGAGAGGCTGCGCATTCATTAGCGGCGCGTTAGGTCCGCTGCAAATGATAGGCCAGCCGTCACCGCAGCGTATCGCGTTACACACACCAGACATACTAACATGACAACTACCTCACAGACTGTCGACTTTGTTCTGTGTGCTAGCTACGATTATAATATTTTGGACATCCTCATAAGAAATACGAGAAAGTTGTGAAACTGAAAGTATTTTAAAGTTTCTCTGTTTAATGCTGAGTTTCAAACTCTTTGGTTACGGATTCTTATCTTTGTCGTAAAACTAAAAACGTCGATTTGAGTTGTGATGCAAAGCGATTATTTAAGCCGGAACGAAAGTTTCAGCCGTTTTGAACCAAAATTCAACTAGCATTCCAACAAAAATAACCTTAAGCCTATTTAACTTGTTGACGCCATGCTCAATTAGGGGACATGACTGCGGCACCGGCTCATACCCTTAACGAGCCAGCCATTCTACCTGTTGTCGTGTTTATTATGAACACACCTACTTATATTAATAAAGTCACGCCAGTTCCCTACAGGAGAGTCCCGACGGTCCGCACGAGCGAAACAATTTGTAATGACGGAATTTAATATGAGTGTGGCAGTGATGAGATAAATGTAACGCTATCTACCTAAACAATTGGCAGTTAACCCCGAGGGCAATTGTATTACAGCTACGTTTCCGTTACATTGAGGCGTATTACTGCAGGTTAAGGGTTACATTAATGCCGTGGATTGACATGTCCTTATGTAATGGACCTTATAAAACCTAATTAACTGAATTGAATAATTAGGTTACTTGGCAAGATTTAATGCTGGCTTACGGTGAGGCACCGTCCGCACAACCTTTTGAGAAATTGCATTTTTCACTATTCTTTTATGCGTCACAATATTTATTTAAATAAACAATTATTATTCATTCTTTTCTTTTATTATTAGTAATGTAATTCCGGCTCAAAACAAATTAGTTAATACACTTGTCATAATATGCGCCTTCGATACGTAATTAAATAGAGTCATAAAACATGTGTCAACACATACATTGGTACAGTGATACTTGATGCGCTATCTTCCTGAATAAGATCGACACTTTATTCTATGATACTTGCGATGGTAAACACTATAAATGGACAGCATAAGCAGTAATGCCGACAAAATTGACATCCGTTTTGGTTGGCTACGCACCTTTTATATAGGGTACATTTTTGCAAGCACACACTGTAGTTGTGGTTAAAACTTACAACTAAACAGGTACATAAGTCAGTTTCCTACCTTAAAAACCTGCCTGTAACTACCCCATAGCTAAAAGCTTTTTCTTACATAGAAAATAAATGACCCTGTCTGCTTAACGGTATCAGTTGTAGATATCAGAATAGCACCTCCCAGACCATTACATCTGGTACACTTCGTTGGTGTCGTTCGTTGGTTCGTGTTACAGGTAGGCACTGTAGCGTTTACCAACTGACTTACATTTGGAGAATTACTTGAAGGGTGAACCAAAATCAGGTTTTCTGCATAAGTTGTTAAAAGAAATTATTACTTACGTGCAAAAACTTGATGTGTTAGAAGACTTGTACATTTCTAATTTGAATGATTCTAGGCATGAATTATATGCTACGATTTTCAGCATATATTTATATCTCCTTGTACTAGTTTCATGTTGAACATCTATTTTCACGATGTGAATAAACAAGTTGCGGTTTCGTAAATATTCATTAGAGATGTCGTGATCTATAAGTGCAGGAGTGTAGTGCGTCCTTGGCTCGCCTTTACTGTCATGAAGTGTGGCAGGCGAAACCAATATATCATACAGACTGATTTAAACTAATATAAACGATTCCTTTCGAACTTTTTTACTAGTGAAAGCGAGGCCGAGTTTATCACGGACTGTAAAAGATCACTTCTTTGTCATTTGCATTACCTCGTTATGAAATAAAAGAAATACTATTCTTACTTTTATTTTTTATCTTTGTCCGTGACGTAGGTAATCCCTTAAATGTCTGTAAAGGTTAATCCCCTTATACTTCTTGCCAAGATTTTAATAAGATTTTATTCAACTAAATGTTGATTATATTTGACAAAGACGGTACACATAACCTGATAGTTGAATAATAGATAATATGGAAGTAAGTTTGAAACATTTAGAAGCTAATTTGAGCGCTGTCTGGTCGCCTTATTTAAGGAGCAAACAATACAAATGGTCCTGATTTCGACCCTTGTAGAGATATCATTGTGACTCACGGTATTACTTATTGATTTGTGGCAGGATAGTCAGATCGACATGTATGTCGCGCTGTGAATGTCAATACACGAATTTAGGAACCCACACTATTAATCGGTAATTGGCCTATTGTTATGGAGAACTCTCCATAACAATAAGCCAAAGCCAAATGGCAAGATGTTATCAACAGGGCGGTTAGTGCCTGCGTGCGCGAGGATGCATCGGAGACATGCACGGCGACGCACATCACGGGGATAAACATGTAGCAATGAACACCGTGCCATTAGTAACTTCATTCAATTTTTGCATTCTGAATCGAAACTACAAAAATATATACTTTGCTGCCATAATCACTACGCAATCGAGAGGAACATACCTCAATATTGATCCAAATGTCTATGTTCTACAATAGGAAGGCTAAACCAGCTATTGGTCTAGTGCTAACGTAATTTCCTTATAGATAATGGCTGTGTAGGTTCATTCCACCGGGTCTCGCCTACGTATGTATTTAAGAAAGTGTTTATTTAATCGAAAACATTTTAAAGGCCGACCCCGTCGTTGTGCAATATAACTGTGGCCTAAATGGTCAAGATCTCTTCTAGTAATCCCCAACGCTAATAAAAATAAAGTGCTTTCCACGGGTCACGCCGGGGATATTTACTTAGCTGTAATTGCGATCCCGGGGCGCTACAATCTCAGTAATGTACAAACGAACAAACCTTCAAGTTAATGGTGCTTTTAGCATAAAAACCGAGATTGTGTTTTGTTTCGTGGTTAAATTAACAGGTATTACTCAGCTAAAACGTGTTTGGGCAAACAATGAGAGCGCGCATGGGAGCGTTAAATAGCCGCGAAGTGTATCGAGTGAGCGCGGCCAGCCCCGAGCTGTGGGCGCGCCGTCTGCCGTGCCGCATGCGTCGCTGTCGTCGGCATGTCTGGGGCACTCGGCCGACGTCAAAATACATTAAAATTTGCGATTATTAAAGAGCTTTGCGATTTCGAGGGCAGACATCTCAATTGTTTATTATTAGAGTCTTCAGTCGATAGTAGAGATCTTAGATATATATATTTTCTTAAATCTTTTGCGATTAAAAACTCACATTTTCTGTTGCGGTATTGCTAGCCTGAAAGTTAGGATAGGGATTCACGTATTATTCAAACCACAACAAATTAAACTGGGGAAGAGCGACACATTTTTAATTTTGAATAGGATTAAAAAACGCGGCTAAAAAGTTTTCTACAGTTTGTGCGCTGTAGCATGGTGCGGGTGACAGTTGTCAGTCATGTTTCGTTTCACTCTTGAAAGTTGCCGCGATTTACAATTATGACCTTAGTATTTCAGGTGCACCATATATGTAATATATTAAATCATCAATCACGGTTCTTAATTAAATTAAACCAACCAGAATGTTCTAGTTTACAAATAGAATTATATTGGAAGAAAAAATAAGCAAAGTGTTATGCGTATAACGTAACGCCAAAGACTTCTTTAGTGATGGGATGTACTGCTACGATGGATATATCGACATTTTTATAACTAATAAAAAAGTACATTTATTTCGTCTTAACTCATATCAGAGTCAGAAACATCTAAATTGTGACTCAATTCATCATCTGAATCTGTAACTGATATTATTAACGATGATTCCATAAAATCACCAATATGGATATCACGATCGCAATCAGACATAATGTTTATGATAAATTTTATATTCAAAAATATATTTTTTTAAATAATTCAAAAAATAATATAAGATACAATTAAATTTAATGTTAAATTATTTTTATAATAATGAAAAAGGAAATGTAATTTTTGCTGTGAAAAACGTCATCGATAAAAATGACTTGCATAACGTTACATCCTTAACCATGTGATACTGACAAATGTCACCCGCACCAAGCTACGGCGCACAAGGTATAGTTTGTTTCTATTTTATATGTTCTGAACCTCGACGGTTAAATTTGGAGAACTGTACCTTTCAGGCAAATGCTTCCACTTTCGCATTAAACCTCTTTTTTCAGGACATCACAGTAGATAAGGTCAATAGTTCAGCGAAGGTTTCAGCATTTCCGCTTCGATACTCCAACGGTTATCATTGTATCTATTTCAGTTCATTGAACTTATCGCTGTAGCCTTACGTGCTGAGCAAATATGAAAGAGATCATTTATACATGTCTGCTATATTCTGTGTTCGCGTAACATTCGGCACAAGTTCTAAATCATTAAATTAGTCGTATGATTTGTGGCTCAGAGCAATGTAGTTGAAATTATGTCACGCTTCCACAGTAATATGTTTCTAAAATAACTCGTTAATGCTACTGTTTAACCTTGGCTCTAAATAATAAGAAATATTATAGAGAACGCTAGTGAGCAATATCAGTTTACCCCAAATCCCTCGCAAGACGTCAACTACGCATAGTTCATAGATACCTGATACATTTTTAGGATTCACTTACGACGGCCTTATTAAGTCCCCGGTCAATAGTATAGGGCCACCGCAATAACTCATTTAATTACCAAGTACACGCACGATACGCCTGAAACGGTATATTATCCAAATTGTTCTACAGAATAATAGAACGCACTGAATATTATGCTAACACTAATATTTCAGCTGAATACCTACTCTGTATTTTGTGGACACATAAATGCTAAGACTACTCCGACACCTAATCTGCTGTGAAAACATCTCAGCTTGAGCTCAAGCTGAGATGATGTTTCATGGCCTGTTGATTTAATTCGTGTTTATGTACCTAAGTAGCTACTTAGGTATATAAAACAGTGCTGGATGGTGTTGATGTATGGCTTGTCAAATAAAATAATATTAGTCGTTGTATTAAAATTTTAATATTTTAAAAGACGGTTTCTTTGATGTATGAACTTGGTCATTCAAAATAAAACCTAAACTCGGTCTGACCTTGTTAAACCAATAATTAGATTGACGAGTATCGATGTATAGTTGGATGTCGTCGCCCATTCATTCCTGCCCTCATTGGTCCCTTTCACACACGATGCGGGACGAGCTAGAATCTCGGCTCCACAGAGGGTATTTATTGAAGACGTGATATATTCAAGCTCGTCGCATTCCGTTAATAGGCACGTAACTTCTCGCCTTTTGTCAAGAAGATTAAGCTTTAGAGCGGCACATGTCACGAGTACCAGTCTACCAGCTTTACAATATTGAATGGCCTAGTCATCATTGTAACGACAATCTTATCATAAATGATATTCATCATGCTGTTTTCGCAACCGTATATCCGCTTTTGGAGAGTAATAACATTACGGCTCATTCACTTACCCAAAAGTTTAATATAAATAACTACAATTAAATACATTGTCGACATTAACTAAATAATAAATCTTTTGACGGGCCTGTTGGTCTAGCGGTTAGTGACCCTGACTGCTATACCGGGGGTCGTGGGTTCGATTCCCACTCAGGACAAATGTTTGTGTGATGAGCACGATCATTGGTTCTGGTCTAGGTGTTTATCTATAATAAGTATGTATTTAGAAATATATAAGTATGTATTCAGTTGTCTGGTTACCATAACACAAGCTCTCTTAGAGCTTAGTTTGGGATCAGATAACCGTGTGTGAATTGTCCAAGAATATTATAAATCTTTTTAATCTTCAAATCTATATAATTATGTTTTTGTGTTTTCAAAACAGACGACCTTTACCTGAGGAGAGAACAAAGTAGTGACGTATAAATGGCATTGTATTACAGCACGCGCTGAGCCGCGTGGGCGGCGTGGTGTTCTGCGAGGCGTCGCAGCGCTGGGCGGGGTCGGCGGGCGAGCTGGCGGCGCTGTGGGCGCGCGCGGCGGCCGGCGCCGGCGTGCTGGCCTGGCCGCGCCGCGCCGCCGTCACCTCGCTCACGCACCCGCGCATGTTCCACTACTTCCACGCCAACATCGACGACTTCCTCTTCGTGCAGATGCTCGACCTCACGCGCCTCATCGTCGTCAACAAGCCCGCCGTCACCGACATCATGCGCCCCTGGATACAGTGCGCGCTCACGCTCGAATGTATCATGCCTTTAGGTAGGTGTATCTATATACAACTCAAGTTTATGTCGATATAAAGTTGTCAAATGTGTGACGGGAGCTTAAGATGCCGTGTGTGGATGCAGGTGCACAGTCGGTGGGGTGCAGGTTCGACAAGAAGCCGCAGTACCGGTACTCGGGGTGCCACGGGCAGGACGCGTCGGCGCTGAGCATCGTGCTGGGGCTGCGCTCGGGCTTCGAGGAGGCGGCGTACGCCGTGCGCGCGCCGCGGCCGCGCTGGCGGAGCGTGGGCGACGCCGCCGCGCGCGCCGAGCTGGCCGCGCTGCTGCGCAACTCCACCGAGCCCGACGACCGCACCGAGCACAGCGCCGACCCGCTCACCGCGCACGCCACCGTCTGAACACGCCGCATGCCTGGACCCTAGTCTTAGGTACAACATATACATATTTATTGATTTGTAAACATTGGAACGACAACTAATGATAAGATAATAATTCGATGTGTTAGTGAGACCAAAATTAATCATTATTAAATATCATTCCATTTGTTAAAATTACGCCAAAAAGTAGGAATTTTGTTGATTGAATTTTGAAAATTCGTGGAGTGTTAGTAAAATTAGTTAAATAATTATTAGTGGAATAAGTACAAGAAGTATATTTGAAAGTTGAATAACAAGCCTAGATCGTTTCAATAATTAATTAACAGATTATAAGAATCCGCACTGGGATACATGTAATGTGCTACGGGTGCGACTGTACTGTAATTCTACAATGAGTATTTGGTTGCATACGTGATAGAGTGGCTCGAGTTCCGTACCACGCTTGGTAGCCGGGTCACCTATCCCTGGCCGACGGTCCCAGTGCGTATCGCGCCTTACATGTTTTGCCATATTGGGTACAAATAAACGTTATTTTGTTTAAGTATTTTTGGAATCTCACAAGAAGAGATGATTGTTACCTGAGTCAATTGTTTGTATTGATATCTAAATTCTAAATGTTTATAGCAGTATTATTTGTTACACGCGTTCATTTATTAGGACAATTTAATTAGCTGTCTTCTGAAGGCGGCCGACGTGAAGGTACCTAGCGATGTGGATCGATACGTGATTAGCTAGCGTTTACCATTTATTAGGTAGTTGTAGTATTATTTATTCAGTTACAAATAAAACGCACGTTAGGGCGCGGCGTGGGCGGCCGGCCGTCGTGCCACTTGGCAACAGCCGGGAGCGATGAGCCGCGCGGGAATATTCCTCGGTTGAAAGAGCTCGAGATCACCATATCCCACTCCACTTTCCGGATACCATCAATGCTTCTGGTCCATTAATATACATGAATGCAATAAATGCAATGCATATAGGAATAGGTCCAAAGCAAGTAGTGATAGTAAAGTATCCGATACCCATGGAACTTCCGGTGTGGCAATTATTACACATCTGCTACGGATATCGTTTTCGATATCGACTGGCGACTGTTGCTATCTGTAACTATTGCTGTGCAACACGTCACTGCCGGAATATTCCCGGAATCATTTAGAACAAGTCGGCTCCCACTACAGTCCCAGTTATAAATCAGCTACATGCTTACAGTACAACCGTTTAACTACATCCTTTGAGTATATCACCATATTGTGCGGTACTCCGACAATGTTACCCATACGGCAGTCGACAGTCTCACGAGGTGGTCCCTATATACCTCAGGCGGGCAACACATACACTCAAGTACAAATTAATTTTATGCGAATTATAATGAATGGTTTAATTGCGAACCTGAGCGATCAGTTTAAGGCGTTCTCTAAGATCTGAGTTTATATTATACTCCAAACAAAATATGTAAAGAAATGCTCAGAAAATATTTATTTTAAGCATGATTAACACCATCGCCACGATTTCCCCGAAGTAATTAGTAGGGTTTCGTAGGTAGTTCACGTTTACCTTGTTTAAGTATTATCAAAGTAAATAGTTAGCTGCAGCGTATTTATACATACATATGTATTGTGTGAGTAGAGATAAAATACAGGTTATTCACACTTATTTATTACTTACGGAGAAGTCGAGTCGAACGAACGACTTCTAATAATATTGTTTTCGACAGCTGTGAGTTTATCTAGGATCTTATTTATAAACATTATATTAATTTGTACATAGAACATTGTACATTAGACTAATATTAGCAAATGTAGTGCTCCAATTTTTCGTAAAATACTTAGTTATAATTAGCTATCGTGCGGTCGTTTGACGGTCGGCGTGTATTTAGCATTTTTATTGCTATTGATTAGCAGTTAGCGCATTGATACTCATTAGTCATAATTTTATGTACGAGCCTTTATCGAGCAATATTATATTTTTACATAATGTACGCAAGTGGCGCATTTTATCTAGCTATTTGGCAGGCATTCGAATTATTTAAACACTATTTAGAAATAATGTAGGTCGAGTTAGCAGTTGTCAGCAATAACGGATACTTACGGCGAATGTTACCGCGGTGCTCGGCGGCCACTCCGGCCACCAGCCAGGTGACGTGTGTCTGTACAACCATGTTTATTTAGCGTCAGTCGTATAAGTGTTGCTCTTGTAACGAACGGTGCATATCGGTGTTTTATTTTTATACATTTATTTAACACCAGGTTTGGTTGTGAAATGATTATCAAATTAGTTATGTATGCACGAATTATTTAGTTTGCCACGTCCAATGTGATATGCGTGTACGTTTATTTAATACCTGAATGTTTCTATATATTTAAGTAGGTAACAAATATTTAACTATGTCACTCTTGTACAAAGCTAGGGTTTATATAAAATAACAAAATTGATAACTGTAATATCTGGATTTCATAAGATATTTACAGTACTTAGCCAAAATTGAATACTCGAGAAACATTGTTAAATTTATGTTACAAATTATAATATAGGTATATCCATCAATACATAAAAAGCACGATTATAATAGTTGTAAAAGGATTTTGTATAGACGTATACATATTTATTTTGAGATTGTTCGCATATATAGCCCCTAAATATAAGGATCTCATCGTTACTTAACGCAGCTAAGTGTGACCAAAATGAACTTAAGTTTTCTACTTAATGTGAATCTCAATCCAAATTTGTAAAATACTCTGAGTGTCACGCGGTACTTTTTGCCATACACATATTCTATTATTGGATTAAGAAATCTTCGTGATACATGTAAGTCAATTTAATTACGTAAATGTATTAAATTTACCAGGATGTTCTTAAAATCTTAATTAATCTTTCAAATTTAATATTATGTTTGAGTGAGAGTATCTGTTATGCTCGATATATGCTCATCAACATACAAGCAATATTATATTTCGGTTGTTATGTGAGGTTCACGTGGCAGTCTTACCATATCCACTTGGACATACATTGAAACAAGTATGAGATGTTCAAAGCCACATGTTGTGTGTCTGCACTTCTGATTGTGAAACCAGAAGGTACACAGTGACAGTCAGTTGCGCGTCGCGTGTCGTTTCATTCACTAGTTTGTAATGAGATCTAGTCCTTATGCTAATACGTAAGTTCGTTGTAAAATTCAAGTAAAACCTATTAAAGCGATGAGCGACTTCGTTGTTCACACCATCAGCGCTAACTCTGCGTTAAATGCTATTATGTTGTGATTTATGATACGTTTACCTTTGTATGCTTTGCGCGAGGCCATTGAAAGCTGATTCATCGAATTTTACTTACATAAGATGGACAGTCTGCATTTTACTACTTATTCCTTCAATGCGTGCGTGCATCAGCCTCTGTTTAAAGTAGGCTCCGCTACATGTAACATATTGTACCTAAACGGTGCAATGAGTGGGAGACCTGCGGATAAAATCCATTTATTATAAATGCATACTTTTGATGTTTACATACTCTTACGGATAGTATTCGTATTCAATTTATACAGTTTTATCCACGTTTATATGACCACGTTTGGAATTAGTATTAGGTATGCCAAATGCATCACATTGTTGTGATAACATTAAAATATTAGCTTGTAAGGGTTTTCCATGTAGATAACGTTAGTCAGTCTCGCTGCGGCGGAGTCTGCACCAGTGTGTCGGCGTCGCTAGCAGACTATATGTATAGTTTCCTCGCACTCTGCTCCTAGTAATGTGTCATTGTAACATTATCATGAAATGCAACTGTTGTGATTATTATTTTGTACCTTATTTTTAAGAAGTGATACTTGCAATTGTTAGCTAGCTGATTGTAGAATTGGACTGAAAAATGAGGCGCCAGCTTATCAGGTGAGGATGGTCTGCGCGTCACTTTCGTAAACAAACGATATGCTCGGCGCCGGCTGGTTATCTTTCACCACTTCCGTGCGTTGTTTATACGGTTATTTGAACATATTGTTACGCGTTCAAAGCGAAATGTTTCTGTAAACAATTCTTATTATGTGTAAGTGGTCTGCTGTTACGGATAACTATTATTGTATATTCTCATTAGTTAGCGCTAGACTCGAATAGATTGTTCGGTAAAAAAAAATATGTAAAATCGTTCGAGGGCAAATCTCCTTTGACATTTGATAATCCTGTATGAATCTTATTTGTAAATTAGTGATACTCACATTTTAATTATGTTTACGTTATATCTTCAACTTTATACAGAAACATTTCTTTTGTATAACAATATGTTAACTGACCAAACCTCATCTACCAACCTCGCAAAAAATATTGTAACTTTGTTTCCCCCATGTTTTATTACCATAGATCTATTTTACAATAATTGACATGTTACATATGTACGTGTATTTATTTCTATTTGTTTACTTTATTGAGCATATAGGTACCTAAATATGTATGAAGCTAGCACTCTAGCAGCACAAGCGTCACTGCAGCAGTTGCATTTCCCCCCCCCCTCCCCCCGCGCCCGCGGTGTGCGCGTGCGCGGCGTAGTGTAGCGCCCCGCCCACTACTGTATGACCTCGGACCTTGATTAGCGTATTTTTCAAACAAATGCAGCTTTTACATACGCATATCTTTATCGACAAGTGATAATTATTTATTAAACTATGATTACAAAAATATATTTTTGTTTTATTTTAAATGTACAAGTGTTTATATATCTTCTTGCAAAAAAGGCATAATAATTAAAACAATAACAATAAAGATAAAATTGTTTATTCATTCCACATGGAAATCACAAGTCTTAGGATAGTTATATTGGTTATTGAATAGTTTTATGTGACTGTTTACTCGCATAAAATACAATTATTACAACCCAACCATTTTGAACAATGTACAGATAACAATTAATAGTGTTTAAATACTGCTTAAACTTAATTATCTTCTTATTACGAATCCTGTGAGTAGGTTTTTTAACCACAATAAAACACAAATAACGATCTTAAAACCAATAATTGCATTTAGACATTTCAAATGTAGTCGACTAGTTCTCATCCCCGGATGTCTAAACCAACAACTGTTCTAATAGTATTTACAAAGCAGCATAAGAAAATCACGCGGTGAAGAATAGCATATAAATGAGTTGTTCACATTTTCCATAGGAACAGCTAAACGCCTCAGAGTCCATTCGGTAGCAGTTTGACACAACTAATGGCTCGCGGACACCAAATCCGTTATCCGTCCGTCGAAAGCCAATCTCGGACGATTGATCCAAACACTAGTTACAATATATTTCATTATAATAATAATATATCTAGTATCTTATCTGCGTCTATTGTATAACATTAACTTTGCTATGTGTACTTCAGAAGGAATTATTAGTAGTGTCAAACTGTGTCGATGACAGAGATACACGATGGTAATCAAAATTCTTATTTAAAATAGCTTATAATATGGATGGCACTCTGCGTAAGCTAGTCCTCTTGACAGGAAAATACTAAGCTCGTTACATTTTTACCTACAGTAGACCACACTTCTATTACACCGTATTAGCCTTTATGTAATATCATTGAGGCTAGGTTCTAATGCCCCTGCTACCGAACAACATGAATATATGTAAACACACTACGTGAGAGTTGTAACACTGATTACATGCACCATGAAGTTTCCGTACGGCTCGCAACATCCCGGCAGCAGGGTCACAGAGCGCAGGTTTGTACTACACATGTATCTACAAGTATATACAACATTGTGCATTGACTAGGGACGACTTTGCTATATTATGCTAAGAAGCCGCAAAGTTAGAGCAGCGTCCATGGTATTAACGTAAGTACTAATACAAATGTAGTTAACATAGACCAAAAATATTGCTCTATGAACCTATTTCTTTTGTGTTTGTCTAAAAAGTAGGTTCATACAGTTCATATAATATGATGTTCTTAATATTCTAATTATAATTTTTCTAAGACTAAAGTACGTAGTTAAGATGCCATTCATTTCAAATTCAATAATTTAATCTTAAATTAAAACACTAAATGATATCACTTACAAAACAACAACAAGGATAAGCATTTGAATTATTAAAAATTAGTAAGTTTTAAAAATATTATAATAATACAACTCATATTTAACACAATTATAAACAGTTTATAGATTTCTTCTACATATATTATTAACATATCTAATACATTTTTTAATGTATTAGTTTCTGATGCACTGATGATCATTGATTTTTTATGTAAGACCCCGTCGAATAAATAATACCAGAGAGCTACAAACCAGTTAAATGGCAAGATATATTCAATCACGTACGTCTATATATATTATATAATATTAAATATTTTAACATTTGTTTATATAAACTCATATACTCTAATATTTTATAACTAAGAACACTAATATGTACCGATATATAAGAATACATATATGTATATTTAAAAGTTTGCGCATGCAATCATGGTGATCAATGCTCATTGCTGGTTCGTCCCTTTATGAAAAGAGGCATTTGCACAGCAGAGGGACAATTACAGGTTTATTTGAAAGTGTAAGACAAGCTTTACATATAATATCAAAAAGGTTTGATAACTAAGTTTTATTTATTTTACTGCAATATTACAGCAGCAATAATATTACAGCAGTTTACATGACATGTGAACATTTAGATCTAGTAATGCTCAAAGATTTACTTCAATATCAAGTTATGTATAACACTATTTACTGTGCCCAATAACACTATTTACTGTTTTATAGATGTAGGGGATATAGGGTAGGTGCAGAAAAAGTAGAAAGTAAATTTATTCATTTATGAATGCACTGCACACTATTACATTATATATTATGTAAAACATAAACGCAAATGCATTATCAAGACAACTTGTTTCTCTATGCATAAAATGAAGTAACCACAGGGAAACATTTTAGAGTCTCTTTTAGACACACACTCAAAAATTACTAATACAGTATCTTAGCATCAACTGCACAGCAATAGGCTTTAATAGGACAAAAAGAAAAATAACTGATCCAAATCCTTGCTTTATATAGGTGTCAAATCATTGTTAATATCTAGTGAGGAGAATTAATAAATAAGCATTAATGATATTTACAATCTAATACTAATGTTGTGAGCATGATAAGATATAGTCTTATTGATAGGAACACTTTGAAGTATTAGGTCAACTGAGCTTTTACTTTTAGTAAATCACACTAGTCGCTAGAAATTCGATAAATTTGTACACACACAGGTAAACAGTATCATTGTAGTGCATCACAGCTACCGTGCATGTTTGTTATCTTTACCGTGCATCTAACTAACAGTTACCTACGTGCATTTCAAAAAGTGATATTAGAATCTTGTGCGTCGACTATGTGTTGTAAAAACACAACACATTGGCTGCTAAGTGTTTCTAAATATATTAGTATAGAAAATATAAAGTTGTTTTCATTAATTTATTTTAAAAACGACCACGCAAGTTATTTTTAATACTTTAGATATACATAAGTTATAGTTTTGATATAATTATTGTATGCATGAATTATAAACATTACATTTTTGTATGGAAAGTTCTTATAGGTCCTCCTAAGTTCATTCAGTGCAAGAAAACTACACTCACATGTTTATTTTATGATATCTCTATATGTGTATATTAAATAATACTCTATTACATAGAGAACTAATGTTATCCTGAAAGAAAATACATACACTTCTACAAGAATATGTATTTTAACAAAGTAAACTTTAAAAATTATAACTTTACCGACCAGGTAAGAATCTTAAACCCAGAGTATAAAACACGTGTACATAATTATACAAATAAATATATAAAGAGAGTGCACACAACTGCAATACAAGATTTTCTATCACAACTTTCTTATGATAGATAATCAGACCAGGATATTTAGAAATACGAACGAAAAGAAGGGCAATTTATTAGAAATAAATACATAATATGTTTTAATGTTTTAAAAGTTGTAAAACTTGTTGCTTAAGTGTGTACCTTGTAACAAGAAATTATGGAATAGTATAACATAACCTGTATATACAATAAGCCTGGGTCTCACTTGGTCCACCATGGTAGCTGGCAGGACTCCAGCACAGCAGACACATCGACAGGACACTACCGCTACAGTGCAACCTTACCAGTAAACTAGTCTGAAGATATGTCAAGAACATTACTTCTTATCCGGTTCTTCTTTTTTCTTTTCGTCATCTATGAAGAGCAAAGGAATCATCCCGAGGAAACAGCCGATAGTGATACCAATGACTCGACCCTGAAAACGATTTAAAAGGCAACATAATTTAGGTTGGTTCTTGCATTTGCGTAAGCTACGCGTTTGTGCGACGTTATTTACGAGTGTTGTATGACGAAAGCGCACTTTGCCACCAGCTGCCAGTGGCTATATAATTGGGTTTAATTGTTTTCACAAGTTTGGAGTTTGGCCAAAGCTAGATCCAGAGATTGCAACAATGTATTTTCCGAAAGGTAACAAAAATGAATAACCGTGAGATAATTAGAGTATAGGTATATAGGCGCATGTATTGCGGGTGCAGCAGCTTACCACGTTGGCGAAGCGGCGGCTGATGGTCATCTCGAGCTGCAGCGGCGCCAGCTTGGGCACGCCGAGCCCCACCCAGGACGCCGCGCGCTCCACGTAGTACGAGGAGCCGATGCCGATCACGTCGCTGAACGTGTTGCCCAGCGCCGCCGCCGCCATCGTCGACAGCGTTATGTACGCGCTCATCGAGCTCTCTATGCTGTCACCCTGCAATGTAGCACAAATAATTATTAAATTATGTGCCATGGAATTAATAAAAACATCTGATATTGGTGCATTATTTTTACTAAACTTTATTACCTAATATTCTAATTATTTATCGAAATGTTCCGTAAGTGCATAATATTAATAGAACCTTGTACTACTTACCGCAATGATCATGATGAAGTTATCTAAGAAGCCAAATCCAATGAATGGTATTGAGTTTGCAAGTGACACTGTAATCAAAATATCATAATAAACATTTACCCATCGCAAGTTAACAAAAAAATAGTTTAAGAATGATTCATCTTAAATGTGAGGTCATAGGTATGAAGTATGACCTCATCAGAGATGTGTAAAGCATAATATTATTAACATATTATCTTCTATTTAACAGATAAAGGTGCGTTGAAAAACCATTATATTTAAAAAATAAGCTTCTTGAACAAAAATACGCATTATTTTAAGGTCATTAACATTATTATGTAAGGCCATTAGCACATAATTCTTGTTTTATAATCATTGAAGCAGACACTCAATATCATATTGTTATCATAAGAATTAGTGTTTTTCTCTAGATAATGTGATAAAGTATAATGCTCTACATAGATAATATGTCTTGTCTGGTCTGTAGTAAGACAGAATACCACTTACAGTGAAGCAGCTCCCTCTTGCTGGGTGGCAGCACCGTCTCAGCTGAAACAGAAGCCACTTGTTTGATCATACAAGATTTTATTGCTCATATGATTAGATAGCGGTATACTCAAATCATTTCTTGAACTCTTGATCATATATTTACTCAAACATTTTTTTTAACATATCATAAAATAATGTTCTTGTGCTTTTATAAAATAATAATTTACTTAAATATATCCACAAATTATGGCTAAGAACCACTTCAATAACATCAGATTTCAAAACAAAGATATTGCATCAAAATCAGTCCATTTGCTTGAGAGCTACTATGACACAGACAGACAAATCAAACTTATAACACTCCATAGTTTTAACATTGGGGGCTAAAAGAAAAACACAGCATCAAGTCTAGCTCTACACACACTACACTATTTGTTGAAAAGAGAGGTAGAGATAAAATCAATTTATACATATCCATGTATAATGGTTAACTCATCACAAATAGTCAATTAAACAATAACAGTAACAAAGAAAAACAAATAACATTACCCTGATAAAAGCACAAGTTACTAGTAAAAATCTATAAATAGTAAATACAGTCAATGCCCGTGGGAACCAGTTGAAACTGGATTCGTTGAGAAAATTCTAAAATTAAAACTTACCAAACTTTTGCTTCAGCCAATCTTCTGGAACAGGGCAGTATTTGCCTGTAGGGTCGACATCACCCAGTGAGGGCACTTTACTGGGTCTTCCTAACTTATTTCTCCATCTCTGACCAGCTAATCTATCTGTTTATGTCAAAAAAGTTAAATTTATAGTTAGACATATTAGATTAGATTAGATTAGAATATTCTTTATTGTACACTATTAAAGTTACATATATTCATATCAAGTACAGTAAAGCGTACAATGGCGGTCTTATCGCTTATAGCGATATCTTCCAGACAACCTTTGGATGGACAGGAAAGATAAAAGACAACTGAGGTAGATGAAAGTAACGTAAGTGTACTACAAATATATATACATATAATTATATATAATAATAGATAAACTACATACATACTAATAAATATCTTATATAATAATATTTACTGTTACATACATACACAAGAATCTTAGAAGTACTTGCATACATGTAATAATGATTAATAAAAGAAGTTAGTTTTGTTGCAAGAAATGTTCCTTTACCAGTTTTTTAAAACTACTTTGTGTCTGAGCTTGTCTTATTGACACAGGGAGCTTATTCCACAAACGCACACCTTGGACAGTAAAAGATTTGTCAAGGAACCCTGTAGAGTGTGGCGGCATCTTCAATCTCAAATTTTCCGATGATCTCAAGCATCGTGGATGTGTGTCATTAAGGAACGTGAAACGTTCTTTAAGATATTTGGGAGCCGAAGGATTGAATAAGATATTGTATAGTAGTGAGAGAATGTGCGCATTCCGGCGAAGACGAATGGGAAGCCACTTGAGCTTAAGGCGATAATCGGAAACATGATCATATTTGCGAAGACCAAATATGAATCTAATGCAAAAATTCTGAAGACGCTCAAGTTTATCTAGCTGTGCCTCATTAACATCTAGGTAGCTAACATCAGCATAATCGAGGATGGGAAAAAGGAGGGATTGTGCAAGTGCAATTTTGGTTGCAGTTGGTAAAAAATTACGAAGTCTTCTCAAAGAACCTGCCGAGCGAAACAATTTTCGACTCACTTCCTGAATTTGTTGACTCCAAGAAAGGTTTCGGTCCATGTGAATACCCAGATTTTTAACTGTGTCACTTATTGGTATTGCAATGCCATTGAGCAAAATCTGAGGTAATTGCGACCAGTTTACTCGGGAAGTAAATTTGGAACTGCCAACAACAATAACTTGGGTCTTTAGAGGATTAACTGTCAACCCATGACCTGCACTCCAGTCGGTAATTCGTGCAAGATCTTTATTAATTATTGTTACCGCTTCTGATAATTTATTCAGTGTTGCTTGCGAATATATCTGCAAATCGTCTGCATAAAGGTGGTAGGATGAGAGAAGTCCTTGTGAAATGGGGTTTATAAATAATGCAAAAAGTAAAGGAGAGAGAACGCCTCCCTGTGGTACGCCGGCAGAAGTATCACACCACGAAGAGCATGCGCCTTCGATAGAGATTCGTTGCCGACGGCCACACAGGTAACTTCGAAACCAATCAATTGCCGTTGGAGATATGTTCAGAGAGCGCAGCATGCCAAGGAGAATATCAAAATCGATCGCGTTAAAGGCATTACTAAAGTCAAGTAACGCAAGAATCGTAAGTTTTCCATCCTCCATGGCCATCCTAATGTCATCCGTAATGTTGGTTAGGGCAGTTACGGTGCTATGTCCTGGACGAAATCCGGACTGGAAAGGATTAAGGAGGTTGTTCTTGCGCAGGAAAGCACTGAGCTGGTCATGTATGAGGCGTTCAAGAACTTTGGAAAGGAAAGGTAAAATGGAGATAGGACGGTATTGAGAGAGAGATTGGGGATTGGGAGTTTTGGGAAGAGGAGTGATTTGAGCATGTTTCCAAACAGTGGGAAAAACGCCAAATGTAATGGAGAAATTCAGGATATGAGTAATAATAGGAAGGATCTCATCCAGGATAGGGACGATCATTTTACGGCTAACGCAATCACTTCCAACAGCATTAGAAGTGATTGATACCACGCTCTTCTTCACATCACAAGCCGAGAATTGATTAAATAAAAACTGTGGATAGTCGGGAGTTGGAAGGGAAGAAAGATAATTTAATGTGTTAGCTTTAGAAGTCCCATCACATTGGGACGAAGAGCTGAAAAATGAATTTAACGACTCTAGGTCGACATCTTTAGGGATCACGTCTTGACGTGATGTCCCCACTCCCATTGATCTCAGAAATTTCCAGACCTTTGCAGGTTCACTGTTTTCCACTGACTTGTGAATATGTCGGCGTTGAGCATCTCTACACACCTTATTGCAGTGATTGCGGATGGAGGTATATTTTTCCCAAGCTAAGGGGCTGGGTCTGCACTTATACTTAGTTTTGGCTGCAGCTTTTCGTTGCAGAAGATTTTTTATGTCATCTGTCAGCCAAGGTGCTGGTAGGTGCTTCATTTTAATTGGTCGAACTGGAGCATGGAGATCGTAAAGAGTTATTAATTTAGAATTAAAAATATTAATTTTGTCATCTATTGTCGAAGCAGCTAAGAGATGCGACCAGTCAATTCTACCAGAATCCTCACAAAGTTTTTGAAGGTCCATACCAGCCAAATTGCGTTGCAACATTACACGATGTTTTGCCTTAGGAGGTCGGATTTTATAAGCCATATAGATGAGATCATGGTAGGAAAACGCGTCAGCTGCGCACTGACCATGTTTTACAACATGCTGCGTAGAAGAAACAAGGATAAGGTCAAGAAGTGAAGGGATGGAATTCGGGAAATGATGAGTAGCACCTAGAGCAAGAGGAGTTAAATTACAAGATTGAATGGCGGACTTAAAAGTGGATGAGCGACTGTCATTTTTCAAAAGACAAGTATTGAAGTCACCCATTATAATGGTATGACTATAGGATGGTGTAAGATTTTCAAGGATATTTTCAAAAGAGGAGAAGAAATTAATGCGAGATGAAGGGCAATAGTAAACTCCAAGTAGAATTTTTGTATTGGAAAGGGTAACTTCTAAAAAGAGATGCTCACCGGCATTTGACGGAGATGGCTGTGCTGACATATTTACTATGGAAAAAGGAATGTTGGCCCGGAGGTATATGGCAACACCACCACCACCGCCAACGCTGCGATCATTTCTAATAAGCACAAACCCAGGTAAGGAATACGAAGTGGAAGGAAGGCAAGGCTTTAACCAAGACTCAGAAACAAGTATTGCATGGATATTTTTACTATCAAAACTAGCCAGCATATCGTGGAAATGAGCCGGAATGCTTTGTGCGTTGATATGGACTACATTCAGATTTTTAGGAACATCAGAAAATTGAGACTGCAGGGTTTCGCTCAAAGATGGAATACTAGTAAAGCTGTCATTGCTGGAAGCAGATATGAAGCTTTCGTCATCACTAACCGGGCTAGACACATTATTCATTAAATGTATGCTATTCATGCATGTATAAGTTTATGATAAATAAATAAAATAGATGAATAAAACGAGAAATAAAAATTAAACTACAACCAATCCACCCGCCAGTTCTGTGTTACAATCAGAATTTCTTATCTGAATGATAAGCTCGTATTTAACTTAACTAGACAATAATGTAAATAAAACAATAAAACAAACAGAAAGACTTAAGACTATTTCACGGTAAGATTTCCAGTATTCAAAATATCAACCGCTTTAGGCAGTACGATATATGAATGCTCAAAATAAGAATGCAAATTACAATGAGTCTGGAACGCCAGCACAAAGTTTTGACCCAAAAGCCATGAAACCAAATTACCGGTCATAGACAATTAAACACAAGTGACAGTTGCTTCGGGAAAATAGTGCGATTTGAATCACAGAGTATAGTAAATATTCTAGTTATCAAGGTATCAAAAGTAAACAATATCATTGCATACCGTACTTGCAAAATTTAACGATATTATAATAATGAAATTAAAAATTGTTTTGCCGGAAATTGTTATTAAAGATATAACAGAAAGTAAGTCGGATCAGAAATTATGTGAAAAATACGGAATAAGGTATAAGTTAGGAAGAAGTTACCGTGAAACAGCCACGTGGGCGTGACATACACAACTTGAAGCACTATTTCCTGATAGCGGCAGCGCGCTTTTTTCGTGGTGCAGCAGTCGCTACGCTGGCTGGCGATACGTTTACTGGAGATACAGACCTATGCTTGACGGGACCTTCCGGAGGTTGAGCAATTGCGTTGAGGTCATACATATTCACAACCCGATGTTTACTGCCGTCAGCAGCCAGGATGAATACATCGCCTCGTTGAGTCCAGCAGTTTGAGACGCCAAACCTCTCACGCGCCATCATAAAAGCATCATGCCGAGATTTAGTCAGGAACTCTGATAACGTGATGCCGGTACCCTTAAGCTTCGTTTTCGCAAACCATATCTTGTCACGAAGTTCAACGTCCATCAGCTTGACGAGTATTGGTCTGGGTTTGCTCCCGTTGGTGTGGCGGCCCATTCTATGGCACCTCCGAATGGCGGCGGCAGCAAATTCCTCAGTCTTAATGTGTTCCTGGATAACACCTGCTACTACCTTCGAGGTTTCCTCCTTCGGCAGCTCAGGAACGCCGTGCAAGAGAAGGATCTTCCGACGAGTGCGCATCTCCAGCGTATCCACGTCACGGGCAAGTGTCTGCATTTGACCTTGGAGACAACTAAGGGCTTCCAAGACCATGGATCGAAATGAAGTGAAGTCAGCCGCCAAAGAGTCCGTAGAATTCGGTGATTGCTTTAAATCCGCCTCAAACTTAGACATTCTGTCATGGAAAGTTTTCATCATCTGGGACATTGACCCCTGTAGTGCTTCCATAGTGTGTTCCAAAGTTCAGTGCTTGCAAGTTTATAGTTATCGAAAGGTGTTGTCGACGGGACCTACTGATGGGTAACCACTAGGGGCTATCCCGCAGTCTGTCCGTCGGGGACGATCTCCCTAGTATTTGGTACGTGCGCTGCTTTACGCTGGTACACACGTACCCCACGCACCCCTCGATGCGTACTATATGTAGAGGTTCAGATGTTGCTAGGGTACACCCCCACGTCTCTAACTAGCTTCTTAGAAACAATGAAACACAGATTTTTCTTGATCTTGAGAGATTTCGGGTCTTGCCTTTTCTTCATACGTGTGTTCACTACCGATGTGGAGCTGCGACTGACTTACGACGGAAAATGACGCTGTTTATATACAGCGCCACTTTACCGCCGCGTGCGCCATTCTAATTTGAATCTAATTCGATTCTATTTTTACTTGGCTCGACCCTTTTCTCGTCCTTTTATTTTCCAAATATATTATATATGGTTTACAATGTGGTTTTAAATTATGCAATAAGACCCCTATTATACATTTAACATAATTAAAACACCCTTCCTTTTGTATTTATTAAAATATCGCCCCAGAAATGCCAAATTTGAAGCTTTGTGTTTGTTTACTTTCTAAATATGTCGATATCTTCCAAACCCGTGGTCCGATCGTCAAGATTTAAACGGATTTGGCATTTCTGGGCGATTTCCTATATGGTAGTCACCATGATAACATTTTTCCCTCATAATTGGAAAACTTGATTTTCAACTTACGTAATTTTCGTCGAAATTTTATAAGTTTGTATTATCTACGCGTTTGCGCTTCCTTATTCATTATCTACTATTACTAGCTTTAACTTACATTATAAAACTCTAAATATAAAATAGAATAACACATAAACAATTGAAATTTAGAAAATTAGTTAACAATTATTGCTAAAAGTGGGCGGCCCAGCGGGGTACCCCACACTGCGTTAGCACCTTATATCTCAGTTTGGTTCGGCGTTTAGCGCGATACCTTACCCTAAATAAATCTTTATTAGAAAATATGTAAACCTATTGCTTAAACTGTTCTAATGTTGTTTATTTACATTTCTGTCGCCGACATTCTCCCCCTCGTGCGCAGCACCATCCTCCTGGCTCGGCGATCTCCTCGGCACCAGCAGCACCACTCGTGAACTGGGTCTCCGCAGCGCGCCGCCTCTGGTCTCGACGTCGACGATCCTGGTTCTTCCGTCTGGGCCTGGATACACTTGCTGGATTCTGCCGCGTGGCCAAGTGCACCTTGGCAGCGTGTGGTCGACGATCAGCACGATGTCTCCGACCTGTAGGTCGGCAGGCGCTGTCCTTCCAGGTGTCTTCCTCGGCAGCAGGGTGGGCAGATATTCGCGCAGCCAGCGTTGCCAGAAGTGATCGGCAAGCCGCTGCGTCGTCTTCCACGTGTTTTTGCCCACCAGCTCGTTGTTGCTGAAGTCGCCAAGTCTCGCTGCGCCGCATGATCGTCCAAGGAGGAAGTGGTTAGGGGTGAGTGCTTCCTCCTCGGGGTCTTCGGAGAGGTGAGTGAGCGGTCGAGAGTTGACTATGTGCTCAGCCTCTAACAGGAGGGTGTGAAGAACCTCCTCTCGTGGATGCCTTTCGTTGAGGGTGGTGTCTAGTGCGGTTTTGATTGAACGCACCAAACGCTCCCAAGCGCCGCCCATGTTCGGTGCGCCAGGAGGGATGAACTTCCACTGCACGCCGATCTTCTCTGCTTCTGAGACGAGGTCTTCTGTCTTCATACTTTGTAGCGCCTCTTGTAGTTCTCTGCTGGCGCCGACAAAGTTAGTCCCGTTGTCAGAGTAGATGATCTTCGGCATTCCTCTTCTTGCAGCGAATCTTCTTAGAGCCATCACCATGCTGTCGGTGGAGAGCGATGGCGCAAGCTCAATGTGCACAGCTCGCGTCGTAAGGCACGTGAACAGTGCGCCCCATCTCTTCTCGTGGTGTCTTGCTACGGTGACTGACATTGGCCCGAAGTAGTCAACGCCAGTGCACGTGAAGGGTGGATTGCCGTGCATCAGCCGTTCAGCAGGTAGGTTGCCCGTCGGTAGTTCTTGAGGCTTCGCTCTTCTTGTCCGGCACCATTGACATTGATGCTGGACTGTCTTCACTGCTGACCTCAGCCCCAGCACCCAGTACCGTTGTCGAACTTCGTTCATCACCGTTGCGTGGTTCCCATGGTTGAAGCGGCGATGATACTCTTCCAAGATGAGTCGTGTTATCTTCTCCTTGCTGTCGAGCACGACAGGTCGCTTGTAGCTTCTGGACACACCTTGTATCGCGTCGATTCTTCCTTTCACTCGTATGAGGTCTCCTTCTAGAACTACGTCGAGTCGCTTCAACTTGCTGCTGCCCTCGAGTTGCTTCCCCTTTCGTAAGTGTCTGATGTCTTCTTGGAAACTTCTCGCTTGGCTCCCTTTCAAAAGCAGTGTCTCGGCTTGTTCTAGTAGGTCTGCATCTAGAGGTAAGTACCTTCTTTCTTCTTTCTTAGACGTTGGCTGCCATCTCGCACCTGGCGTCTTCTTCGTAACCAGCCTCCAGGCTGGGTCGGTCTTGCTGACGTTGACTCGGCCCGTAGGTCGGCAGAGTTTGATGAATTGTAACACCCTTGCTGTTGCTCGCCGGAGTCTTGTCCATGATGAGAACTTCTCAGGATCTGGAGACGGGTTGATCACGTTCGCTGTTGCCACGACGTCTGTAGGCTTCTCTTCTCCGGTGACTTCTTTCTTGAAGCTCCTCGCTGCTGGCCAGTGAGCTTCATCTCTTCGCAGGAAGTCAGGCCCGGTGTACCAGCGATGGCTGCAGTTGAAGTCCTCTGGCACGTCGCGCGTCGCGTCGTCTGCAGGGTTGTGCGCCGTCGGCACCCATCTCCATTCCTGTGGCTTAGTAAGATCTTCAATCTCAGCTAACCTATGAGCGACAAACGTCTTGAAGGTCCTCGGGTCCGTCTTGATCCAAGAGAGTACGATGCTAGAGTCTGTCCAGAAGGTCTTCTTAACTGCTTTCAGGTCCATCTCTTCTTCCACAGCGTGCGCCAGCCGACTTCCCAGGAGAGCAGCTTGAAGTTCGAGTCTAGGAATCGACACCGGCTTCAACGGAGTGACTCTCACCTTCGCCGCCACCAGATTGACGAGGTAAGTACCATCTTGATCTTGCGTCCTCCAGTAGACAGCAGCTGCATACGCCGTCTCGCTTGCATCCGTGAACGTGTGCAGCTCCCCCTCGGTGCTATGTGGCGCCAGACATCTCGGGATCTGAAGATCTTGAAGCAGCTTCATCTTCTCGAGGTAACTCTTCCAGGCTGCGTGATCCTTGTCTTCAATCTCTTCATCCCAGCCGACACCACTGCGCCAGATGTTCTGAAGCAACTTCTTACCTTGCACAAGTACTGGTGATGCTAGTCCCAGCGGATCAAACGTAGACATGACCGCGCTGGTAACTTCTCTCTTCGTCGGCACCTTGAAACCTCGAGCAATCTCTTCCGGCGTGTTCCGCAGGTTCGCCCTGAAGCCGATGGAGTCCCTTTCAGTGAACCAGCGTAGTCCCAGAGTCTTCTCTTCCTTCTCACCGAGGTTGACTTCTGTTTTCTCAGCTGTCTCGGTCTTCATGTCTTGCAACAGCTCAGGTTGATTTGATGCCCATCCCCTGAGTTCGAATCCTGCCTTCTTGTGTATGAGATCTACTTGAGCTGTCACCCTTCTGAAGTCCTCTTCTGTGTGGAAGCTGTGCAGGTAGTCGTCCATGTAGTGGTTCAACTCGATCGCCCTGGTAGCCTCCGGATACTGTTCCTTGAAGTCTGCTGCGTTCCTGTTCTTCACATAGATGGCTGTGCTAGGAGATGAGGTGGCGCCGAAGATAACTGACGTCATCCTGTATTCCCTCGGTGACACGTCGCGTCTATCTCCTCGCCACAGGAAACGCAGGCTGTCTCGATCTTCTGGTCTGATACGTACCTGAAGGAACATCTCCTTGATGTCAGCTGCTACCGCCAAGGGTCCTCTTCGAAACCTCAGCAGCACGCCGAAGAGTGACTGTAGTAGATCAGGTCCTGGTAGCAGAGCATCGTTGAGACTCCTTCCTTTTGACTTAGCCGCAGCGTCGAACACGATTCGAATCTTCTTCTTCAGAGGATGTATGACGGCAAAGTGCGGCAGGTACCACTTCTTCTTGGACTCTTCTTGCTGCGTAGGAGCTTCTTCTGCGTATCCGCTGTCCAGAAGATGTTGCATCTGCTTGCCGTATTCCCCTTTCAGTTGAGGATCCTTGTCGATCTTCTTCTCAATGTTGATCAGCCGATTCCTGGCAGAAGCGTAGCTCTCTGGCATCCTTTCTTCTTCGTTCCTCCACAGAAGTCCAGCCTCGAACCGCCCATCTTCTAACCTCTTGCAGGTTTTCTCCAGGATGGCGAGTGCTTGTCCCTCGGAATCTGTGGTGGGTCTTCGCGGCTGCACACCAAGCGCCTCGATCGCGAAGTGCTCTTTGATGGCTTGGTGCATCTCCTCTTCAGCCGGGTTGACATGAAGGCATGTATTTAAAAACTGTACCTTCTTAACAGCTCCGCTGTCTGTTCCGTGCAGTACCCAGCCAAGTTCTGTCCTCGAAGCTACTGGCTCTCCAGGTCTGCCCTTCCTGACTTCCCGTGATACGATCAGCTCCCAGTTATCCTGCCCGATGAGTAGCTGAGGTCGCTCTCCTTGGTAGTGCAGCGCGTCTGTGAGTTTCTTCAAGTGCTTGCAGCGCTCGATCCTTTCCTTATCTATGAACTGTGGCGCCAGCTTCAATCCTTCCATCGTACGGACTCCTCTCATTACCTTCCTGGTGTTCTTGTGTACACCTTTCACTGTCAGGTCCAGCATCCGAGAGTCCTTCTTCTGGATAAGTCTGCCGCCAACCGTCTCGATAACAAGCTCTTCACGCTTACCTTGAGCGCCGACCTCTTCGGCTACCTTCTCGTCCAGCAGTGTGACCGTTGAACCTTCGTCCATCAGGGCCAGTATCTTCTTGGAGCCCCTTGCTCCGAAGACCTCAACTGGCACTATCTTCAAATATGCTCGCGTACTACACACCGTGTTGACAGACGCCATTACGTTTGCTGCTTCTGGTGTGAGCTCCTTCTGTGGTGATGCTTCTTCTGACGAGTCTACATGCAGCAGATGATGGTGCCACCTCTTACAGTGTTTGCACGTGGGCTTCCGGCAAGTCTCCTTTCTGTGCCTTCCTTGTAGGCACTTGAAGCACACTCGGCTCTTCTTCACTGCCACCCATCTGTCCTGAACTGAAGCTTTCAGGAACTTCTTACATTCAAATAGAAAGTGCTCACCTTCACACATCGGACATGTCTTCTCGGACTGTCTGGGTTCCCTCTCTGGCGCGTCCCTTGTTGCGTGAGAAGCATGTCTGAAGGTCTTCTTACCCCTTTCTTCGAGCGTAGCAAAAGCCCCACACTTGTCTGCTTCCTGGTTCAGGAACTTGCTCACTAAATTAAGGTTTGAAAACTCACCATCATCCTCAGCTGCAGTGTAGTCGTACCACCGGAACTTGAGCACTGTTGGTAACTTTTCCACTATGCACTTCACTATCTCCGGTGAATGTAAATACTGCAACTTCTTCAGGCCCTTTATGGCCGCAACACTATTGTTAACTTGACTCGCGAACACACATATATCTCGAGGATTTTCACTTATCTTCCCCAAGGCCTTTATCTTCTCGAGCTCCGCAAGAATGAGAGCATCCGGTCTGCCAAATCTCCTCTTCAGGGCTTGCATCACTTCTTCTGCTGATGCTTCTGAGTACAGGAGGCTCCGTATTGCTTCTCTTGCGTTTCCTTTCAGCGCTCTTCTTAAACGCGCCATGTTCTGCACGTTGTTGAACATGTCCGCCGTATCCTCATAGACCACCTTGAAGGCTGTCCACTCGCTGCTGCTGCCGTCGAAGTACGGCAACTCGTGGATATACTTCGGCTGCCCCGTAGTACCTTCTCTTCCAGAGAAGGCTTCCTTCAGAGCAGCAGTAAGAGCCTGGATCCCGGCGACTGCTCCCCCCGCTGAACCATCCTCTTCTGGTTTCACCTTCGGTTCTTCTGGCGGTTGCTGTCGCTGATCTTCAGCTGCTTCCTGGGTGGTGTTCTCCTTCAGCACCGACGTCTCGATCCAATTCTGGACGTGGGCTGTCCTTTCTTCTTCCAGGTCTTCATCCACCGAGTCCTCATCCTCGCACTGCGCCATCTCCAGACGAACGCGTGCCAATTTAGCTGCCGCCTGAGCTTGCTCGAGCTCCAGACGTGCCAGTTCTTCCCTGGCTTCAAGCTCCCTTCTTCTGGCTGAGGTACTGGTAGTCTTCGTAGACCTGGCTCGGCGACTGACCCCCTTTGGTTTCAGGGTTGCGGCTGAACCCGGCACCCCCTTCTCCAGGGCCTCTTCTGGGGTCTTCTTCTTCGCCTTCTTCGCGGCCGTGCTCTTCTCTGATGCCGCCGTGGTCGCAGTCTCAACTGTCGTCTCGGTGGTGGTGGTGTATTCCGTAGTTGCTGTTCCGGAAGATGTCGTCGCTTCTGACGAAGTCGCTGTTGCTGATGACGTTGACGCAGACGTGACCCCTTCTGACCCTGACGTCGGAGCCGCCGCGTCCTTATCCGAAGGACGGGACGGAGGGCGTAAGGGAGCATCCTTCTGCGACCTGGTCACTGGCATCTTGCGATCTTCAATCTTCAATCTTCTGATCTTCTGAACTTCTGAACTTCTGAACTTCTGAGGTATCCGGCTCGAAGGACCAACTGTTGTCGACGGGACCTACTGATGGGTAACCACTAGGGGCTATCCCGCAGTCTGTCCGTCGGGGACGATCTCCCTAGTATTTGGTACGTGCGCTGCTTTACGCTGGTACACACGTACCCCACGCACCCCTCGATGCGTACTATATGTAGAGGTTCAGATGTTGCTAGGGTACACCCCCACGTCTCTAACTAGCTTCTTAGAAACAATGAAACACAGATTTTTCTTGATCTTGAGAGATTTCGGGTCTTGCCTTTTCTTCATACGTGTGTTCACTACCGATGTGGAGCTGCGACTGACTTACGACGGAAAATGACGCTGTTTATATACAGCGCCACTTTACCGCCGCGTGCGCCATTCTAATTTGAATCTAATTCGATTCTATTTTTACTTGGCTCGACCCTTTTCTCGTCCTTTTATTTTCCAAATATATTATATATGGTTTACAATGTGGTTTTAAATTATGCAATAAGACCCCTATTATACATTTAACATAATTAAAACACCCTTCCTTTTGTATTTATTAAAATATCGCCCCAGAAATGCCAAATTTGAAGCTTTGTGTTTGTTTACTTTCTAAATATGTCGATATCTTCCAAACCCGTGGTCCGATCGTCAAGATTTAAACGGATTTGGCATTTCTGGGCGATTTCCTATATGGTAGTCACCATGATAACATTTTTCCCTCATAATTGGAAAACTTGATTTTCAACTTACGTAATTTTCGTCGAAATTTTATAAGTTTGTATTATCTACGCGTTTGCGCTTCCTTATTCATTATCTACTATTACTAGCTTTAACTTACATTATAAAACTCTAAATATAAAATAGAATAACACATAAACAATTGAAATTTAGAAAATTAGTTAACAATTATTGCTAAAAGTGGGCGGCCCAGCGGGGTACCCCACACTGCGTTAGCACCTTATATCTCAGTTTGGTTCGGCGTTTAGCGCGATACCTTACCCTAAATAAATCTTTATTAGAAAATATGTAAACCTATTGCTTAAACTGTTCTAATGTTGTTTATTTACATTTCTGTCGCCGACAAAAGGATAACACAGAAATGGCAGGTAGAGAGTCTTAGTAGTTCTTTTTCATTAAATAAATGTAAATAAACCCTTTGTAACTATTTTTTATGTTTTATTTATGCAGAGCCGAAAAATCTGTTACTTCTCTTCAACTACCCCCCCTTTATTCTCCCAATACTTCTTATTTTGTTTAGGATAGGCGTTACTCACCCTCAAAATTTTCTTTGATTATGTTCGATTCAAATTCCTGCAAGGCGTTAAACAGAACTTTTCTTTCTTCGGCGTTAAGGTGGAGCACAAGTTCGTCTGCATGCACTTTCGTCAGGGGACTTGTGAATTGTGGCGCTGTGTCAAAGTCTTTTGAAGTCGGCCCCAGTCCCAAATGCCTGACTTTTAAAAGTACGGGTGCTAGTAATTGAAACTTCGAATTTACGATAGTTGCACTATGTCGCACTTGTAACATTGAGATATTTTGGCAGCATGTATTAAATCTTATCTGAGGGGCGGCACTAAACCTGCTTACAGCCTGTGCTACTTTCATTTTTGATGTAATGGCCGGAAACCGATAGATATAAGATGAAATACATTAAACAAAATCTTTTTAGAATATAAGTAATATTCTCAGTTCTGTTCCGCGAACACTCCTGTCAAGTGTCAACTAAAGCCAAGAAGTTGTCAATTCTCGATTTGTCAAACGTAAATGTCAGAAGTCAAATGGAAAAATTACAAGTTTACGTGTAAAGAATCTGAAAGTTAATATTTTAAATATGGGTCCTGTCAATCTGCTTTAAAAGAGAGGCTATCTATTTTGCAATGTGGTATAACTAAAAGACAGTAAAACTAAACCAAATCAAATACATAAATTGTTAGTAAAGACTCTTTCGACGTTATAAGTTGGACCCATCAATATGTAAATAAAAATAAGGACATCTTTGTTTTAACATTTAAAACACAATTAGGTGGAATAACCGAATTAAAAAAAGTAATCATGCATTTCTATGCATTTTACTGTGTCGCATTTTTTTCTGCACTATTGATTTAGAACTCTTTGGTCATCATTCATAATACTGAGTCTGACAGCTGTGAAATAAATTCTAAGGATCGAGAATTGCCATAAATTAATAATTTACCGTGAAACTGGGAGTATTTATGATTCATAATATTTTCATTTATTGTTATTTGAATGAAACATAATATTGCACGTAACTAAGATATGAAATTGAATGATGAAACAGAAATCTCATATAGTTATGGTTTCAAAGAAAACATACATAGAACAAAAACCACACAAACAAATAAAGACTTTGTTTTTTTAGGTTTTATAGACAAATACTTTGACATTGTTTTGGTGTATTTTTTAATATAAAACTTGTAACACTTCTAAATTCACCGATCAAATTGGTGCCTATCGTAAAAATTGTTATCTACCGATATTTCTTATATCGTTGTGGTCAAGAAAAACAAACGATCGAGTAATATTAGCTGTATGTGTCAGTGAATTGCGCAATTATCTCCAAAATCACCGGACAAAGTTCAAATTGGGTTTTTAGTGATATAATATCACCGATAAAGACGTCAACAACAACAGAGGTGTTAGGTCAATGACAAGCAGTGGTGTGTGTTTGTAGACGAAGGAGTCCAGTGAGAACGTGTTAAATAGTGGAAGAAACAGCAGAGAGCACGATGCATAATGTTGGAGGGTCTGGTGGCATGGGTTCTGAACAACTATCTGGGGAAGTACGTGGAGAACCTGAACACGGATCAGCTGAGCGTAGCCCTCCTGTCAGGTATGTTCTGCAAAGTACTCTACGCCTTCTCTACGCCTTCTAGTACGTCAATTAGAATTGAGAATTCTAAATATGTCATTTCATGCTATATGGTGGATATATAAGCGGATATGTACCTATTGCTATTAGATTTAAATAGGTATGAAGCTTGCTGAGCCACTTGCAATTGATGAATTTATTAGTTGAAGATCTCCTAAACCAAACATCAGATTAGATAGATTCACTTTATAATAATGTTTGTTATCCCAGATTGATTATTAAAAATATCAGATAAAATAAAGTAATTTCTGAATGATGTTTAAAATATGTATAAATTATATGTTACTATTTAATAAAATTTACCTTGCTTGCCTCTAAATATACAATACAAAGTCATGTTTATTAAACTTCCTATAATGCCAGAATGTTAGTAATGATGTTCATGATCTTTTATTTGTTGAATTCATGTCCACGCCACATATCAAAATAATTATATGTCAAAAGTCAAGAAAAGAATACATCATCATAGGGGAATGGGGACTACTCATGTGGGTAAAGTATGTGGCACCACTAGTTATTAACTAAACAACTTTAAAAGCAGAACTCTTATCTGTATTCTAAGCAAACATTAATTCACAAATATTGTAAAAATTCACAAAGTTACCAATTTTTGTATATCAATCAATAGGATTGAAAAATGTATACTTCCTACTATATACTCATAATTAAAATGGTTAAATGGATATCATGGCAATTAACATGAAATTAATCTCATCTCCCGATCCTTTTCCCAAGCTATGTAGGGGTTTGCTACCAGTCTTACCGGATTCAGCTGAATACAATATTTTGCACATGTCACAAATACTTAAAGTAATAAAATCTTAAAACTAACTTTAATTGATATGATTGTATTTCTAAAGTATGACATGCATTTGATCTTCTTAATTTGTTACTAGTAAACTATTTAGTGTGTGAATGTAATAATTATTTCTATTGCAAGAATTGATAAACACATGCATGAAGATGATGATGTAAACCTTAAACTTTGCCTGCCTTCTTAATGAGTTATGTTGTGTAAACAAAACAACTGTATTTACACAATGTGGTAACTGTTGATGTAACACCTAAGCATTGCTCCAGCTACAAAAATGATATTATTCAGGTTAAATATTAAATTAAGTACTATTTCTTTAATGTATATGATAAGTTGCAGTCTTTACCTTTTCAAAATGTATGTTTCAAGTAAAATAGTAATAACAATACCAAATGTTCAACAGACAAGGGCCTTTGACAGCACACTGCATAACACAATATGCGTAGCAAACTATCTCACTGTTTTTGATTTTAATGTTCTTTCTTTCTTCATTTAATGTTCTTGCCATATACACACTTTACTTAAACAGTGACCTAAATTAAACATGTAAAAATGGTCAATCAGTTTCTAACTTGATTTAGGTTTGAGGATAACTATTTCCTACAGGGAAAGTGGAGCTAGAGAATCTCCCGCTGAAGAAAGACGCTCTCCGTCACCTGGGCCTTCCAGTCGAGGTCAAGGCGGGCTTCATCGGGAAAGTCCAACTCCAAGTACCAGTGCGGCAAATCCGGTCAGCGCCGTGGCTCATCGCCATCGAGAAACTGTATTTAGTGTCCGCACCAGTCAATTTGGATGAGGTTTGTACTGCATTAATCTTTTGAAATGGTTTTTTTAACTACGCCTTGGGAATGGATTAAATTCGAGGCCTACTGCTTTGAAATAAATTAAATAAGTGTAATTTAGCTAATCATCACGTTTGTTCTACAGAAATCTGATTTAGCAAGATATTTTTTGTAAATAAAGTAGCCCACGTAATCTCACAATACTTGTGTCATTTGTCTAACCCTGGAAAGTTCATTGTTGTGTGTCGTAATAGATAAAACATATCACAAAGAGATAAAGTTTTGCTATAATCATTTATCTAAAGTAATCTAAACAGCAGAGAAAATAAGAGAAAGTCAAAGATAATCAGATAACATGTTCTAATATTAATATCGATATATAATAACTACGATCTTTGGGCTAGAAGAAAGCTCTGCTCCCCTCTAGTTGATGAAAAGATTCCTATTTACCTACGCCCTACGGTGGTTGCTATGTCTAATAATCTTTAAAAAAAAACACAATATATCAAACTAGCTGCCCGCCCCGGCTTTGCTCGGGTGCAACGCTGATATCAAATATAACACAATCATAAAGTTCTGTAGGGCGAAGCACAGCCTTAGAAGCATTTTTTGGTATAGGCACGCGCCCCCCGGCCCCGGCGCGGCCCCCCGGCCTGTACCGCCGCAACCGCTATGTCCCTGCATTTTAAATCTGTAATATCTTCGACAATATTCATTTAAATTACATGCTGTAAAAGGCAATATTGATCTATATTACATGCACAATTTTTGAAGGTACTTAATTGGATAAGGATTAATGCTGTATTGCTTAAAATCGTCTTTTCGTGAATAAGTAATAAATCAAGGATAAAAAATGGTTATTGTGGGTTACCCTCAAGAGATAGACATATACCATCGCGGACTTTTTTGTAGATCTTTTTGAGGTGCACAATACTGTAGTACATTATTTTGATCTATCTCGTAGGGTTCAGCCAGCGTTTGCAATGAAAGCGCAAAAAATGTGTTGATTTACGACCTGACGTCAAAAATCTCTAAGATTATCCATGTTTCTCTACTATATTATGCATGTATTATACATATAAACCTTCCTCTTGAATCACTCTATCTATTAAAAAAAACCGCATGAAAATCCGTTACGTAGTTTTAAAGATTTAAGCATACATAGGGACAGACAGCGGAAAGCGACTTTGTTTTATACTATGTAGTGATAGTGATACATACCTAACCAACCTAAATTGCTTTCATGTAATTTCTGCTTCAGTGGGACTGTACCGTAGAAGCGTCGATAGCGCACGAGCGCAAAACGGCGCTTCTCGACGCCCTCGAGGCGCAATGGCGGGCGGAACACGAGGCAACCGACGCGGGGTACTACGCCACATCGTACTCCTCCTGGCTCAGCTACGGCACTGGGTTACTCGCCAACATAGTGGAGAACCTACAGGTACTTACTTCAAAAACACAGTTTCAAAAGAGTACTCATACTTTGGAAAGCGTTGTGTCGTAATTTTTGTGTTTCGTTGTCCCCAGTTGAAGCTCAACGACGTGCACATTCGCTACGAGGACGCGGTAACGTGCGAGCGCCCCTTCGCCTGCGGCCTCACGGTGGAGTCCCTCTGCGCGGAGTCGTGCGACAGCGAGTGGCGGCGCGGCTTCACGTTACTCAGCGACCCCGAGGGGTGCTCCTTCAAGCTGCTAGAACTGCACAACCTGGCCATCTACTGGGACCCCATGCCCGTGCCCAACGGAATGTTCGCCGAATGCACGATAACGGAGTTGACGGTACTATATACAATACGTCATGAAAATGTTGTCACAATGTTACTTGTATATGATTTGTATCTTGAAGCATTTTAGTGTGGGCAATGTTTTGAAAGTGGTTTGTTCTTTAGACGCGTATGAGCGAGACGTGGTGCGCCCCGCACCGCTACCTGGTGCGGCCGGCGTCGGCGCGGGCGCGCGTGCGGCGCGAGCGCACCGAGCAGCCGCTCCGTTCGCGCGCTCGACCACGCCTGGCCGCGCACCTCACCCTCGACACCGTCACGCTCAACCTTACTTCTGTAAGTATCACGCAATATCTTATTACTACTTAATTTCTCTCAAATATGTATGTCATCAAAATATTTGTGTTTGTTTAAATCAGCGTCAATACAACGAGGTAGTGGGCTGCGCGGCCGGGCTCGATCGTCTCGGCCGCGTGCGCGAGTTCCGCGCGCGTCGTCCAGCCGCTCCGGTGAAAGGGCACGCCCGAGACTGGTGGCTCTACGCGCTCTCCTGCCATATTCCCGACCACCCGTGTAAGTCTATATATCATGCTCAGGTCTATCATTGATACGCAAATGAGCCACTTACTACTGTTTTAAACTTATGCTTACATTTTATTTCAGGGACCGAACCGAAGCCGACGTGGTCGTCGTGCCTGGAGCGAGCTCGGCAGATGCGCCAGTACGTGGACAGCTGCCTGGTGACACTTAGCAACCCCGCGGCCACCCTGCCCGCTGACCGCAAGGCTGCTAAAGACGAGTTCGAGTGGCGGACACCTTTGCCACTGCTTAAAGCGTTGAGAGAGGTGAATCTCGATAAAAGACCGGTTTCTTTTTGTTAAATACTCATTTGTTTGCCGTAATCCTAATCCAATTTAATAAGAAAAAAGATTTTTACATGATGTGTATGTTGTTTTTTCACACAGGTGGCAATGTGTAAAGTCCCAAAATCGACACCAGTCTCAACTCCAGACAAGCCAGGAAGCTCTGGTCGCAGCATGCTTGTACATTGGTTCCCGCAGTGGTGGGGCTGGTATGGTGCCAGCTCGCAGGACTCCACCGCGACCACGCCTACTCCCACGCCCACGCCCACACCCACACCCGCCCCCGCGGCTACGCCCCACACTCCGGTAGACTTGGAAGAAGAGATTCTAGATGTGATAGCAGATTCCTTGGATAACAACACAATGTTGAAGAGAGATACAGTGTTTGGGAAGTTTGAATTTATACTAAACAAGGGCTCACTGAATTTATGCATGGAGGACGAAGCAGAGGGTAATAAGTAAGTATTCTGCATTCGTACAATCCTTATATAAATCGCACATAGTATATTACAGCGTTGAGTGTGCCGACAGGAGCCCGCCGGCGGAGGCGAGCGCGGAAGGCTCGGGCTCGGGCACGGGCGTGGAGCTGGCGTTCTCGTGCGTGCGCGTGGGCATCGAGTCGCGCCCGCGCGCCGCCTCGCACGCGCTGCACGTGTCGCTCGGCTCCGTCTGCCTGCGCGAGCGCATCACGCCCAACACGCTCTTCCCCATACTCATCGCGCCACAGGTACTTTGAAATACGGATACTTACGGATGTCCGGATGTGTTAACTGGAATATAGTCACGTGATACGCTTAGCTTTCATTTGAACTTATTTATCTAGTAATAATAAACTTCACATATTTCCTAGGGCGTGATCCGTGAGGGTCTGAGCGCGCTGAGCGCGTCGGGCGCGGCGATGTCGTGGTGCCGCTCGCACTCGCAGGGCGGCACCCACACTGCGCATGCGCAACACGAGCCGCTCTTCCAGCTCACCTACGAAAAGAAACCCTTCGGCATGAACTGTGATTACAAGTGAGTTTACAAATTACAATATTTGACGTTTTGTTATTGCTGATTTTCGAAGTAAAAGTATGTAGTAAAGTACAATCGGTACAGTCTGTACAGTCGCCTGATGCGACCGTTGCTTGGCGTGTGAATCTCGCGTGGCGTGGCTGTGTGCCGCGGCCAGGTCCTAACAGTAGTGTGTGTTGCAGGCTGTGGGTGAAGTCGGCGTCGCTGGAGGTGGTGTACAACGCGGAGGCGGCGCGCTGGGCGCAGCAGTGGGTGTGCGCGCCCTGGTCGCACGCCTACGCCACCGTGCGCGACCACACGCGCGCTAGACTCATCACGCACTGGGAGCACATCGTGCACGCGCACACGCACCCGGTAACATACCAACACGCGCAGGCACCGCCCTACATAACCCACGACTACATTATACTTGATCACATGCGACATGGATAAATTTTCAATTGTAGATTCAAGCAAATGACAAGAGATATCCAATCCTTTCTAAATGTTTAGCAGACAACATGTAAATTGACAGATAAAGTGAAATACCCATATGTATGGTTAGTTCACCTTTAACGTGTATTTTAGGGAGAGCGTCGCACCTGGCAAGTGGAGCTGGACATCTCGGCGCCGCAGATCCTGTTCGTGGAGCAGCTGTGCTCGCGCGACTCCGCCGTGCTCGTCGTGGACTTCGGTCGGCTGCGGCTCGCCAACGCCAACCTTCCCGACTATGCGACGCATACGCCCTGCGCGGAAGATGAAGGTCTTTAAACTTCTCTTACATTATGCTTTTTAACTGCCACACATTATTCGTAATTATGACGAAAATTTTTGTGTTGTCAGAAATGTTTATGACCCCGTGCTCGACCCCGCCGGGCAGCCTGCTGTCGCCGGGCTCGCCGCCGGGGTCGCCGCCCGGGGCGCGCGCGGGGCCGGCGGGCGGGCTGGACGCCGCGCACCTGCACAACCGCCTCTACGACCGCTACAAGATCGAGCTCAGCGACCTGCAGATCCTCGTCGGCCGAGCGCGCGACAACTGGAAGTACGCGCACACCAAGAGCACGTCCTCGCTGCATCTGCTGGATAGATTCAGCATTTTACTACAGGTATACACTCTTGAAATTATATAAATGTGTAAAGGAGTCCATAATTTTACTTTAACATCTGAATTGTGTTGAACATGAAATACTTTCGTATCGGCTGCAGGCGGAGCGGCGCGTGGTGCACACGAGCGACCCGCAGTACCCGTCGGCCACGCTGTGCGGCTCACTGCCGGCGCTGGTGGTGCACCTCAGCGAGCAGAAGCTGTTCGCCGTGCGCGCCGTGCTCGCCAACTCTGCGCTGCGCAACACATACAAGTACCTACCTCACGCTACTTAAACATTGTTTCAATTCGAAGTGTCAAAAAATACTTATTTTCACTCGAGACACAGTCGTGGTGGCCTAGCGGTTCAATGAACGGATTTGTATGCACGAGGTTGCAGGTTCGAACCCGGGCAAGTACCAATGTAACTTTTCAAAGTTATATGTACTTTCTTAATTATTCTAAGACACTTCTGACAAACGGTGAAGGAAAACATCGTGAGGAAACCTGGATTCCAAAAATTTGGGATCTGAAATTGCCAATCCGCAGAGAGCAAGCGTGGTGATCAATGCTCGTGCCTTCTCTATATGGGAAGAGGCCTGTGCCCAGCAGTGGGACGTTTATAGGCTGGATTATTATATTATATTATTACTCGAGACACCGATTTGAAGAGACTATAATCAGTATATACTTTGTCTTGTGGTTGATTACAAGTCTGCTTTATTATTTTGTTTAGTTCACTTATTTTGATAACGTTTGAGTGAATCCGTGTCCACAGCGGTCAGTCGCAGAGTCCCATGTTCTCGGCCTCGGACGACCCCGAGGAGAACAGCGTCAGCTCGGAGACGGAGCGCTCGGAGTTCTCGCAGCATCACAACTCTACGCTCTTCATGCTGCAATTCGCTATTGAACAGATGTCGCTGGAGGTATGACTAACTTAAACTTAGAACTGAAGTTATTGTACCTTCAAAAACTTTTCGTGAATGTCGTTTTTGGTCCATGAAAGAGCGAGATCAGTAAAATTACCAAGGTTATTTATTTACGTATATGAGATGTTTGGTGTTTTAGGTGCAGTCGATGGGTCGCAGCATCGCGGAGGTGCAGGTGTGCGGCGTGAAGGCGGCGGCGACGGCGCGGCCGCGCGACGTGTCGCTGTCGCTGTCGGTGCACTCGCTGCTGTTGGTCGACGCGCTGCAGACTTACGGGCCCGACTTCGAGCTGCTCGTTGCCAGCCATAAACATGTTGGGTAAGATATTATGTTAAACTGTTTTATGTGTTCAATAGCAACAGATTATGTAAATTGGGAAGTAGATTTAAAAAAAAACACGAAAGAAAAAACATTAGATTACTCCACAAGATAAAGGATGTTTTTTTCTTACCTAAAGAATTTCAAAAATAAATATGCGATAAATATTCAAAGTGTAGTAGTATAAGAGATGTTTGTGTATTGCAGCATGGACACGCTGTCGGGCAGCATCCGCGGCTCGGAGCCGACGTCGCCCACGTCCCCCACGTCCCCCACGTCCCCGGGCGCCGCGTCCCCCGACGCCCGCGCCGCGCCCTCGCTCGCGCACCCGCACGCGCTGCACCAGGCGCTCAACTCGTTGCACTACTCCAACAAAAGTAACAACCACACCACTACACTTTTTCTAAGAAACAAATTATTTATATTACTTTTGCAAGATTTCTACATTAACTCATAAAAAATGATGATGTTTATACATTTTATGTAGATCCGTCAGAAGCCGACCGCACAAGTCCAGCGCCCAGCTGGGTATCTGGCACGGGGTTCAACTGGAACGGCAGCGGCATGTTCGGCGCGGGCTGGGGCTCGGACTGGGGCGGCAACTGGGGCGCCAGCCTGGGCGCGGCCTGGGGCTCCGCCGCCGGGGCCCCCGCCTGGGGCGCCGCAGGGCTGGTCGACTCCGAGGCTCTCATCGCTGTCGAACTCTGTCTAGTCAAGGGAGATGGAGACTCCGAAGATCTTAGGATCGCTAATATACTTTTCAACAATCTTGATATTATTGGTGAGTTGTGTTAGTTTTTGTGTAATAACTAAGTATTTTGAGCATGAAAACCATAGCCGCTTCCTACTAATGGTTGTTTTATTTAGCAAACCAAGAGACCATAGTGGAACTGATCGGGTTCACGCAACGTGTGATGGGACCTAAGACTGCAGCCAAGAAGCCGTCCGGAGACATTGGTCAGGCTGAGCCAGCCACTGCTTCTACCTACTCATATCCTCTTCCTGAAGAAGAACCCAAGGTATAAAAACAATATAAATTTTTTAATGTCTTTCAGTGCGATTAATTTCCTACTAATCGCGTAACATTTTTTTTCATCCATATATTTCGCAGAGGGAAGTCCGCACGGACATAACGTTCGACTTCCACCGGCTGGGCGTGCTGCTGCTGCGCGCCGCCGTGCACGAGGGCACTGTGGTCGCGCGCAAGATCGCCACCGCCACCATCAGCGAGGCCAAGATACAGGCCACCGTCGGTACGTACCGCCAGTATAGCAAAATTACCTTTTACTAGTGCGGGGAATCACATTCCGCCTTTTGTCGTTTCCCTGCCTTTAATTAATTATGGTTTTGAAATCTGATACTCGTGATTGTTACATATTATATCATGTACAGTAAATGTTCCAATATAGCAAATTACATAAAAACTGATTTTAGGTGTTGCGAGAAATGTTTAGCGTGTTGCGTTAGCCGCAGGCCACGCTAGAGCTACTGCGGTGAGCGGGGACGACCTGCGGGGGCGGGAGGAGTAAAGACGCTGCGTCTTGCCGCCGTAGTGAGCCACGTTGAAGCGGCCGCATGTGGTTTTGATCTGCTATTATTGCGCCGGGTTTAAAATGAGTTTGCCTAAATTGGTTCAGTTCATGTTCTCAACGACGCAAGACGCGTCGCGCTAGCGTGGCCTGCGACTTACTTGTTGCATGTTTTCCGCATGCTAAGCCGCGCGGCTGTATTGTCATAGGTGTAGTCCTAAATGGCAGTGTCTAATAAGCGTGAACGTTATGTGTGTACAGACTCGTGCGTGGTGGAGGTGCGCGGGTCGCTGGGCGGCGTGCAGGTGGTGTCGCTGTGCGAGGGCGGCGGGCTGCACACGCGCGTGCTGCGCGCCGGCCTGCCCGCCGCGCCCGCGCCGCACGCGCACCACGACGACGACCGCGCGCTGCTCTTCTCCATCCACCGCCGCCTCGACACGCCCGCCGCCGCCGACGCTCCAGGTACACACACCACATTCTTCTTATGTTGAATATGGTATACGTCATGTCAGCCTAATTTGAACTCTATGCCGTAAAAATAAAACTCAAATTACAATAATATATTTTCATGCGCTCTAAATGTTATTCTCGTGTATAGTGGTGGAGGCGGCAGTGACGCTGCACGTGGCCAGCGTGTGGTACACGCACTCGGGCCCGCTGCTGCGCGAGCTGCGCTCGTGCCTCACGGAGTTCAAGCAGTACCTAGCCAACCTGGCGCGCTCCATCCGTGCAGCTGCTGCCGACATGGCTATTGGCCTAGTACATCCTAGGTACAATTTTAATTCTAATGAAAGTAGTGCAATAAATTATTAAGTATACAAGCTAACTTGTATAATATGTTTTGTCAGAGGTGAATCATTATACGCAAACCCGAAGTTATCACAGTCTATGGAGGGCGTGTCTCCGCGGCGCCGTACTGTCAGCATGGGCGCGTCGTTAGACGAGCCGCCCTCGCTCAAGTCTGATAACATCGTGCTCAGGTATGACATCACAAACTAAAAGACAGGATCTTTATACTTAAAGAGTTTACTAAAACTAACGTGCATGTGTGTGTTCAGTGTGAACATCGAGCTGGAGTCTCCGGTGGTGGTGGTCCCTCGGCACGCGCACAGCACGCAGGTGTTCGTGGCGCACCTGGGCCGCATGAGCCTCGCCAACCGCCCCGGCCCGCCGCACCACACGCTCTACAAAGTGCGCGTCAGGGACATCTCGCTCGCTTCCGTGAGTACACGGCTCTACTCTTTCGTATATATGAGATTGGTAATAATGGTTGATTTCTTGTTTCGTTATGAATATTCTTGGCTGTCACAGGTGGATGTAGCCGAAAAGTTAAAGTTGCACCAGCTGACGGCGGAGAACATGCAAGACATTTACGACGTGTCCGCCGGCAAGCCGGTGCTGCACAATACCGCGCTGCAGTTCACTGTGAATTACTGTGACACCGAAGCCGATACTCAAGCTGACTACCAGGTATAGTTTACGTGTAAAGGACACGAATCGGAATAATTAAAATGCTTTTTTGTGACTGCGTCTTTGGCCTAGTTGTCCTAAGCGTGACTACGCCAGAGGTCGTGGGTTCAATTCCCAAGTCGACTAAGGTGTTATTGGGGTTTTGTATGAAATTCGCAGTAGCAGGTCGGAATTTGAATTTGTGCCCGGTTAGTGGCAACAGGCTCGCCCCCTATTACATGGGACCTAAACATACCGGCGAACTGTGGGTGTACATTGGTACACCTCTGCCTAACCCTTCGGGGTTACAGGCGTGATGGTATGTTATGTAATTATTTTTTTGGCGTGTGATAGTGATAAGTATAAGGTGTGTAATGTTTTGCAGTGCGAGGTGCGCGGCAAGATAGTGGGGGGTCTGCACGTGTCGGCGCGGCGCGAGCAGTACGAGCAGCTGCTGGAGACGCTGCGCTGGATCTCCAGCGACGCGCCCGCCGACCACGTCGACAGCGCCGCGCCGCACGCGCACCACGAACACGCGCAGGTATGGGCTCACGCCTGGCCATGTGTTATAGGCATGATATTTGTAATTAAACTTATAGTGACAAAGAACAAAAGTGAGTAACTAAATAATTTAAAGAAAAAGCAGACTACGAATTTTCAAACTTAATAAAAAAAAATATAAATATCAAAACTAAAATTCATGGAGCACTTTTGGCTTCAGATCATTACCAAGAAACAAACATTGGGTAAAATAACTTTCTTCTGACGTAACATGTATAAATATTTATATTGTGTGTGTTTGCAGACACGTAACGGCGGCGGCAGTGGTGTTGGCGCCGTTGGCGCAGGTGTGGCGGGCGGCGCGGGCTCGCTGCTGGAGGGCGCGGTGCCCACGCTGCGGCTGGACCCCGCCGTGCGCGCCGCCGTGCTGGCCGTGGCCCCGCCCGCGCACGCCACGCGCCCCGAGCCTGCACACGCGCTCACCGGTAAGCACAACTGTACACATGTTAGCTAGTCTTTACTAGTAAGGTCGTGACTAGGAATTAAATAACGTTATTTAAATTACTCATAATAAAAATAATATATGCTAAATAACGATATTTTTTATGCTATGTAGTCTTACTTTAAATTTCTTAAAGTAAGTTGTGTGAGTAAATAAAAATGCGTTCTACATACCCCTGTGCAATACATCCTGCAAATGTGATACACACCCCCTATGCAATACATACGGCCTTATGTTATACATAACTCCTTATGTGGTGCATGCTCCCTTTGTAATACGTAGAATTACAGTACCTTTCATTTTTATGAATTAATATTTTAACCTTCATACTTTTGTGACTAGTAAATGCAAATCTAAAACGTATTGTTTCTTTGTAACAGTTAACTTCGAACTGCCTACATTTAGCGTAGAACTACGCGCTGACTTGGGCGAGGGTGAACGCAGCCTTGTCGAACTCTCTTTCAGAGAGTTTAAGCTCCACTACGAAAAGACTCGGCCTTACGAGAATATGCTGCAGGTGAGAATACAATAAACTCAGAACATAAGCTTTATTAATTAATTTATTAGTTCGTTGTGTAATACGATCTCGTGTGTATCGCAGGTGTCGCTGCACTCGATCACGATGGAGGACCTGACGAAGGACCCGGAGTCGAAGCACCGCATGCTGATGGTGTCGCACACGCCGCAGGTGCCGCCCAAGGCCGTGTTCGTGTCCAAGTCCTGCCCCGACTTCGTCACGGAGTACGCGGACGACATGTCCAGCGTCAGCTCTCTACAGTATATGAAGTGCTGCTCCTGCTCGCTGCCGAGCCAGCTTAATGTAGCCGCTAAAGAGGTAATGAATTGATTTTATTGCAAAAAAGTGGGAGGCTTTTGAAGTTCACGTGTATCAGACCCCATTATAACTTTCCCTGTGCCATATGATATGAGATGTCCATTGTGTTTGTGTCAGAGCAAGGAGCGTCGCAGCAAGCGCGACAGCAAGTGCGGCGTGACCCCGCCGTGCTCGCCCGAGTGCGACGCGAGCGCCGACGCCGCGCGCACGCCCGCCGGCCCCGACGACAACCTCGTGTGGCTGTCCGTGCACACTAGGGACCCACACCATCCGCACTTCGCTGACACATACGAACGAGTACGAACTCATTTTGAATTTATAACAAATAGGAATAAAAATAATAAGTGTAGTAATAATGTTCCAATTATATTCAGATATCGAAACTAACGAAAATCGACTTCAACTGCTTGAACTTGGTGGTGAGCATCGACAGCTGGGTAGCAGTGCTCGACTTCTTCGGTATAGCTGGTGATGATGTCCCCGATGCCGACCACGGACCTGAGCCGCAGCAAACAGGTACCTCTTTGGCAATTAAAATAATATGGCATTATTTTCTTATTTCGAATAGGAGTAGATCGTCTCGCTTTCTTTTGAGGCTGGTGCGAAATATGTAATGTTGTCGTATTGTAGCGGCGCACAACCTGGCGGGGGGCGGCGGCATCACGCAGACGGAGCTGTCGGTGCGGTCGCTGAGCGTGGTGGTGGTGGCGGGGCGCGGCGAGGCCTGCCGCGCGCTGGTGTCGCGCGCGCGCACGGTGGCGCGGGCGGACGCGCGCGCGCACACGCGCCACATCTCCGGCCGCCTGGGCGCCATCGCGCTCACCGACCTCACGCCGCACTCTGCGCTCTGGCGCGACCGCTTCCGCACGCACGGAGACCACGCGCTCATCTTCCAGTACCAAAGGTACACGACCTATCTAGTCTATTAAACTTTGTGTGGCCGAAAAATATACCAAACATTCGTTTTATAAATGCTATCAAAATATTTATGATTAATATATTTACAATCTACCTAATACCATTTTACTTTCATTAGGTTAAGCAGTGCCGAAGCGGCCTCAGCTGGGCACGAGACAAGCCTGAGCATCGAAATGGGACCAGTCACATACGTGCACACAAAGCGGTTTGTCCAAGAACTACAAGCCTTCGCCAGGGACTTTAGCCTTCTACGCCGAGTTATCATGCAAGCTAGACTTAAGGTAAACTTAATATTTACTGAAAGAACTTAAATGTTGATGTTCACTGTGTAAGTCCAAATTAAATTTTAATCTTTTTATTTGTTGCCAGGTTTCGGTAGTATCCGGCGTATCAGGCGAAGGCGGCGCCCGCGCGGCTCGCATGAAGCTGCGCCTGCGCTGCACGGCGCCGGTCATCGTGCTGCCCGTGTCGGGGCGCGCTCGGAGCGCACTCGCTGCACATCTCGACCATCTCACTGTTGATAACACTTTCAAGTATGCTGGCGACGAAGGCACCGTCAGTACTATGACTGATCCTAACTGCAGTGAGTACATAATATATAAGACTATGTTATTACCATATTTCGCACTTATTTTTCTGTTTCACTTACCGAACAAACCGTTTAGAGTCACCTAAGTTATGCTTGTAAAAATAATAATAAAAAAACGTTTTTTCTTACAGCCACCCGTGAACTTCTGGATGTGCGCGTAGTAACGCTGTCGGGCGTAGCACTATGGTGCGCACGCGGTGGGCGCGGACTGCGCGTGCGCCGAGTGGGCGCGCCACTGCTGCACGCACCCGCCTCGCTCTCGCTGCACATCGAGCACAACATGGACCACACGCACAACGGTAAATAATTTTGGCGGTTTTTTTTATCAGGGTTAACTCCCCCCACCCACCGCGATCTCCTCTGAGATATACCGCAGCGTCGTTTGATGTTTCATATTATCGTAACATGTTTGTTGTCGTCAGTGGCGGACATGACGATCCAGGGCTCGCTGACGACGCTGCAGTGCGCGCTGGACCCGTCGCAGTACCGGCTGGTGCGCGGCGTGCTGGCGCACAACCTGGCCGAGTGCGTGGACGACCTGCTGCCGCGAGACCTGCCGCCGCTCTACCCGCACCACCAGCATCAACAAGTACGTACCCGACTACAAGAGTGATATATTTTTTCCATTTTGCTGTTTTCTTGTAAAATAGACCTCCATGGTGACATAAACATCGGTTTTCAAGGTATCGCCATTCTGAACACTCGCCACTTTGAATTCCATAACGCTAGTGCTACTAACTTTAAGTATAAAAAATGTATGTAATGTTTTTTACACGACTGCCCAAAAAGGAGTGTTATGTTTTCAGGTTTCATGTATATATGTATGTATTTATGTTTGTGAGTTTCTTTTCGCATGAATTTATTCGCAATTCGTCGGTGTCGAAAAAAACGCTAACAAAACTTTTTGCATATTATGTATCGAAGTCAATGTTGTTTCGTTCCCAGGTATGGACCACCAGCTCCTTGAAGCTGGACCTCCACGACGTGACCGTGAAGCTGGAGCCGGAGCACGGCGTGTCGTCGCTGGCCTGCATCAACTTCATCAAGTCGCGCCTCGTCGTCGAGACCTACTCCGACCTCAGCCAAGACATAGACCTCGTCTCACAGGTACGATGCCTTGGGCATACTGAATATATGTTTATGAATTATGGTTTCTAGACTTTTACAAACCTTGTGTTTTCCTTTTCAGGAGATTCTGGTTAGCGACACGCGATTCGCAAAGGAACCTGCCAACCGTCGCGGTAACGTGTTCAGCCACATCGTGCAGCCTATGCCCGAGCAGCGACACAGCGTACAGGCCGAAGTACATGCCAGGTGACGTCATCGATACATCAACCCATTAGATCGCTCGCGTTTTTAAATTCCGTAATTAATGTTTATTTGTCTTTAACAGGAAGCGTCGCGATTCGTCGGCGTATACGATCCTAGTGAACAACATGCGTCTGATGGCGGTGCTGGACTGGTGGGAGTGTGCTAACCAGTTCATCATGCAGCCACCGCCGCCTCCTGCTGATCCTGACCAGATGCATCTGTAAGTACTCTCTCTCACTTTCTCTTTTTCTCTCTCTCTTGCGTATAGATACTTCTCGAGCTCTAGGTACAACTAACAAATCTTTTTCTATTACCAGTGAGGAACAGCTATGCGCAGCTCGCAGTGCGGCCAGCCCACAGCCTAACTACCCACAAGAAGAGCCGCACATGGAGCTCAAGCTGAACATTACTGACTCGCAGCTGGTGCTGGTCGAGGACCCATCCGTGTGGGACACCAATGCTGTTATACTAAGGGTGAGAACCACTTAACTTTTACCAAATCAGTTCAATATAGGGTTTTATTCACATTATCTTTGGTTTACATAATGTAAACTTCAGTTTCAATAACATTGCAATTGTTTTAGAGTACGACAGTGATAACGTACCGGTGCGCAGACGCGCAGAAGCCGGTGTCGTGCGAGCTGAACGAGCTGGAGGTGTTCTCGTGCGTGCTCGGCTTGGAGGAGGAGACCGCGCTCTCCATCGTGGAGCCCGCCGCCGTGCACGTGGCCATCGATGCCGATAGGGTCCTACATGTATGTAACCTATATACTGCTGGTTTGTCTTGTAAATCTACTTTAAAACCAGATGTGGTTAACTGTATTTTTCATTTTGTAGGTGGCGATGAGTACTCTTAACTTAAGACTCTCGTATCACGACATGAGAATGTTTGCCTCGATGCTGCAGTCCTTGCCGGTGCAGGCTAGAGCAGCTCTGTCTGGTATGTTATTAAAATTATTTGTTGCTGCTGATTTATGTTCTAACCTAATGCCATGAATGGTCACATGTGACGGATAAGGAGTAACCTAGTGTATTTGTGTATAGGAAAATCCTTGGTTTCGGAGGCCGAGCCTGATGCGCCGGCAAACAGCGTGCACATGCGCGCTGGCACGAGCAGCAGCGTGAGCGGCAACGTGGCGGGCAGCGGAGGCGTAAGCGGTGGCGGCTGGATGTACCGGCCGCGCTGGCTGCGGACACAGCCTCCGCAGCCGCCACCGCAGCCTAAGCCCAACACCAATATATTCCCGCTCAAGGCTGTCGAGGTACGTACTACATAATTATTTAGCGAAGTGATGGTAAATGTCTGGGATACTATGTGGATCATCTAATGAATCGTTGTTATGTGCAGGTGGCGGCTGACTGCATTACATTGTGCGTGATCGACGACTGCCTGGACTCTGACGTGCCGCTGCTGGAGGTGTCACTGACTGAGCTGCAAGTTGAACAGGACCTACGTAAGGTGGAGGACTCGTTCGAGGACCCGATGTTGGTGTCGACGCCGGCGGGCGCGAGCGCGGGCGCGGCGGCGTCGGGCGCGGGCGGGGGACGGCTGGCCGCAGTGCTCACTATAGACTACTACAACCGCACGCTCTCCGGCTGGGAGCCAGTTGTTGAACCTTGGAGGTTAGTTGTATCCTAGGCTAATTATACATATAGAAACTAACCAAACAATTTTGATCACGGACGTTTCATATCCCTATGTGTTCAAGCTAAAATACCTATTGTAATTTCTTTGTCCAGGTTTGAAACATCGTGGGAGTACATGTTGACAAGCGAACTGTCGCTAGGACGAGTTCAGATGGAGGTGGCATCTACGGAAGTGTTGAACACCAATGTGACGTCATCGCTTATCGAGCTGTGGCAGCTGGTGCGCGCTAACTGGACGGCTGATTACTACGCGCCACAGGTAATATATAATGCACCCGTAAGATTTTAACTAAACACTATTGGCAGGTACCAAGATTTAACGAGAGTTGAAGAAGTTTTTACAGATTATTTCAAGTTATCAAAAGAAATGTTGAACATGTAGAGCTGCATGAACAAGGTTATTTAATGTGCACGGGGTGTCAACATCGTAACTTTAGGTATGTTATAAAGGCGTGTTTGTATGTCTACGTAGTCATCCGGCACACAGGAGCAGTCCCCGAAGGGCAGTCCGGCGGGGCACCGGCGCCGCTCGCCCTTCGTGCCTTACGCGCTGCGCAACCACACCGGACACCGGCTCTGGTTCACCACGCTGGTCACCACTTCCGATGTGTAAGTCTACATCTTGGATCAATGAAATTACAATCACATTATTTTTGACTTTTTTGAAAAAGTTCAGTTTCAAGTCTCTAATAACATATCCGAAGTTGGAAAACTTTAACTTTAACGTTGTGTGTCAGGCTGTGCGAGCAGGCGTCGTGGTCGGGGCCGGACGACTCGTGGATGATGGTGCGCGCGGGCGACACGGAGCCGTTCTCGTTCGGCGCGCGGCGCGGGCGGCGACGGGGGCGCGCGCCTGCTCCGCCCGCGCACTCCGCCGCGCTCAACCAGCTGGCGCTGCGCCTGGACGGCTGGGAGCCGCCCGACCCCGTCTGCGTCGACCGCGTCGGCGTCTTCTTCAGGAACCTCACGCATTCTGTATGTACCGCAATCTAGTTTTTTTGCGATTCCTCAATTATTTATTTTAAGTTTTACTAAATATGCCTAAGAGATGCCATGCTCCTTTTCCATTCGTTTTAATTGAAATTGATTTCATAGAAATCTGGCGCAGAAGCCCGCATCGTGTTTGAGGTGTCGCTAGAAGGTTCAGCTCGCAAGCTGGTGACGGTGCGCTCGGCGCTACAGCTCGTCAACAAACTGCCGCACCCTGTAGAGGTCAGGGTCGACCACGCACCATCAGCTGGTAAGTAACCACAATTTCGGCGTCGAACAAGATTTACCTTTTATATTTTTTCTATACTTTAAATACTTGATTTGTTACTTAATTTATACAAATGAAGTAGTACTATTTACTGCACTTGACAACGATAGGGCGTCAAAATCGAATTATGCGGATACCTAAGGTTTAAAAAGATTGAATCGCTAATTTTAACAATAAAAACAAATCTCAAAAGTAGGGAAAAGCAAGCGTGCGTTTTGTGGTTAGAATAGTAATGTTTGTGTTTGGCAGTAGGAAGTGTATTAGCAAAGCGGTTAGATTCTGCCCTCTATCCTTGCCAAGGTGGTGTCTGGTCATGGTCCAGGCTGTGAGTAGTGTAGGTAGAGCTGGTGTTACAACGCTGTGTGTTGGGCCCGTAGAGCGGTTGTACGCGTGCGTGCGTGCGCTGCGCACGGTGCGCGCCACGTACGCGGCGCTGGCGCATGCGCACCTCACGCCGCTGGCGCCGCGCCCCGCGCCCGGCCTGCTGCCGCGCCCGCTACACCCTATCGTTGTCAACTGCGGTACAACACTGCCTATCTACGTACAACTCGTACTCGTAGCGTTCATCATTTGCTCATCTTCAGATAACTTTCTTAGGCATCGATACAATTTATTGTAGTTAGAGTATAGCAGTAAATAGGTATTAACATTGGGTATAATAGTTATGTAGTCATTACAGTTGACCCTTAAATGTGTACCTAGTTTTTTTAGATTGTTTTATTTTGTGTTGTTATTGTAAAGTATTCGCTTCAAAACACAACTCCTGAAGACGTTTGTGATGGAGTCAGTGTGGTGTTAAGGTGGATATGTAGTTCTTAATATATGTGTGTGTTGCAGCCCAGTGGAGCGGCGGCGTGGGCGGCGTGGGCGGCGGCGGCGGCGTGCGCGTGGCGCAGGTGGCGGCGGGCGCGACGTGGGCGGCGCCGCTGTCGGCGCAGGCGGCGGCGCTGTGGACGCGGCCGCTGCAGCGCGCGCCGCACGCAGCGTCGCCCGCGCCCGCGCCCGCGCCCATCGACTGGCGCGCCGCACCCGCCCCGCGCGCGCTGCTGCACTACGAGTGCCGCGCGCCGCCTGACCACATCTACAGGTCACTATTGCTTCTATTTATTGTTTCATAATTATCCATTAAAATCCACACACTTTTATAAAATGAACTATACCCGAAAAAGTTCCATACATAGTTTTTAATTCTTATGTAACAAATAATAGTTACATGGCATCTAAATATTACACATAAAAAAAATGAATGATAACCTATATTGACTTTAGATTCTGCTGCGTGATGATCCGCGAGCGGTTCCCACCGGACCGCGGCACAGCCATAGCGGGGCACACGCTCACGCTGGTGCCGGCTCTCAGACTGGAGAACCTGCTGCCACTGGAGCTGCAGTACCGGGCCACGCCCGCAGCGCCCGCCACCGGCGTCGTCAGTGCTTCGGGAAATGTTCCGCCCGGAGATACCATGCCCTTCCACGAGGTAAGCCTAGTTATGGACATACTTTTGTAATAATTAATAAAGTAACTTTGTTTAACTGACTGTCATGTAATAACACTATACGCAGGTAAATGTCGAAGAAGGTGTTGAGCTAAGCGTGAAACTGGAAGGTTTCGGCTGGTCGACAGCGCTGAGCGTGTGCGGGTCTGGCGGAGCGAGTAGCAGCAGCGCGGCTGTCGGCAGCAGCGGCAACGGCTCCTTCAGCGCGAGGCTGAAGCTTAGAGACACGCTGAACCGCCGGCTGTACCTCAACGCGAGGGTCACTATCAAAAAGACTGACGGAATTAAGGTGAAAATATAATAGCTGCGTAACAATCTGGTATCCATGTATGAATGTTACATAATATTTGTTACCCCTGCGCAGGTGTCAATATCAGCCGCGTACTGGCTGGTGAACCGCACGGGGCTGCCGCTGGTGTTCCGCGCGGAGGGCGGGGCCACGGAGGCGGCGGGGCAGTTCGACGAGCACGAGCTGGCGCGCATGGTGCAGCCGCTGCTGTTCTCCTTCGCCGAGGCCGACGGCGGGCCCACGCTGGCCGCGCGCCTCGGCCGCAGCCTGCCCGGCAACCCGGAGGTAACACCCGACATTATGGTCATTGGGCATAATCTGACCCAGTTTGTGAAAACTTGTCCACATAAACCAAGCTAGATTTAAATTGTTAAGTCATACCCCACTTTTAATGTTATGTACTTTTTTGTTTGCATTGCGGTATTCAACATTAGACAGTCAAAGAAGAATGTCACAATGCTGGGCAAGGGGCTTCCCCATATCCTTCCAGACACTCGTCTCATGTCTAATTTCAGACTAAACCTACAATAATGCAACCTATACTATCTTAAACTAGAGACATTAATCTGTCTATTTCACCTTATTTAGTTTCTGGACTGCGTGGGCATAATAATAAATAAATAATAAATAAATGCGGACAACATCACATACATTGTTCTGAACCCAAAGTAAGTAGCTATTAAGCACTTGTGTTATGGAATTCAGAAACAACGAAGGTACCACAAACACCCAGACCCGAGGCAATGTAGAAAAGTTGATTTCTACATTGACCCGACCGGGGATCGAACCCGGGACCTCAGAGCTAGCGACACCTTGAAACCGGTGCGTACGCCACTCGACCACGGAGGTCGTCAAAGCATAGTTTCCATACTAACCTTAGTAATCAAGGATTACACACACAGTGTCTAATCAAATAAATAATAGGTATCATTCCGATAGAGTTATCGTAAAATACACACTTGAGCTAACATTAATTAAAACATCTACGTCTCGGCTTCAAGATCGTAAGTTTCAGCTCGTTATGCCAAGAAAACCTTATATAGGGTAAATGCAATAACATATCTTTCAGTAAAAATAACAGTTACACAAGATCTTTGATTTAATTTGATAATTTAATCAGTAGCAATGTCTGTGTAATATCTAACTTTGAGAATGATTAATGCCGCAAGTTACGCTAAGAGATAATTTTCAAAGTAAATAGAATAGATTTTAGTTAGCCTTGAGCAATATCACGGTTTGTTTATAACTTGTTCTCTTTGGGTTCCGTAGTTTTTCTGTGCCTTGTGCAGAAAACTTTAGATTGTTCTGTATCTGTATTCTAGTTTATAGACTGATTGCCTGATATAAGTATTAATAAAACTCTTGGCTTTAACTATAGATAAATTAAGAACATAAAACAACTTCATGTACATAATTGTTCTAAACGTTTTAGGATTCGAAGGCATTGTCATAATCATATTATCTTTCATACTTGCAACATCACAAAAGTGCTAACGACAAAAAACCGGCCGTGGTCGCAAGCAGACTCTCTCTCGTCTGCTTGCGACCACGGCCGGTGTAACCCGGTCGAAACGTCAAACCCTTAAGGTATTTATGCATGTACGCGCTAATCCCCGTTCTATAATATTACTATAAACATGCAGCGCGATAGTTTAAAAAGTTTAAACATCTTTTAGTTCCTATAGTTCCTGGTATAGAGAATAATTGACAAGAAACTCATCATCATCATCAGCCGGAAGACGTCCACTGCTGAACAAAGGCCTCCCCCCTAGAACGCCACAATGAACGACAACTACCTAGCTTAGTCAAGATAAAAACTAGGTAAAAAATATGCACAAAGAAACCTACCAAATAATTACCGGTAAACATCTTTACCATCAATTTTATCAGCAAAACGGTAACATTTAAAATCTATTTCGAACTATATCGTACAATACGAAACCACGTAGTTGTGCGGAACACTCGAATAAAGTGCATCGGAGTAGTTCGGTGCAGTAAAACGCTTGTGGCTTCACCAATTGAAGATACTATTCAGCGTTAAACTAGCGGAGTAAGTGTTTATATATTTAGTACTATGTTTATTTATTAATAGAAAGTATAGCTTTTAAACTATTGCGCTGGATATTTAAAGTAATATTATGAAAGAATTAGCAGTCTTTTCGGCATACTCAAAAGTTGCTTCAGTTGAAAGAGCGAAAAAATCTTTTGAATCCTGTGGTATCTGGCCTTATAACAATCAACTGTTTACGGATGAAGATTTCGCTCCCTCGGAGGTAACTGATCGCCCTGATCCAAGTTTGGGACCTGCAGGAGATGCTAGTGATAGCCCAGCTCCATCAGGAGATGCTAGTGATAGCCCAGCTCTATCTGCACAATCAGCAAGTCCGAAGATGGATGATATGAGTGCTTATCCAGCGCCAACTGCTATTCAACAAACAGATGATTTACAAACACCGTCCACTTCAACATTCATTCAGCCGTCTGACATCCGTCCATTACCAAGGGCCAATATTCAAAAAAAGAGAAACACAAAATCCAAAAAATCTGAAATACTTACAAGTTCCCCATACAAAAAACAATTAGAAGATCAACAAAAAACACAGAGAACACTGAATAAAAAGACCAAGAAAGCTACTCCAAATGGGCCGACATTGGTGAATACAAGCACAGGTTCAGAAATCATACGCTGCCCTCTTTGTGTAGAAGTTTATACAGAACCGCCATCAGAAGACTGGATCCAGTGCAGTCGATGCGGGGCTTGGTGGCATGATGAGTGCACGGATTATCTCGGATTCGGGACCTTCATTTGTGATCTTTGCTTACATGCGCACTCTTAACTCGTATAAAGGGTCATGAATGCGCGCTCTTTGCAATAATGCATCCTAAGAGTACGCATGGGACAAGTCCTAGTTTTTAGGTATTTTAAAATGTTTTTAATATGTTGATTTATTACAAAAAATTATAACATGTTCCTAATAAACCAAAGTCTAATTATAAATTAAGCCGAAGGTTGTGATTTAAAAGTTGATTTAAAAACAAATAAATGTTTAAAAAGTGCGCACTCTTTGTTTCCTCTACCCTAATATAATAATAATATGTCTGTGATATGTAGTGGTGCTCCCCGTTCGGCTTGGGCGTGGGCGTGAGCGTGAAGAAACTAGAAGTCCGCGGCGAAGGCGAGGCGGGCGCGTGCGAGCGCGTGTACGCAGTGGGCGTGCGCGTGCGCGTCGGCCGCGGCCGGTACCGCCACACCAACATCGTCACCTTCACGCCGCGCTACCAGCTGCACAACAACACCTCACATCATTTGCAGTTTGCGCAGAAGTGTTGCGCGACTACGCTGGTCAGTCTTCCATATTTTTTTACTTCAGGTATAAGGTGAAAGTAAATGTATTTTGATGACCGTTATTAATGAGTACTTGGATGTAGAACGACCCGGGTGCGGTGGCGTCTCACGTGTCGGCGGTGTCGGGCTGCTACCTGCCGTGGCACTGGGCGCGCTGGGAGCGCGAGCAGCTGCTGTGCGTGCGCGTTCTGGCGCCCGGGCCCGCCAACAGCTCGCAGCCCGCGCCCCTCACGCAGTGGTCGGGCGGATTCCGAGTCGACTCCACGCGAACGCTGCACATCGCCTGCAGGTAACGTAGTAACCTGGCTTGGTATTTTACTGATAACTAAAAGAATACTTACAATAACTTATGTTTGTATTATGTGTGATGTTACAGAGAGCCGGGCGGTGGCTACCAGTTTGTCCGTGTGGAGGTCGTGTCGCAGGGCGCCACCATGTTCGTGGTGCTGACGGATGCTGAGTGCGCGCCGCCGCCGCTGCGTATCGATAACTATTCGCCCGTGTCCATCATGTTCCACCAGGTATGGGTATATGAAATAATCATGAATTATGAAAATCTATTAATATTAATTAGTAAGTATATAATAATATGTGTAATAAGAATTAAGATAATAATAAGATAATGAAAATTAGAAAGTATTGATATTGGTGTGGTGCACAGGTGGGGTGCGGCGAGGAGTGCGTGGTGGGCGCGCACGCGCGGGCGCGCTGGGCGCTGCCGGAGCCGGAGGGCGCGGCGGCGCTGGCGCTGCGGGCGCCGGGCGGCCCGCGCCAGTCGCTGCCGCTGCACACGCTGCCCGCGCACCACACGCTGCTCTACCAGAACTTCATCTACGTCGCCTTCACGCACACGCAGGCCAACAGCAGGTCAGTGCCGCTCTGTGCACCGCACCTATCTCCCATGCTATGTGCCACTCTTGCTTCTACTTATACTGTAACCATGTAGCAGAGACACCACTGCTAATTCTGCGGGCAAGCAATCGGCGTCGACTCCAGATGACAACGTTCTAGTGCTCGAGGTTCCGCTTGGCACTACACGCGTCGTACTCAACAGGAAGCGATACGGAGACAGGTAACTGTCCAAAACACCACATATATATTTTTAATTATTACAACACCAGTCTTATGTTACGCCTGTGTGCTATATTCTTTAGATCTCAACTGTGGCGTCGAGGACCTAATGATCAACTGATCCATGAAGGCAGCTCACCCCCTCAACCCACCGATGTGTTATTGTCTGATGATGCGCCACTTTCGCCACATGCTATGGTAAGCAGAACGAGAAGTCAGAACATATGAATCTAGATTAGTAATAAATTGTAAAAGTTGTAATATATTTTGATACATTTTAACAGGTGCTGGACATCGAGGACGCGGCGCCGCGGCCGGGGCGCGCGTCGGCGCTGGTGCTGCGGCGCGCGGACCCGCGGCGCGCCAGCACGCAGGCGTGGCGCGTGCTGCCGCCCGGCCGCATGGCCTGCGCGCACGCCAACCTGTGCGTGCAGCCCGACGGCATGTCGCTCATGGCGCTCACGCCGGGCACGCGCGTCGTGCTGGGCCTGCCCGCGCGCACCCGCGCCGGCCTGCCGCCCGAGCAGGCGGTGGCCTGGCACACGCTGCGCCCCGGCTCCGGCCGCCTCGACGTCACGCTCTGCGCCGACGGGCCCACGCGCGTCGTGCGCATACACGATCACAAGGACCCCGTCAGTAACATACACTTGTTTTATATTATACTCGTCACTAAATATCGATAACTCGAACGTAACGTTTGAATGACTGTGTTTCAGGAGTCGGGCTGGATCGAGGGCGCGGAGGAGGAGGAGGCGAGCCCGGAGGCGGGCGCGCGGCGGCGGGAGTGGGGCGTGCGCGTGGCGCTGGCGGGGCTGTCGGTGTCGCTGGTGTCGCGCGCGCCGCCCGCCGAGCTGGTGCACGCGCTGCTGGACTCCGTGCTGCTCGACCTCTCGCTCAAGCCCGACCACCTCGCGCTCGCGCTCTGCGTCACGCACATGCAGTGGGATAACCAGGTACACTAACACATAACTTGCTTGACCATGTTCATTTCAAACAGTTCGAATCTGGATTACTACATACAAATCATTTTTTTTCCCACAGTTGCTCGGTACTCCGAGTCCAGTCCTGTTGTACTGCTTGCCGGACCGCGGTACCAGCGGCGGCACTCCGCTGCCAGCATTACACGCAGCGCTGGAGCTGCAGAAAGCGCCGGCCAAACGATACAACGCGTACTTCTTCAAACACCTCGTGGTTGCGCTGCGGCCGCTCGCCATTAGATTGGAAGAAAGGTATGATGTTAAACAAATGATCTTCTATATAGTACATGAAAAAGCTAGTTTCGTAGAGAAGTTGGTAACATGTGGTTCACGTGCCCTGCAGACTGATCCTGCAGCTGTGGGCGTGGGCGTGGCGCGGCGAGGAGGAGGGCGCGCGCGAGCAGCCGGACGAGGCGGACTACGAGACGCGCCGCATGCTCAGCGAGCTCACAGCGCTGCACTCCACACGATACTACTTCGCGCTCATCAAGATCATACCCAGCCAGGTACACACTATACACCACCAACTATGATAAATAGTCCACAACACACAAGAACACTGCTTTTTTACTTATATAATAGATGTTTTCTTATTCTTTCTAAGTTTAAGGATGGAATTCTAAATACTTACCTCAGATACTTTTAACTGAAGGATGAATTGCCTCAAACTAATAAAAAAAAATTAACAATAGTCTTATTTACAGTTTTTGTTGTGCTTTTAATATTTTGTTTTATTTCCAACGCGCTCAGCGTAAGACGAGCAAGAAGGTTAGATTCTATGTAACAACCACACACGTTGTTTTCGCAATACATTGTACACGTAGTAGCTACACAGTTCACGTACATTTGTAAATAAAGTCACTAACACTAATTCGACAAAGAGTATTCTCCTGTAACCATCTGATTGCGAGTCAACCAGGTTCTTACAAGACGTCAATATATAGACTTCTTATTATTCAGAAATTTTTAATCCTAATTTTGAAAATTGCTCTCGTACATTCCCTTTTCCTCAGCACTTGATCATACCTGTATGTAGTGAGCTCTCCTCTACACAAGCCCATTTGTTATTGCCATTAACCATGTAGAGACATTATTCCACTCATTTTGTTCGCATTTAGTGCAATAATAGAAAACAATAAGTTACCAATATATTACGTCCCCAGATCCGGCTGTCGATGTGCACGGCGAACAAGCTGGAGGGCTCCCTGAGCGCGTTAAAGCGGCGCTTGGGGCTGACCTTCATCAAGTTCGAGGACGCCGCAGTCGAGCTGGAGCCCTTCGTGCGCGCGCACGTCTTCGACACCGCCTCCTACCTCGGCAGGCAGATGCTCGCGCACTTCAAAGATGTAAGTACACCTTATATTAGGAAAAGTTTACTCCTGTAGCATTCAGGTATCTAATCATTTTCTGTTACGTTATTCAACTATTGTGTCTACCGGCATGATAGTTTAGTCCAGACTTGAAAAACCCTACCAACGAAAAAAGTTTTAAAATTTATTTCTATTACCCAGGAGTTAAAATGGCAAGCAGCGAAGATTTTAGGTTCTGTAGACTTCCTGGGCAATCCGTTGGGCTTCGTGGCCGACGTGTCCGAGGGAGTGACGGGACTGCTGCTGGAAGGCAACGTGGGCGCGCTGCTCAAGAACGTCACGCACGGGATATCTAACTCCGCTGCTAAAGTCACAGGTAACAATACATGCCTCACAACGTATTTTCTTTTTATTTTTGCAAATTATATAGTTGCAATATCGATGGTCGCTCATAAAATAAGTGATGAAAGATGATATGAAACGTTGACGTTTGCAGAGTCGTTGGGCGACGGTCTGGAGCGCGTGGTGGGTGACGAGGCGCACGAAGAGACTCGCCGTCGCATCCGCTCCGCCGCGCCCGGGGCACACCTCGCCGCCGGCTTCCGCGGCCTCGGCCTTGGGATACTCGGTAACTAACACGGAACACATCACTTATTGTTCAATATACTTTATATTAGTTTTTGAATACTATTTGAGATTCTTTTTTTGTGTAAACAGGTGGGATGACCTCACTAGTGAAACACAGTTACGAGGGAGCAACCCAGGAGGGCCTGGGTGGGTTCCTGGCGGGCGTGGGCAAGGGGCTCGTGGGCACCGTCACCAAGCCTGTCATCGGAGTGCTGGATCTCGCCGCTGAAACTGCCTCCGCGCTTAGAGACACCAGTCGACGGTTAGTACTTTGATTTTATAATACCTGATATCCAAAACAGAGATCTAGGTTATTTAAGATGCTAAATAAAACATTTTCCTAATTAAAAGAGGCATGATTGGTTGGTTTTAAAAACAATAGACATGTCTGTAATCGATATAAAATAGAAGAGTGGTATGGTATATGTGTCGGCAGGTCGGACAAGTGGGTGCCGGCGCGCGTGCGGGGCCCGCGCTGCGTGGCGGGCTGCGGCGGGCTGCTGCCGCGCTACTGCGGCGCGCAGGCGGCGGGCGCGGCTCTGCTGTACGCGCTCAACCACACGGACTACTCCGAGCACTTCCTGGCGTACCGCACGGTGCGCGACACGCCGCACGACATCCGCGCGCTGCTGTCGGACACGTACCTGCGCATCATCACGTGCAAGCACGCGGCGCCGCAGGTGGTGATGGAGACGCACCTCAGCAACCTGGTGTCGTGCCTGGCGGTGAGCGCGGCGGGCGCGCACTTCGTGGAGCTGGGCGTGCGCGGCGGCGCGGAGGCGGTGCGGCGGCCGCGCGTGCAGTGCGACAGCGCCGAGCTGGCCGCCTGGGTGGCGCGCCACGCCGCCTACGCGCGCCAGCTCTACCACGAGCACGTGCACACGCTGCTGCCGCACCAGGACCTGTGAGTACACCAGCACCACTCACACACTGCCTCCATCACTCACGGAATGTAATATCACCCGCTAAGGGATTGGCTGCTATAACATTTCAATATAAGCAGGGTAAAATTTTCTCACCAACTTAAATAGTTATGATACATTTTTAATTATGATTGACTATGTAAAATAATCCTTAATGTAGGACATAATTCTTGCAACTGAAAGTTGACAAAAACATAAATTTAACGACGGACTAACGATAAAACTGACGATGTTATATGCACTGTATTACTATTACATCCATTATACGAGCTTATTACAGCCGATGATTCTCCATGAATCTAAAACTAGTTTAATAATAATTATTCATATACGTACATGCACAAATATATCACTGTATGTGCATCTAAACATTAAGAGAAAGATGTAAGTTCTAAATACCCCACATTCTACTTGGATCGTCACCTTCCAAAACTGATTAGACTGACGTCCTTCTGAACTATTAATTACGATATTATTGTAGAAATATCACTAAGTATTACATATAAGTAAGTATTATTGAAAAGACATTGGAAGCTCAGTCATTTTAATTTAAGTAGTTACTTTTATATCTCTGAATCTAGTTACGATATTAATAGAACCAAATTCATAATTGTTAGAATTTGAGAGACGGATATGAATGGTGGATGGGAATGGTTGTAATTATGTTAAACACTGAAGCCTAATGTTCTTACCAGTTACATTGGTATTTTTAACTTAAAAAAGTTCTTAAAAATGCGTCAAAAGACGTTTTACACAACCTAGTCACATTACCTGATCAGTATGTTAATACTTGATACAGTGTGATTGTCATTAATATGTTGCTATTATATTATCTATGAATAATACTTCCTTCAAATGTGAACATATTGACATATTTCCACCACACTGCATTGTGTTGTTCTAAACTCTAATATTTAACCAAGTCATATATTATATATCATCACAATTTGTCTTATTTATTATGTATCTCTTTTTAATCCTAGGATTTATATAATAATCATTAATAGACATAGCCTTTTCAATACCTTTTCCATACAATTATATTTATTACCCTAGACTATGTCACGAACTGAGTGAGCTATTGAATAAAAGCACTTTTACTATGTGTATTTTATTTTTAACATAAATAATCGATGTTGTGAAATGTTATTAGTATGTATATTTCAAACGGTTTATAACATGACTGCACGATGTAATGCTTTCGTGCCTAAATAAATATGTACCTCCTTGTGATATGTACGAGTATGTATGGGTAAATACCCAAATGGGTAACTTTGTATTGTAGTTATTGCATGAGGAGCTCCTTAATGCGTTCTGGCATACTATGGGTAAGTGACGTTAGCTATGACTGAAGTCTTTACCGACTACGGATGTTATAGGCCAAACGCCTATTGATGCCAACCAAATACTCTTGCTGATGCAGAACGCGTTAAAGACATTCCCATAATTTAATACAAGTCAAGATTAATATATTTTCTGTACGAATGAAGCGAAGCCGTAGAGTTGGGATTGAGCAAAATTACATTAGACTGATATAATGTGGAAGTTGGCATATAGACCGTAGTGTAGGAACTGGCAACATGTTCCTTTCTGATACATTCCGTAGCGGGTTCTATGACGCGTGTGTTCCATGAGCTAGCGGTGATACAGCCGAGCGGCCCAGCAATGGAGGTGTTGCCACGTGACGGCTAACACCGCCTATACCTTTCATGTGTTGTTGCCAGTTTTTGCCAAATATTGGTCTAGTGTCGAAGGTGACTAAAGTTGATTATTTTTATGTTTTGGTCAATTATATTTAATGATATATATTATTACATAATAATGTATAAATTATTGTATTTTTGGAACGTTAAAGACAAATTATGGGTCCTCAAATTGCTTAAAAGTATTTTTCGGACCAAATGCTGCAAGTGTATTAGTTGCCAAATTGGTTCGCTACATGCGTTGGCTGATTGTGAGGTAATAACTTGTTAGCAAGCGATGGTAAAGGAGAGAATTAGATAGAAAGACAAGAGTAATCGTGAGCAAGTAGCGGTAGGAAGCTATATGCTACAATTATTTTTATTTAGGTGTTTTTTTACGAATTGGCTTGGATATGGACGGCGATTGTTTATTATGTTTGTTTGTAGCTCTGTGACTTATACATGTAGTAGAATGCTGAAATAAGTTATTTATTGAAAACTCTGAGTTCACGTTGCTGTTTAAACAAGTTTGTGATTGCTTGTAAATATTTTATAAGCGAAAGTCATTTTGTTGACGTTGCATTGAAAAAGCTTAAGTACTTATGATACATAAGAATTTGTATCAACAATTTCATAATTTCAATTACAATATACTTAGAAATCCACTTTCAGTGTCCCACAATCCAATATTGCGATAATTTTATGTTTTTAAAAAAATACTTGTATACCTAGGTGTATATTTCTTGACAAAAATATTAATAAGTTGTTAAAAACGTAGGTGAGACAACAGCTTTAAAAATATTTTCAAAATTGATTAACGTTTAGGTACAGTTTTCATTACCTGTAAAGTTTGAAACAATTTTGAATAAAGATGTGACGTCACGCTTAATTTTAGTTAGCTTAATTAGTTATTAACCCAACATTACCAAAGTACGGCTTAAGCAATAAGAAGGTTTTGTTTGTATTTATTTATTTATTACTAGTTGGACAGTGATAAGTTAATATTTACGATTATTTATTTTATTACCAACTGTTGTGGTTTAGTTTAATACATGTAACTAATAAATGTCTTCGAATATATTTTGTTTTATTTACAAATGGGAATTTGCATTACTCTATACTACATACTATAATCTATTGCAAAGCTAGTCGGCTCTTTGAAGTACGACATTTTTTAACTAAAGCTTAATTTAAAATGTATTTTAATTGTATCGTAATTGCTGAATCGATAAGCTGCATGCATATTCAAGACATAAAATAGAGACCTAAGTACAGCAGTGGTCGCTCACAGCTGAGATGACGCCGATGACGACAACAACAAAACCAACTGCGCGGTTACATACAGATAAAAACAAACTTATCAGAATACATACACAGGTTTTGCATGACATTGGTATAGTAGTTAAATATTGGAAGCTCTTAAATGAAGTGATAAAGCGCACTTGACAGATAATGCGCAATCAGTGCGCGGCACTAGCAGTAGGCACACGCCACACCGCCGCGCCGAGCGTCAGTCGCGACACCGCTCCTACAATCTGCGAGGTCACGAGAGGTCAACACATCTCCAATATTAAGTCGCCAAATATCAACAGTTCTTCCTCCAAGCAACGCAGCGACGTACGTATTACAAATATTTAACAAATCAGGTTACAATGTACGGCATCGTATTGTTAGCGTGCATGTCTGTTGTGGCGGTAAACGCGGCGACCTTGAGCACGCCGAGGTGAGTAGAGCCAATCACTCGGAACTCGTTACAGTTGCAGTGTTTACCTACTGTCGTTCAAGTTCGTTTGTGTAAAATACTAAATGTTTCTTAAGTTAATTTGAAACAGCCTCATGAATAAACTATACGCCGTTATTGAATATATTATTACGTTATTGTTTGAATTTTAATGAGCGTAGTACAGTGTAGCTATCGCATTCTTAACACAACTGGACTGAAGTTAGTTAGCTACCTATATTATTTACTTTACGCACGTGCGATTTATTTCAGCATGTCGTCCATCGACTACAGTAAAGTGCCCATCGTTGAGAAACCTTTATACAAGCCTCCACTGCAGGAAATAGTAGATGGTAAGTGACATTTAAGACATTAAGGAATACCCACATTTTATATGAATTAATTAACATCTACTTTTTCCTTTTTCTGTGATTAACATACATAACTGTTGAGGCTGGAAACATGCATTGATTGTTCTAGTAGTTAACTATTATATTTCAACATATTATTATCATATCGATATACATTGTAAAATCAGTCAGTAGCTTTATTAAATATGTCAAGTACAAAACAAAATTACAAACCTAGTAAGAAAACTAAAATGAGTACGGAAGGAAGGAGTGAGTATGACGTGAGACTGCAAGTGCAAAATAAGATCAGGTCTGATCAGGTTATGAAAATGAGTATACTCTTGACGAAGTTGTGTTATTCGCAGTGCTGTCCAATGGGCTGACCAGCACGTTCGAGGAGGTGCAGGTGTCGGTGGCGGACACGCCCGACCTCACGCAGGCGCCCTACAACCTCACCTCGCCAGGTAACACTCACTTACTTGCAAGTAACACTAAGTATTGGTTTTGAATAACTACCATTGACCTACACGCTAAGAAGAATTAGTTTTGTTTGTTGTGTATTGGAGGTATTTATTTAAACAATCAGATATATACCGTTCCAGTTGTCAGTTCTGATTGTGATGCTATTGGGATATATATAAATTTGGGTCCTTGATGACTTCCTAAAAAAGTGCCATGAAGTATGATACTACTTTACTCACGGTTAATTAATGCCTTGAAGCGCCTAGGCAAGTATAATTCACGTGTTATTGAGTAAATCAGTAGTGATGTTTAATTATGACGTATTAAAACAATAAGATATTTATTAATTATATAATGTTGTCCAATTAACTGATGTACAAATCTCGGCGTATCTTCAGTAAACAACGATAAGTGACATAATATGTTTTGTTACAATTAGCTATCAGATGACTTGTTAACTTTTAAGTGTTATGTCATCAAATTGTTCAAAATATATTATGTAAATGAAGATAGGTAACTATATCTATCGTAGGGAACCATACATAATTGTTATCTAATGCTACCTACATATAAATGTAGTTGTATAGGTTAGGTACTAGGCTAGTGACACAATACTTTCGTTTAGGTCTGACGGGCAACGCGAAGCTGGTGGAGATCGGTGGTCCTCCGTACCTGCTGCCGCTGGTGCAGCGCGACAAGCTGTACGACCTGGCCGCGCTGGCCCGCCACCTGCGCCAAGAGCCCGCGCTGCTGGCCGGCGCCGGCGCGGGGCCCTGGCCGCATATTGGAGTTAACTGCGAGGTGCGCAACGGCATTACACCAGCTTACTTTTAACTTCAGAACTAGTTTTATGCTTAAACTTTCGCCTTAATTCACAGTGGGCTTAACTCTAAGAAAAACTATAAATTTGAAATATTCTAACGGACATTTGGTTTTATTTTGCTTATTTTTTCAATTGTATCAATTCGTCTAAGCAAACGTTTTTCTAAATTGCAGGGTATAATAAACCTGAGCATCCGCGACGGCGTGGTGTCGCAGGGCACGCGCATCGTGTCGGTGGAGCCGGTGGGCGCGGCCAAGGGCAGCAGCGGCTACCTGCAGCGCGTGCTGCCCAACACCGAGACCCGCACCGCGCTGCTCGGCAACTACCTGCTCAGCGAGGGCAAGCCCGGGAAGGTACACACAACAAACATGCTCATTTAGGAACTTCTGAAACAAACTGAGCTTTCTTATTTTAAAATTATTTAAATTCATCTACTATGCAAAGTTATTTAAAAAGTTTTCTTGCTATTTTTAAATTTAATTTCAGGTCATCAAAGTAGTTGCTAAGAAACGCATTGGTCCGTCAAACTTCATCACGGCTATCAGAGAGACACTCAAGAATCATTACGGTGACAAAGTTTTGGGTAAGTTTGTTCCTCCTTTAATTTATACATTCCCAGTGTTTATTTTTAGTTGATATGAAAACACAAGTTTATATAGACTTTTAAAGACAAGAAACATGAAAAACTTAGTTTATCGGGTGGTAGTCTGATCTGCTCAAATAAAACCGAATCTTGTTTAGTATTTGTAATGTTGATTATGGCTTCTTCCAGGTCTGGGCGGCATGTTCATGCTGCAGGCGGGCAAGGTGAAGTTCCACGTGATGCCGGACTTCTCCGCGCGCGCGCTGTGCTCGGACGCCGACGTGGACGACTGGCTGCACTACTTCGAGATGCACGCGCCCATCACGCACGTCGGCACGCTCGTCTCCGGCGACCATGTAATATACCGTCTTGTTCTAACGTCTCGTTTACTTAATTAGTATACTATTTCTTGTGTGTAAATAACAATTTATGTAACAAAAAGTGGGGACAAGAATTTTTTTTGGAAGGTAGTGTAGTTGTAACATGCTTGCAATTTAACGAGTTTAGTGATTTTTTCTACTAAATCCATAAATTGTGTATTTCGCTGCTGACTATATGTTGAGCGAGCGAGTGTTAGTACCTAGTATACATAAATAGATATATACATGTGTGTACAGGGCCTGGACCTGCGCGTGCAGCACTTCCACGGGTTCAGCTCGCACGGGCAGGGCGGGCACTACCACTACGACACCACGCCGCTGGACGCGCACTACGAGGGGTACTTCGCGCTCGCAGACTCCATCATCCGCGTCGACGCGCCGCAGGAGACACACGTCATCGGCCGCGACTAACCACGCATAGTGACTTCCAAGTATGGAAGAACCGGGCAATTCTACGGTATATCCAACTTCAACAGTAAAACAAAAGATAAATATTTTTAAGTGCCTACATGTAATGTTATATAAATAATGTAAATAAAATAGTACTGATTTACTCGTTGTTATCTTTTGTGGGTCAAAGCTTTATCGGTACTGGGGTCAGCAATAATGTCAGTACATAATCTTCTAACTGAATAGATGAAAGAAAGTCAAATAACGTTAATAGAAGAATTAAGATTTGGGATCTGAAGTCAGATTATTTACATGTTAAACAAGCAACGACGCACTTTAATGGATATGGTAATGTTTAAAATAAAAGAACAAGTAAGGTTTCACCGTGTATTCAACTTATCTATGTGTTACAATTATATTGAAATGATTGCAGTTCGTATTTATTTACACGGAACATATTTTTATCAATTATTTACGAAATATTTAGCGTATGACACAACGCCTGTTGACTAACCTAAGAACAAATCCGTAAAAAGTAGTTTTATTTCAATGTCTAAAATTTGCAAAATATTTGTTTGATAAATACACAAGTAGCATCTTCCAATGAAATAAAAATACTAACCGCCAAAGTATCATAATATAATATGTAATTAGGATGTTATTTTCTATTTTTCAAGCAGTTTACACATAGTCGTTAATCTCGAAATCTAATCTTACCCTGTATTCTTCAGTTCCTCTTAAAAGAGAACCGGGAAAAGCTTACATGGGCATTTCACATATCATGATATAAAGACTAAAGTTATCATCGCCTTTTAATAACATCAATTTACAGCCAATATCGCTGACTATACATTAGTAAAAAAAACGATTATAAAAACATGATAACAAAACATAATTTCCTAAAACAATTGCTGGGTGTCCCAATGGCCTTCAATGTTGGACGACAAGCGTTGTGTCAGAGGCGCGGGCGCGGCCGCCGACAGAGGTGTTACATTCACTGCCGGCGCGCCATACATACAAAAATAAAGTAATATATTATATACAGCAACGTACGCAGCGCCCTCCTGCTATACGGAGAGACGTCATACGTTACGTCAGCTCTGGGCTCTATTGCCGGGGAATACAGCTCCTCACGCGTGTCAGGCAATGACGGTATATCATCAGCTTACAATGCATTAAGACGAAGGATGAACAGGCGAGAATATTGCAAGATTGATTTAGTAAACACTTTAATAACAAGAGCATAGAAATTTTATTTAACTATGTTACAGGATGTAAAGACAACATTCTTGCTTTAAATGTTTGCTAGGGCTACAGGAAACATGAAAATATGTAATACCCTTTACAACTGGAATCAATAAGAAAAGTTTATAAAACAGGAATTTACTGAATATGTAGGAAGTTTACAAATATATTGTCTGCGACTACGAGTCATATTTAAATACAAATATGCATACATAAACCATACATTACACTTTGGAAACCCAACAATCAGCTCTATCTAACGGGACTGAACACGATCCTATGTACTGGAGAAAACAAAAACAATTTAAAACTAAAGTACATAGCTTAGTGGTAAATTGTTATAATGTTGACAAACAGTAAAAATTTTGGTGGCTTGTTTTTTTTATTCGACGCTTAAATATTATATATCTTAGCTGATTTTATAATTGATTCGAAACACAAGCAGTGCTGCCACAAAGAGGGTGTGTACGACAACAACGCCCAACCAGTATCGTGCTCCCAGCAATATTTGACAGACAAGCTACAACTAAACAACGCACTATAAATAACACTTGAAGCATTACACAGCCGCGTTCTGCTAGCATACACTAACAACTTTATAATAAATAAAATACGAGTCCCTTGAGTACAGTCCGCTCTCCACCAAGTGACGTAGAAATAGAGCGACGGAAGTCAATTCTGCTCGCAACCACAACGTACGAGGCGAATTAATTGATGTTATTAATTTCAAAACTATTTCTGACAATGTGGGTTACAGAAATACAAAGAAGTAACCAACGTCAAGCATTCATAGCTGATGAGAGTACTTAAAGTACGCTCACAACATATACATCAGACAGTGATAATGTGGCCAACTGTACTCAAGTCTTGGAATACAATTTTGAGCTAAATCTAACCAATTATAATTTTATACATCTAAAGAAACCAGTGAAAGCACTTTAAATAGCATATTTATGCAGTGCTTTCTGATATCTCAGTGCCATCACTGAACAAACCAACATTTCTTCACAGAGGGTCAAATAGTTCATGAATGAGAAGAAGTACGGAAGACAACGAGATATAGATTGTATGAATGGCGTGCACGGTGCCACATAGAAAGCGATAGAGTGGCCGATAGCCTTCAATAAAACCATATATTCTGATAAGAATGGCGTACCAATTAACTATGAAACAATCAGTTGAATGGATAAAGGTAAATTTAAAATATAAAGGTTGATATTCCATCGAGATATATAAAAAGATTTACGAACATCATTTGTGTTGACCGCTAATTCATTGTATACATAACATTGTAAATTATACCGTAATACATGAGGACTCCGAACACATCATCAATTCATAACGGTCTGTGTGGAGAGAGACCAATAGCATGCAACCATACTTCAGATTTATATAAAAAGTCGATAAAAATATTAGTAGTTATAATATTTACATGATCAGTTCTGTACTTTTGGCAAAGACTGTGACATTTAGCAGGGCCATCCGGTTATATTGTCTAACACAAGCAATGTACTTGTCATGTCAAGCAGATTCACAGATAACATATAATGCAAACTGCGCCAGAATGTTTGGCTATGGCATGGTCCGTATTGATTGGATGTTTACAAGTACCAATGGCGCGCGCGACAGTCGCGGAGTGCGAGTTGCGACACTCGCAAGCGACAAGACGCGGCTCGCTACTATGCCATTTCATGAATATCATATCTTCGATTTCTACATCGTAAAGAACAACGACTGCCGACTAATTTAAGAATACTTGTATTTTATTATATGGAAGGATTAAATGTATTACATGTCTCCTCTACGTCTAGTCTTCGATTACGTCAAATTACATGACAAAATTCAAAACCTCCGTTTTTATGAGTTCATAAGGAATAAAGCCGTATAAAGCACATATTATGTAGGTGTGACGGACACTGACACAGACTCGGCACAGTCAGGAGCGGAACACGCGCACGGCGCGCACGACGTACTGGCGGCAGATGGGGCACTCGGCCAGCTGCTTGCTGCAGCGCGTGCACGCCGCGATGTGCCCGCACTCCAGCAGCACGCACTCCAAAGGCGCCGCCATGCAGATCTTGCAGCACTCCTCGATCGGCAGGTTGTCCAAGTCTGCCAATAAACATTCCTTATTACTACGAAAAAACATATGTTTTCGTCGAACAAACATACGTCGTACGTAATATACGTCGCACAAAAAGTACGAAATACCAGACTTATACTAGCATGTAGCATCTTACCATCTTTGTACTGCGCGTGGTTTCTCCACAACGTCTTAGCTCTCTCGAGCAGGTCCTTCCTCTCCAGACATCCGCGAAACTCCACTCGGTTGCGGATAAGTAACTCTTTGAGCTGCTTGACGCTCAGCATCTCCAGGTCATTTATTTGTCCGAACTGTTCTAAGTTTATATGTTGCGGGGTGCCTGAAATGATATTTAAAAAACTTAATATTGAAAGTAGTTTTTTGTGCAAGCGAGAGTGTGGGGGCAGAGAGTGTGTGTGCGCGCACCAGGCGGCGTGTGGTCGCCGAGCGGCTCGTCCTGCAGGCTGCGCGCGGGCGAGCGGGGGCGCGGGGGCGCGGGCGGGGGCGCGCCCGCCGCGCGCAGCTCCAGCTCCGACGCCGCGCCTGACAGCGCGCCCCCCGCCAGCCGCGCGCGACGAGCGTAGTTCTCCGACGCGCTCAGCAACACCTCCGAGTCTGCACAACACATTCACTACATTCCAATCGACCGCCGCAACATTCTTTACCCGATACGCAAAGATACACCGACACCAGAACTCCTAGTTATCAATAAATTAAATATATATCATAGATAATATAACAAGCTCCTTTTTACATCCCGACCCATGAACATTTTTGCTTGAAATAAAAAATTTTTTTTGGACATAACTTACAGGACATCAACAATAAGGACACTACAATAGACAAGTCAGCCACATAAGTACAATAATATAATTTTATGGTTATCCACCCAGCCAACTGTCAGTACAATAAAATTGTTCGTTTCTTGTAAATATTTTTGTGTCGTTATAAGATTCTTAAAACGCATTAAGAGAAGAACCGGACCTTCGCCTAGCATTGAGTTACCGGAAGTCACAATAATAAGTGTGGGGATACCGTTGGGCAGCGGGTCGGCGGGCCTGGTGACGAACTCCCAGCCGGCGTCGTCCAGGTCCTCGATCTCGTAGCAGTCGGCGGTGTCGACGCGCGTGCTGTCGGCCGACACGCTGCGCGACACCGACGCCGAGCCCGACGACTGCGGCACCGACACCTGGATGTCCGGCTCCCCACCTGCCCAGGACCACACATCACTGTATGGCACCTCACTCAAACACTTACTCCACTCTACAATGGTCACAATGCACCTACATGACATTTGACAAATTCTGAATGCATTTATCATTATGCTTGGTTAGACAGATCTCAAATACCAAAAGCAAAGCCAATGAATTTGAATATAATAATAATAAAAATGTTTATTTTCTCATCATCACATAATATTATACAGTTTAAAATGTCTTATAAGTAATTATAACGATAAAGACCTACACTTGCCGCCCTTACTCTAATATACTCGTTGTTTGTTGCTTTAATAATATAAATATTGCGCCTTAGATGCACACAATACAAAACGAATTGTAAATAAGCTAAAAATAATATCCTGTGGGTCCTTTAGTACTGTTAGTAACGAAATGGGGTTGGATTTAAATGTTAGGCAATGGTGAAAATAGGGTCAAATTGGAAAACATTTGAAATGGTGTGTTTCCTTAATTAAAAAAAATACGTTTAATGGCAGTATCGCCTGCAGTATATTTGTTCCTATATATTAATTTACTTTAAAACTCTTGCAGGAAGGATGGAGCGCGTGACTGGGTGAATATCCAAAATTAAAATGATGACATTAATTATACACATATGTATGTACACATAAAATAAACAAAGCAGCAACAATAATGACAGTACATAAAAACGGTGTATCATTAGTAATTTAAAGAAAGCCGAGACATGTATGTACAACTAATTATGCTAACAAGGGTTGCATGTTGGCCGCAAAATAAGATTCGAGTCCCACTTAATACATAAACATTTCTTGTACCTGGTCTGGTCGTAAATCTCTCTGCATGCTGCTGGGAGTTTATAGGAGCTTCGCTGTTGGTAGATTCATGCACATGAGCTGAATTAAAACAATTGCCTGCAACAAGGAGGAAATGTATTGATTCAAGTACTACAAGAATAAATATAAATATGGCTGGGTTTCAAAATATCTCCAGCTAGAGTTGCAGTATAGTTCCTTACTAGGATATCCTCTGTTGGGCGGCGGCGGCGCCGGGTGCGTGTTGTTGCGCAGGTCGAAGGCGGAGTTGATGAAGTCGTTGATGTTGTTGGTGAGCCCCTTGAGCGAGCTGAAGGGGCTGGAGCCGGCGCGCGAGCCTCGCCGCCGGTACGCCGCGCTGTTCACGTGCGACACGCACAGGCTCAGCAGCTCCTCCTTCTCTGTCGAACATCATTCCATTCCACTATTAATTACAGTCTCATGACGCGCCATACATGCTTAACCTTGCGGAAATAAGCTATAATAGAATTATGTGAAGTATGAAGCAGCTATTAATACCATAGGAGTGTAAAGTAAATAATTTACAGAATATCTTTTTTCTCATTTTGTTTTACACACATACAAACATACAATCACGCCCGTTTCCCGTAGGGGTAGGCAGAGACCACTTCTTTCCACTTGCTATGCTCCTTACGCTCATTTTTTTATTCAGTAGAATGTAATTAGTAAATAATTAAGCAGTTTTATTCTAAATTTAGTCTAACTTACAAAATTATACAGAATACATGCAAAACTGAAACTCATTCTAATTACAAGTACAACTAGGGAATGGGACTACATTAACATTAATTTGCTCAAATTATTGGGTATAGATTTTGCTTTTACTAAAATATTTTTGTAACAGTCTTCCTTTTTCTTGTATCTATTGGTTATTAATATAAACATTTGAAAAAACACAATGATTTTCTTGAAATGATTGATATAGCTAAAGTAATATAAACCCTGTAAATAAATGGGCTTATAAAACTGCTATTCAAATTTTTTTTTTATTCTTCACTCTACTGCCAATTAAAGTTTAATGTATTCTTAATTATTTAACATTAATATACATTTATGATAGGTACAGAATGTTGACTTATTCCTTACTTCAGTTGGATGACTTAGGTAAAAGCAAGAATAATGATTAATGCTAAGTTAACAAAATCAAACCCTAAATGAAAAAACACTTAGTGTCTTCGCTTCTTATGAAATGTAGATCAGATATAGCAGACATACACTATGTCATATATAAAATTGGTATACAGCATAAATATATCTGAATCATAATTCCTATTTTTTTTATAAATTGAATATTTTATATATGACGCAATAAGCAAGAAAGTGTGTGCAATAATTATTGGACGGTTGCATGGCTAAAGTCAATCTAAGAAACTTTTAGAGATGTATTATACATGTCTTTACTGAAATTGGGTGTCTTGGCAGCCATTCAAGTATTTATTACAAAACAATTGTTTACCATAGCACTGTGATCATGTTAGACTATATTAGTTATTTTTTATATAGTTTGAAGTGAGACTTACCAACACAGCCCCTTGTAGAAACATTCTGTCGTTTGAGGAAGCACTGCAGGTCGCGCACCTTCAGTTGTGCGATATCCTGGCGCGAGAGTGGCCTGGTGGACAGCACCCGGCAGGGCGCGCACATGGTGCCGCCGCCGCGCCGCAGGCAGCTGCTGCAGTAGTAGCGCTCGCACTCGCAGCACGCCCGCTTCCGCTTGAACACGCTGAACTGCACCGCGCAGCTCTCGCAAGGCATCTTACTGCGCCCGCTAAGGATGATTCATATTCATGGATGCTGAATACATACCGACGATAAGGCCAAAAATGACGATATTTAAACATCGATATTAAAGTGTCGTTGTATACTTTAGTACAGCGTGAAGGCAATATTTTTATCAAGCCAAAGAGGATTATTATTCCAAAACATACTTCAAAACTAAGTGAAATTTAGAATTGCTATCTGCTGAATGTCATTAGTAATTATTGTAATTTATTATCAAACTGTTATCTTTTCTGACACTTAAGCTACGACGTTTTCGAGGTATTTTTATTGGTATCATGTAGCGATGTTGTAATCATCAATGTCAATATCGATGTTTTTCCAATATCGCTCATCCGACCCGCGTCCCTCCACTACCACCTAGCATACTCCGCGCCGCGTAGGTACTCCACTGCTAGTGCTTCGGTTGGGTCACAAACACATTACACAGTCACGCAGTCACTACTATATTTACTATTTTTTTCAATAGATTATGAAACATTTATATTTTTATAACGTATTATTTATGTAAAAAATCAAAACATATGAATGACACACCTGCCATCATGAAAACAACGCTCCTATCTACGCAGATTTTAATTAGATGAAGCTTCATATAGTAAGCATCGTATCACATAAATACAAGAGGAGTCGTTTTGAAACAATAAGTAATATATTATTTAAAACTTCTGTGATGTTTAGAAATCCAGAAACAGTAACTCTTTCAAGAATTAAATCGAAACTTTCTGATAAAAGTTATGCGTGTAAAGAAAAACATATTTTTTTCTGACGGCTTAGATCCGATTTTATACAGCCGAAAGTGAATATTATTGTTTTACTAAAAAAATATATTATAATTGATGTTCTTTATATTAAGATATTATTGTGGTCATACTATTTTTTTTTGTGAGTTTGTTTGAGTTGTAAATGAACTTGGACATTTACATAAACTAGTAGTTATTCTCTTATGTTTAAAAGTTCTAGGACGATTCTCCACATAACATTTTTAGGCTGGGATGATGTATTAGTTTCACACTTGTAGCACATATATTATTATTATTGTGATCTTCAATCGTATTTATTTACTTTTAACTATTCAGAAAGTAGTCACTGATAACTTTAACTTATTTACATACAGCTAGATGGCACTGGCGATTTCAGTAAGCATTCGATTTAAATAAATTGATGGAAATTAAAATGATGTCAAATAAAAAACTCTAAGCGTAACATTCGAATAAATTAATTTATTATACTTTATTATTATGGAGGGTTTTAATTTCATAATATCCGTATATATAACCGCTGCTCACCGTTTTAGACAAGTAATAGACGTTTCTTTTCTAATTTTGTGTACAATGGACTAATTGGGTCTGAATATAACCGCCAAAAATCTGTGTGGAATTTATATTACCCAGGTTAAAATCATTTCGTTGAATGAATTTAACCAATGATCTGGAGTTTAACGTCCAAATAAAGAAAAGCAGTTGCAAAAAGAGTCGCTGAGGACAGGATTCGAACCTGCGCGGGTAAAACCCATTGGATTTCAAGTCCAACTCCTTAACCACTCGGACACCTCAGCTATGTACTCATGAACGAAATTTATTGGTGTGTGATGCTTATTATTAGAATTAAAGCACAATCAATATTGACTCAATTGAAGCGAAACTGTTGATACTTGTTTCATGTATATTCAGACATAGAAAGGAATTTGAGAGCTGCGATAGCGGCGAGGTCACCAAATGCATACGTAATCCGCCATTCGGAGCTAAAACGTGTGAGATGTGAAACAAACATGAGTGTAGCTCACTGTTTCAGTCGCTGTTGTTCTACCATTTATTCTCGTCAAATAGGCAACTAGATAATAGAACCGTATTATTAGGATAACGTTGTGGCATTGAATATTTTTAGATAAGACTTCTACAGTTTTAGAAATCAACAATTAAAATTAATTAGTTAGCTACCTTGACCAAATGATAATAACTAACGCGTCTTAATTTATTTATGATACTTAAATACAATTTATAGGGGATAGAAATGCATTCGATGCACTTTAATTTTGAAATCATAAAGGAAAGCTTTGAGCGAATCTTGGTCGAGTTCTAGACGTATAGTACCCCCACAAGTCAGCAGAGTGCGCTCTTTGTGTGCATCAAACAAATGCATCGGCGAGTGTGCTCGGCTCGCGGCACTACTCGACACTGCTCGACTCTGCCCCACTCTGCTGCACTCTGCACGCAGAGCGACAACTACAGTCAACAATCGTCACATACACTATCGTCCTAGTCATTGGCCAAAGAGACCGTGGTCAACAGTTAAAGTTATTTTGGTACATAAATACCAATAAAACGATTTATGGACTGACCAAGTGGTGACTTTTTAATTATTTATAGCTATTTTGCTTGTACGTACGTTGTATTGCCTTTTGATCAGGCGCATCTTTAAATAGCTTCTTCTGTGTGTATAAATACGCAAATTATTTTGGGACCATAAGCAAATCTCAATTATCTTATCGAGTGATCTTTTATTAAGAACCAAGTAGGTTGGTATACTTGGCGCATTTTATAGGTATCGTAATTATATACATAAGGTAAACACAACAGCAAAGTGCTGGTCTGACGTAAAAGTAATTTATTCAGGTGTTACCGAATCTAATGTACGGCGGCTGTTGTGGTGTCGATAACAAAATTAAGACGTTTTTAATGGCGGGATCGGTTACATTGACGTCATAACCAAAGTAATTGTAAGCAAAGTACTTCAGAATGCTGAGCAAAAAAGTGTATTTAAAAAAAAAATATCAATAAAATAGGCGAGAAAGGTAAGTCGGTAACAGTTAGAAAGTAATATCGTTCATAACTATAGACATGGAGTTAGCATAGCAAGCTCCTGCGGCTTATTGTCAGCAATCTTACGATGAAACAAGCATTTCACGTCGATCTTTTTACGACACCAAGTATTGATTACGTGTGTGCATGTAAACGGACAATTATTAACTATGTAATATGTGTATAATGCGTTTCATGGTAAAATGAACCGTCATTATCCTTATATTAATATATGATAAAAGATGTAACCTCTATATCTATATACATTTTATTTTTAGGACTGATGATGCTCACCAAAACGGGCGCCCTTTGATACTTCAAGAGTTGAGTGTGTGATGTTTTTTGCGAATAGTTACTAAGTATTGCTGGTCAGTGTTTCTAACATTAGCGTATCAATCAAAACTAAACGGCAAAGGGACCCCAAATAATATAGAACTAACATACACAGGTTATATTTATTTGAATAGTGTATACAAATACCTTATTAAACTTGTATCAATCGTAACAGTACCTAAGGTACCTTTGTGTAGGTGAATGTCCCACATATGACCGTTCATATGTGGGACATTCACCTACACAAAGGTTCAATTGAGACAATAGTACTTAATGAGGTAGGTATTATGTATAACTACAGCTACCGCATATCTTCTGTATTATATTTATTGTATTTTCATTTATAAAAATAGATTCAACCTTCTCATTGTTCCAAATGCACATGTGCACGTAATCATGAATCATATGTTATGAAATTGTTTTAGTCAGATATAGTATATAAAAGTAAATTTCGACATGGTTTGTAACAGCTGAGGTGTCCGAGTGGTTAAGGAGTTGGACTTGAAATCCAATGGGTTCTACCCGCGCAGGTTCGAATCCTGTCCTCAGCGACGCTCTTTTTGCATCTTTTTTTGAGGTTTTTTTAATTGGAATATTCTTTTACCGTTAATTACACATAATTAATAAATATTAACCATTTAATGAATTTATTTTAAAACTAATTTCTTTGCCTTTATTATTGTTGCGTAGATACTTATTCAGTTCACAACAGTTGCAAACAAAATACCTAATAAATCCGGCACTAAGTTATTAAGTGCTAGATATTGTACCTATTACTTTAAAGTAGGTGCCAAAATCGGTCTTGCAAAAGAAGGAAAACTACATTATTTTCCTACCTACCTGAATTTTATTAGGTGTTTTTTTAAAAATTCTGTGAAACGTTAGTTGTTCGCAGGATTTTAGAAGGCTTCCGTTTGAAGCTTAAATATAATGTGAGGTAAATATGGTACAACCAGTATTTTGATTTCAATATTTTGTGCAAAAATGTATGGACAGATGCCAGAGCATTCAAGGTATGTGAACCATAGCATGCTTCTTAGATAGTGGATTAATATCAACGTTAAGAACACTTCAGAGTCATCTCTTAGAGGTCTTGACGACAAGATGTTTTCACAAGAAGAGGCTCTTACACAACAGGACTTTTCAGGGTTGTTGACCTCTCCAAACTCTGGAAATGGAGGAAAAGGAAACTTAGAAGTCAACTGCAAATGTCAAGCAAATTTATGTTCTTTGTTCATGGCAGTAAAGTAAACTTTCCTATGTAGAAATTCAAGTACTTGATTTGCCAAAATAGTAGCATTTGAAATGTAGCCCTACGGCCTTGGTTTAGAGTGTAGTATTGTGTGTGCGACATCGTTTAACAGGAAGTAGGTTAAGCACAAGTTATTTTTCACAGTTTGTAGCGAAACACTGAGACGGCCGGAGTCGCAGAATTATAACTGGGATAAGTCCACAATGGCGCGCGTTCATTGAATATATTTTTTATCAACAAGATTGTAGATACGAGGAACATCTTAGAAAATTAGCATATTTTTTGCAAAGACTAAAATCAGAGTATAGGGTTATCTTTCCTGCTTTATGTGGGATATTTTATACATATACCATGTTTATCTACACTTTCCAGTAGTCATGTCGAATTTAAATATTATTTTTATTTAGTTAATTTTCACACGAGTGTATCCAGGTGTAATACTAGTCTAGATTATGAGCATGACCTTAAAATAATGCTTATGCACTGAGATGTGCCTTAGTAACACTTAGCAACAATTTGTAAAATAGTTAAATTAACGTAATTTGAGCTAACACTTGAATAAGTAGCAGAGTTGGCACTTGTCAGGGAATACCCGCAGACCGCTGACTGCTCAGCACCAGCAGCGCCACGCGCGGGTCACTGACCTCATTCTCATATTATATTATGCCGATGCAATTTATATTGTAAATTGCAACCAATAAGTTCTTTCATTGCATAATATTTTAGTTTTAAATAATGTTAATTGAAAGCATTAAGTGAGGGATGCTGAATTATGTTTTACATGTATTTATGCAGTATAATGATATTTTGTTAAGATAGAATGTACAAAGAGGTCATTTCAGAGGTGAATAGGTATAGGTAATAAAACAGAGCTGATTAATGATAATCAGCTCTGTTTTATTTAAAGGACTTAAACAAATACGCACGTCGCTTGGCATGTTACGTCAACATAGTTTAGGAACAGGCTAAGCAGGAGCAGATTAATCTATTACAAATTATATTACAAGTCTACCTTATGATCTTATGACATGATCAACGAAATTAGAATGTAACATTATTCTAATGGCTAACCTTTAGCGGGACGCAGCGCGACATAACGCATTAACTATATGAGATGTCGCAGGCCACGTGACCCGCGACCCGTGGACCCTGACCTGACTCCTATGATACCGCCTCGTGATTGATGGCCCGCCAGCTCTGATGCTGCCTGACTGACATAACGACCGGAGGAATGTTACGTGTGACTGTGCTAAACCTTACAATGCACAGGTATGCTAACATCCTAACAATATTATGAAAGTAAGTTTGGGAGTATGGGTAGCCGAAATGTTAGCCTTTCGAAACTATAACTGAAAACTAAGTCACACATATATTGAAGACATATTTTTTTTTACTAATACACAGATTTTGTCACTGCTAAGCGTCAGGAACAGTAACTACGAGACGAGGCTAGTTTGACATATATTTGTGACATATTGCATGCTGCAACCTTTCTGTTACAGTCTGTATGCTCTTCCGGCACGCGATGGTGAGTGTACAAATGTCAAGCAAGATAGCTTGATATTTAGGTTCACAGTAATTTTACAGTTGTTATGTGCAATGACCGCGATATGTTGGAGTTACATATTACGATTGCTGTTAATTATTGATGTTGACGTGGTTAGAGATTATTCTATTTCAGTTAATGTAATTTGTAAACTGGGTGCTGGGTGTATCAGCGAAATGTTCCTCTTATTTAGTAGACAATGGTTAGATTAGGTATAGTTTCTTCATAGATGTCAGTAGCATTAAAAGGAAGATAGTTCAATAGCTTTATTTTTCTGTAAAAATGAACCCACGTCATATTCCATCAACGGCAATTTTCGTCATTACTAAGTTGGGAAGAAACATTACCTTCTTATTAAATAATCCACTCATTACATGATACCAAAATATTTAAATAATGAAGTGTATTATTTAGAAGGATCGAGGAACATACGCGTTATTGGCATCAGTAAGTGTTTCCGGTCGAACGTGTAGGGCGGGCGGCTGCTGGGCGGCTGCTGGGCGGGTCGATACGACCTGCCGGACTGTGACGACCACTGTACTAGTATACACAGAAGGTATAGAATATACACTTGGTAAGCGATTGAAGACATACGGTAAAAGTGCTTTTATTTTCGCGGAATCATTCAAATAAATGAGCGGAATTGAGGTCTTATTTAACCTGTCTAAAATGAATGCAAAAAAGGTTCAAGATGACTGTGTCCAAGTTGCTGTTATATATATTTCTCTGAAGGGGTAGTTAAGTGGGATTTCTGCGTGTTCCCTTGGACTGTGCCTATTTCTCTCAGTCACGCGTGACCCGTGACCTGACTCAATCAAAAGTTTACTATACAAATACGAAGTGCGCGGACGTTTGCGTCTGTTGCGTTCCACTGCTGCGTATCTTTCGCGATCTGTACTAAATGACACACTAATAAAGTAATGTACTGTGAAAAAGGTTCTTTCAGAGAATATATTTTTATGTTACAGTGGTAGGGATTTTCTTACACGGTTCGTTCGGATATAATATTGAATACGGCTCTCATTAAATTTTTACATAACAGTGCATTGGGAATACTGGTTCATGTATATATTCTGTAGTGAGCTGTGTTTATCTTACTTCCTTCCTACATCATAAATGTGAAAGTTTATTAAGCTTCAATGTTTGCGGAACTATCTCACTGAAATTGGAGCATAACGCGGATAAAAATTATTGATATAATATTTCAACAAAAATGTAGAGCGATGAACACAAAGTAAACCTACTAAGCTGTACTAAGAAAATTATGACTTAAATAGATGACTTTTTTCACTACACCTTATTCCTGTTTACAAATGTAGCAATGAACACCCTTGACTGAACTTTATTGGTTTGTTAGGGTAGGTATGTATCCCGGATAGACGAACCCCATGACAGTCAAATGTAGGTTATGCAAATATTAGATCTGTGGGATGACACGGCGATCTCCGATCACTTGTTAGATTGGCAGCTCGTGTTTACTGAAGATATCATAGCTAGGAGTGGAGTTTATTGCATAGGCAGGCCTTATTTGAAAAAAATAGTTCCGTTTTGGGTGTGAAAAAAGTATCAAAAATGAAAGAAAATGAGCTAAATCTAAATCTAAATATTTCGTTACGAAGGATCGTCATAAAATTTTAAGATTATAGACTCTTCATGTTTGTATAACTTGATATGAAGCGTTAAGCAGTAATTATATTATTGTCCTACTTATAACAGTAGTCGATAACATATAGAATGTAATTACTTTAGAATAACGTGCACAAAAAGTTAATGCATTTTAGTGAGGGCAATGACCTTTATGGGTTAATAATATTCATTACCCAACAATTTATGATAGATTCATAGTGATAACTTAATTTGAAAACTAGCAAAATTATGTACTATGGACAGTATGGGCAACTGTTTACACTGTACCATACAGGCATCAGTTGGTACACAATTTAGAGTAAAATCGATTCAGCAAGTCGCGTTTATCATAACAAACGTAACATATTGATAAAGGAGGTAAAAATAAGAGGTTTATGTACCGTTGTGAGCGCCAAGACTCCGGGAGCCGGCAACGTAAAAATAAAGCAATTAACTCGCGGACGCTTTACGACGGCTCGGGATAACGTGCGGTATTGTAGGAACAACACACACGCGCGATTATTAGTCGAGATGACAGAATTATAAATTCTCGCAATATGGCTATCTTGGTTTTTAATAAAGAGCATCCTAAATAAAGTAAATAGTTACAAAACAGAGGGTTTTTTAAAGGCCTTCGGTTATACCTGTCCTACTGCTAGGCAGAGTCTCCCCAATTCCTTTTATACAACATTATGCCGCGCCGCCTCGAACCAGCCCTCGCAGTATGCGACTTAGTCATCCCTCCACCCTTTCCTGTGTCGGCCACGGTCGTCATTTTATTAAAAAATCAATTTTGTTTTGAAGGAATTAAAATTACCGCTACATTTAGCGACTTGTCGTAATCGAATTAGCTTGTCTACAGTTGGTTGGTGTCGCAGGCACCGGCGCCGGCGCAACCTGTTCTTGTTATAATGATGGCTGATGCAAGGTGGCGCGAATCACATGAGCTGTCACATCGGCGCGGGAGCATCGCTCGGGCGCGGACGGCCGTAAGCAATGCTCTGACAGCCCCGTAATTATGATTTATGATCAACAACCGGAGTAATCCGCTGTTACTCGTACATTGTTTAATATTGATTTTGGTGTTTATGTATGAAAATAATGTACGTGTTGATGGTCGAACTTTAGTAGAATGCCGATGAATGCATCGCAAATTTTTCAAAACTTTTAGGAAAACAGCTCAATTTGCCTGTGGCAAAAAATAGTTAAAAAAAAGACATATTTTCTTATATCGTAATAACTACTATGTATTAACATCGTAGTAAATATCATGAATTGTTTATACATCGCGTCAATCATGCCTCCAAATCTCCAGCATCACAGAGGGGCTCTCAATCCTGTTGCGAATTATAATGACGTTGTAGCTAACTGACACTAAACAGCGAGAGTTAATTATCGCCGGCAATATCAGGCGGGACAATTAGGCGCAATGTTGCCGGCCCGGCTCGTGTACGGCACGTATGCGGCTCGTGTACGGCTCGTGTGCGGCCCGTGTTGCCGCCGACGTAGTTCTGACGAGCGCTCCGGGAGCAGAGAAGCAAGGGAGATATGCAAATTTAAATAAGAACAAGAACAATTTCTATTAAACGCTATTAATTAAATGTGTACTTCATTAATTTGAAAAATCTGTGGTTTATTTCGATATTTATTAATTGCATCCGGCTGATGGTAAATGTTACTATTTTCTTTACCATAAATGGATAAGATTTGTGTAACAGAGTCTGCATATAATATATAGTTAGTAACTTACTAACATTTGAGGTATTAAAAGTACTGACAATTAAACCACCCCTGTTGTATCTACAATCCGTGTCCACATTGTTTCGTCGCTCGGAGGCTGCGATCTATAATTGGATTGTCCAGGCGTCCCCCGGGCGCGCCTGTTCGAGCGGCGCTGATGCACTGCCTACCTGCCTACCTGCCGAGCGCCACAATGCTGATGAGCGGGACTCAAGGCTGGTTATATATGTACAATATACTGCAGATATAAGGAATTGGAAATATATAAGATGTAGTGTGATGAATCGAATATTTATAACGATGAATAGTTTTATTATTTAGCGGTAAGTAATTGATAGTACCATAAACATGCATAAACTTAGTTTAAAAGTTAGAAAAGTAACATAAAATTTATGTAAAAGTAATTTGTTAATGTTGTTCATAACGTAATGTTGTATTAACAGTAACAATATAAGACACTAAATTGTATTTTATAACTAAAAACCGCACAATTATATGCGTTTCATAAGCATTTGATTTATATAAAAATGCTACTTGAAATATGAATCCAATATATGAAACTGGATCTAGACATTTATTTTTAATTAATCACGTGTGTTACAACTGTGTAATTATGAAGTTATAAATAATAACGTGTCTGTTTATCAAATCGGCAAATACGCTACGCCGCGCGCCACGAGCTACCGCTGTCGGGTTGCACTACGCTGCTACAGCACTGAGTCTCTACTCTACGAGTTTTATTTGATCCCGAAAATCACTTTGTTATACCATGTTTAATAAAATCTAAGTGTAACTAAGCCATTTAACTTTTGAAAAATCATATGCAGTACATGTTTTACTGCTAATGAATCTTCAAAGAGCTGTTTGTGGTATTGTCACACATGCCTTCGCACCATCCTCCATGTACCACAGGTGGAGTCGCTGGCGGCGTGCCAGCGGCCGCGGCGCTCCGGGTTCGTTCTGAGTGCGCCACCATTAAAGTTATATTTCTGTTTGTTCTCCACCACCGACTCGGCACTACTCGACCTACTGTGGCTCTGACACAGACCTATAACCTAGCCTCTATGCTTCAGAATTTAATTGCCATCGCTGCTTTTAAACAAACACGAATATATTTGTCTAGGAGAGGTGTAGACAAATGCATGTTTTTTTTGTTAAACGTTATAATTCATTTACAAAACCTGAATGACTACTAAATCCATTTGTTTGCTTTATTTGTGATTGCTAATAAAGCACTTTTTGTTCAAAATGAGATTCAACGAGGACCAGTCTAACGGCACGACCAGTGAGGTCACTAAACAAAATAAGATGATGATTTCATTACCAGTACTCATCAGTTTGGTGTTGTTTAATAAAGCCTTACTTAAATACAACATCGCCTTAGGTTGACACGGGGAGCTTTATTAATGTCGTATATGTAATAGGTGTATGTCGGTACTCTCTTAATTATATACTCCGCGCATGTTAGATGAGCTTACCGTTACGTTCACCTACATAATTAATTTGTGGGACGTTTGATGATAAAAGTACCCTATTAACTAATCCAGGGTATTTTCAGCTTGTATGCTTTACCTAGATTTAGCGGTAATGAGATTAGCCAAAGTAAAATAATACCTTTAGGGTACACAATTATAATCAGGGACGAAAATAACACAACAAAGCATATATATACTAAAAAAACATGAATAGCACCGCCTCGGATGACGGAATCATTGGTTTCTAGTACATTACTCAGGCAGACACAGGTAGAATGTATAAACATTCTAGACATTGTCGCAGTCCAGCTATTATAGATGTAACATTGAAATATGTACTACATACGTTAAGAATTGTCATTTACTACATCAGAGGCAAAATGCAATCAATTTAAAGAAGGTGCACTTCGTACAGATTAACATTTGAGCTTTAAGCGAATAATAATTTAATTTAATAATAGAATACATTTTTTTTGTACATGGGATTTTTAATGACACTCTTCTTATTAAAAGTAATACATTACAATGATTAATACATTAATGAAGAAATCATTTGTATTTTTATCCAAACAAGAATATCATATCTAGAAAATGTGTATGTAGGTATGATGGACTTAGTATAGTAAACCTTTGGCACATCAAGCTCAACTTGTGTATAGTGGGTGGATGCATAGTTGCCACGTGACTTAAATGCATGCGCGCATATCGGGGCGGGCGCATCCTTCTATTGTTTTCGATATGCAATGCGTCAACAGACGGACACGTTACTGTGTCATCCAGTGCTTTAGGCCACCGGTGATGTATAACTTATTCATGGAGGAAGAGGGATGCTGTCAGGCCTTTTGTCATTGGCGATATTCATAGAAGAGATCATTCTCTTCTTACAGATTTAGTAACGATATAAACGTCAACGTTCTTGTGTTGTCGGTGTGATGGGCCACAATGACTAAGTAATTGAACTGACCAAGTTATTCAAAAAGGATGGTAGAGAGGCTTTTGTCCTGCAAGGGCACAGAAATTGCTAGAAAAAATGTAGCTAAAGGTATACGTTAAAAAAAACGATATAGGCTACTTGGCCTCATACATAATTTAAACCGCTTTTTGTTTTTGAATATTAAAATCTTAATAATAATCGTAGTAGCAATTTATGATTTGGTTTTTATTCCCTATTGCTTTGTGTCTCTTTGCTTTGTGAATACCTGGGTTAATAGTTAAAAAATACTTTTATCTTATTTAGACAGAATATTCAACTTACTCACTATCTAAGTGCGGTAGGTCTACTGGGTATCCAGTAGGTCCCAACGTCTTAGGTGAGCATAATAGAGTCTGCGCATGCGCGGTGAGTATATCGTGACACATATCAGCAAATATTGACAGCCGCACGTAGCATACTATACTGCAATATAATAATGTCCAAGTTCAGTAGTCGCCGAGTTGGGTGGCCGGAGTGATTCACACGTTCAATACTATTGTTGATTGTGGCAGTCGTAGGTATGGAACATACTATTAAAGTAGATATACTGTAGGTAACTAGCCTGTAGCAGATATAAAGTGGAATTGTAGAGCAGGTAGATGTGTGAGGTATGTTATGACAGTTAGAACAAAACAGATCTGCCCGCTGTTTTGGGGAAAACATGGGGATTACACATAGATTACCCCCCTATTACATAAAACTCACATTTATGCAAACAAACAAAAAATAAAATACAACAAAATTATTGACAACTTTAAATATATTCAATGGTAGGTATTGCCTACTAACCCACAATGTCGTGCTAAGTTGTTTTCTATCAAACCGAACTTGTTTACGTCAATTTCGCAAAAATAACATCTTACAATATTGCATAATAGAAGCATATAATTAATAGTGTACAATTAATTAGCCATAGAGCTGAAGTAGCGTTATCTAGAATGTTGTTTGTTCAGCGCTTGGATCACGCCACCGCTGCGCCGGCGCGGGCGCACCTGACCCTGCAACGCGACACCTCCTAATTGTGTCAGCTGTCGATGCAGATGCACCACGCGTACGTCTTGCTGACTGTGACACTTATGTATGTCGGAATAGACCTAATATATTATTTAAATAATTATGCATTGTTGAGTATATATTTGGTTGTCTAAGTTTCATTCAGTGTAGGTTGCAGTATTAATTTTTTTTTCGTGTCTAAAAATAGAGGTCGTGATATCTGAAAAAATATAGCAAATTCTATTGAATTTCTTAAATTTCTTAGACGACAGTACAGATATAAGAGCATATATGTAAATGTGTATATATGTATTAGCTCAACAACCTAAAGAACCCGGATCTTGTAAAGGCTTACACGGGTACGAGGGTCCAACACGAAGGGACCCTTTTTAGAATTTTAATCGGAAACGAAGTAAAGCTTTAGTTCCTGTCACAGCGGCACGTAGATATACAAAGTTTTAACATAATAATATATTATACATGAGCAATTAAACAAGTTAAAATTAACTAATAAATCATAAATAACGTTTGTTTGTAGTAAGCGTTACCTATACTGGTACAGATTATTTGTTTTTAATTACTTTAGTAAAAACCAGTGCTGAATAATTATTCATCAGTAAAAATAACTTCGTAACAATATTCACGCATTTCCTATTCAAATTGATAAACTCAGAAATATTTTGCTGAACAATAAACGCAAAATATTCACGCATCAAAAACATGTACAAAATGTACATTGAACAAAGGCCGTTAATAACTCCATAAAGCGTTGACGTAAAATTTTATTTGTGAAATTGATTTCGCGTTGCATTCCGGTCGGGCGGGCGGCGCGTTGGCGTCGGGCATCGCGTCCGCCCGAGCGCGCGCGCGCACCAGCGCCCAGCCTCCACCGCCTCCGAGCTCGTGGCGGGAATATCTCGAAATAGATACACACCTAATTTAGGAGGGTGCTGTGAGCCGGGAACATATACCTACCTTACACCCACGTAGCTATATGGTACCCACGTAGGAGTCTTTAAAATTAATGTGCTTACCCGCGACAGTAAGTTATGGGTACTGTACACTACTAGCTACACTTGTGTGAGGATATATAATATTTGTAAAAGCTTCGATAAATCATTTGACCACATTCCGCTAATTTTGGTATTTAATAATAGAGGCCCAACCCTCCTACATTACTCGGTCGGCTGATAGGATGTTGATATGAAAAAATCTGAAAAAAGGCCACAAAAGTGAATTGGGAATGTGTATGCGTTTTTGTGTTACGTTGTAACACTAGTAACTTCGATTATATAAGATACTTATAGGAATTTACGATAACTATTTTGTATAAAACTGGCTCCGAATTCTTTACTTAGTATAATATAATAAGTAAATTTCCGAGTCACGAATCATTTATAAATATGATATGGAAAGGCCAAAGAACGTAAATCATTTCAGTGTGATGTAATTGTTGATGTTGTTGAAGTTATTGTTCCAAAACATGTACACTGTAATATTGTTGTACTTACGCATACCTTTTCATGACATATATATGTATGTACATACACATAAGATACTTATTTACAAGTATTGGGATAAAATAAAGAATTAAAAATTAAAACAAATATGTTTGCTTACAAAGTAGTAGTTGTTTGTAAGTAGAGTTTGAGTGGCGGAGTGGCGGAGTGGCGGTGTAATCGGCGGCGTCGGCGCGTGCTAACAATGCATTGTTCGCGTTCCGTTTGCACAAAAAACACATTCCTGATGAACGGTGCATTACACAAACAAACACCACTGCTTACCACTGCGCTGTGGGGCGCTGTGAGCCGCCAGCCGTACCTAGCCGTGGTGGGATGTTCGGAGATTATTGATGAATACGCTTCAAAAACATATTTAAATTAAATATACCCCGATTACTGAAACGCTATTTAATATGATCACTTTCCTTATTGTATATCTGTGGTTGACAAAGGCAGATGAGACTTAATGGCAATTTAAAACTGATTCCTGTAACAGGATTTTGCCAATAAACACATTGAACTCTCACTTATTTCATATTAATAAGTAAATATACAAAAATCTAAGCTTTTAATAAGCTCCAGTGTCAATGATGTTTTTTAACAATGTGAAATACTTAAGTAAATAGTTGCAATAATTCCCAGTAAATATGGTGTAATAATATTGTTATCGATAACTAGTAAATATCTTGCATACATAACCTCGTTAACGATCGCTTCGTGGAATTTATTCGAGTCATCTTTTAAAGGCTGCGTCATCAGTTTTGAACAAAATTGTTAAAAGAATTTAATCTTCGTGTTCTTTTCGAAATGTTGGAACAAAGTTAGAGCATTCTTTATAAATATAATGAGTCAGTGAAAGAGGAAGTTGTTCTGGTTCAAGTTTGGCCTAAACTTTGAAAGCTTTTCTTTACTTATAATATAAACGAGTTATATAACAAGAGATTGATAAGATCCATTCACAACATTTTTCTTTGTATTTTTGTAAAGAATTTCCATTCTTACCGAAGTTCAAAATAAATAACAATGACTTAATACGACTTGTTTTTTTGTTAACTAAAAAAAAATTAATACAAAGGTTAAAGTTTTATCGTACAAAAGATCATGTCAAAAAAACAAATTTTGTACAAATTATTATTTTTTAAATGTAGAGTTTATAAAGCTAAGTATTGTGACCAATCGATCGCTTTTCTCACACTTAGGTAGGATTACACTTAGGTATAATTATAGCCTTTTAGACAATTAAGACCATACATTAAAGTAACAACGGATCAACCAGTCTATAAAATGTATAAAAAGAACAAACGCCCTGTGTGCGTGTCACCGGGTAAGAGACAAAGTATTCAAAACACTTAACACATTTTTTCTGTAAATAATCTCGATGGCTTCCAATGTTTTGCTTGTAGACACGCAGTTACTTTAATAATGGTTTCCTTTCTAATCTCCACACGTGGCTAACCTCTACACTGTAGTGTAAACAAGCGACGCCGGCGGACACACTTGTATGTCAGTGTCTAAACAATCGCCGCGCTAATCGATGCTAGTTTTTCCTCTTTTTCTTCATGAACAATTACACACCTTTTCCTGAGTTATAGGGTTTTAATAGGTTTGTTGTTAATGGGCAGTTAGTTACACTTTGTAACCTTGTAGTAACATACATTTAAAACTATTTGTAAATAATCGCCGTTTTTCTTGTTTTTTTTTTTGGGATGCCTTCCGCATTCTTAACGTATTTTAAGGATGATTTAAGATTATGTACCAATTAAGGTAAATCTTTCGAGAATCCTTGGGCTGAAATGAAAATAAGGTATTCTTTGTTTAGAAAGTAAAGGCTCAAGATTTCAAAGTAGTGTGTTTTTCAGGATCACTTTCTCCTGTAAAGGATTTTGGTTCGTAATTGATATGCAAAGTGTTACGCCAGTGTCGGTCATCAACTCAGTTGCGTGCTCCACGCTCGGCGGCGCGCACGCAACGCAGGGCGCCGGCAAACGGCGCACGCGCACCTCTGTGCGTAGCAGACACATACTTGTAAACAAAACGTACTTTATCTCTATTAGATCAATTTTAGTAGTTTTGCATTTTGTTAAAAGTAAAAAAGTCTATTCTCACATCAGAAAATTGTTTTAATAATGAAGATTTATTCTAAAGTAACTTTAAAATCCGTTTTCAATCATAAATATTAGGTTTCCATTTAAAAAGCCTAGTCTAAACATATATTATCCTAATCTTCATAGCCTTAGTACAAAATCACGAACTGCTACTTAATAACTTACTTACTTAATTAATTAACAGCTTAAGAAACATGACTACCTAAGAGGAATGTATCAGATATCAGTAACTGCGGACTAATTGTGACAAATGATAACAACTGGTGGGGTCGTTCTGGGCGAGCGGCGCGGACGCAGGCGCGGCCGAGCGCGCGTCACAGATGCCTGGAGACCAACTCTACCACGACACGACACGCCGCCGTGGCATTGACTGTCGTGACTAATACACTTATACTGATCAATGGCTATCTTAGTTCATGAAGTTCGGTATAAAGAAGTTTCTCAATACACTGCTTTTATTTTATCATATAGCACAAGACTGGCAAGAGTCTGGCAAAAGAGAGTCAAAGAGTTAAGTAGGGTACTAAAATTGTTGAAAGAACGGAACGCACTCAAACTTTGAAGGCATACTTGCGGGCTTCTTAAATAATTCACAACCTTTACATTGGTAGAGTTCAATTTCTTCAAACTTCTCGAGAGCTATTGAAAATGTTTTTAACGTAATTTAAGTAGTCCTAGAATGTTAAATAGAGTTCAAGGGCAGAGTTAGCTCCAACGAGATTGACACTCCATCCCCTTTGAGTTTCGAGGAAGCCGATCAAGGAAAATGGACGTACGGTGAAACCACAAGTAAAAGATAACAATAAAGTGCTAATATAAACCTTACTACCTTGAAATAGAGGTGCTCTACAATACTGCGATACTCTGATGACCACTTGTTAGAGCAGTTCTTGAAATTAATTTACACAATTTGCTACTGAGATGTCTCACCAAACCCCGGACTTCAAGTTGTAGGTACATAGTTCACGACAATTTAACGTATTCTCAATTCTTTGGAGTTAGGTATAGTAGGTAATCAATTCAGATATTTATGGTGATATTGGTGCTTTCATAGTTTTGCTGACTCACTCGCTTCTTTGGTAAAGGTTCGACAATATTTGATTATCTAGTTGTGAGTGATGGATGAAAGTAGTTTGAATTTGACCTTACAGTTACGCACGTCATAGATGGTTGCTGAGTTACCTTTATGACAGAACGTTGTCAAACAATACAAGACGAGATTATCAAACTATTTACATAAATATAAAACATATAAACTAATAGAATGTCGCGCTTTTCGCAGTCTTCGGACTCTACATTTAATTTATTTTCAGTGTTACGCACATTAGTACAGAATATTCACATCGCTTTACATTATCATTTTGATATTTAGCGTGAATGTTCTAGTTAACAAACAAGCATATTCTTCATATACCCTACTCAGTCAAGATAATTGTCCATCTTAAGTTAGTCGGTCAGGAAGGAAGCATACCTATAACTGTGTGTGTGTATGTACGTGTCTTTAGAGTTGGAACACCGGAATGACTTCACAGATTAAGGTAATTGAGGCATTGTCTCTGAAGCATTCTAGAAGTATTGTGGTTTTAGGACTTCTTATTCTTTTAACAGTCACGAGGCTGTTAAATAATAAGAAGTCCGTGTAAAGCTATGTAAAATGTATCTGACTGACTGAACATTTTGATAGAGCCGTAGAGTATTTTTGGGAATAAAGTAGTATATAGAGTTCTTATGAATTCATATTCGGAAATTGAAAATATGTATTGAAATACATATTTTGTCATTCACAATTAAATAAGTAATTTTTTGAGTTGGGCTATAAGGTTCGAACTTAACAGCATTAACAAGTTGTTAACTAGCTATGAATGCGACATAATTTCTAGGGTATGATCGATAAAGCGATTTCATGGGTGTTACGATAATACGTGATGTAGGCTTTAGAACAATTAGTTTTCCATGCGTTAGCATTACGGTGCGAGGCCGGGTGGTGCAGCGCTGGCGGCAGCGGCGGCGCCGGGAGCGGGCGGCGCGCGGCGCACCACTCGCGCTCTAACCCTCGCCGCGCACGGACGGCATGGCGGCCGCGCGCTGAACGCCATTATCGATACGTGTCTGTGCTGTGAAACATAACACGCTCGAGCCCGCTCCCGCCCCCAGTCGCGAACGTCAACAACAACATGATCCGGTGAGTACTGCCGCCTCTGTCGCGGCCTGCGCCACCTAAATCAATCCATTTCCATATTTGCCCGGCCGGTGTTTTCCCTCCGGAAAATTGTAACTACAGACATCCTTATAGATTGGTTTTGATTTATTTAATTATAAAATGTTTATTCGGCCAACACTTGTGCGTTGTCGCGAATTTGACGTATGATCATTGTCGTACGTAACGTTTGTTCTGCATTGTATCGGCAAGGTATTTATTTTAACGTCTCCGGTAGGCTTGAATGAAAGGTCACAAAATTTCAACAACAGGCAAAGAGGTGAATCACTACTGAGTCACCGTGGATATGCAATCTGGAAGTTATCGCACTAGGTCACCGAGAGCTGTAGGAAATAATACAGCCTAGTATTTGTGCAAATACAACACATACATCTATCGGTAAACGGGAATTGACAAAAGGAATGTAGTGACTTAATTGAGTTGAGTTTATTTGATCAATTGTTAAAAAGTCGTTTAGTATTCCGTGTTTATTTGTGCAATAAAGTCTGTGCAACACCGGCTGTATAATAAACTGTATTATCGCGAAACCATCAAGTCGACTGAGAACAATGTTAGTGCGGGTGACACACTATCGCTGGTGCGCGAGGAGTGCAGTGCCGCCGCCGGACTTGTCTGCCGCAACGTCTGCTCTCATCATCCACGTCGATCGACCGTCGAAGGCTGTCCAACCTCCGTTCAAGGAATTATAATTAGTGACGCAATGACCTCTGATAGTTTTTTGCATAACGCCGAAAAACCAATGTTATAACCTGTTGTATCATCGTCCACTGGGCGTGAGTCAGGCTGGTTCTCCTTGGAGCGCGCGCGGGCAGGGCTCGCGCCCGGCGGTGGCCCGGCAGCCGTGCGGCTCGCGCGGTCCGTGCGGCCCGGACGCGCCGGCGCGCGACCACGCACCGGTACATTTCAGCAATAAGGCTCGGGTCACTTGCTCCTCGATTAGAACTGGTATGACCGAATGTAGGTTACGATTGTAAGTTGCTGATTATTTGCACACAGAGCGAGCTCTACATCACTGACACCGGCCCCGTGTTCTTGATCTTTCAATTGTATGCAGATGAGACGATGCAATGTTAATGTATAACTAGTTTCATGAAAACAACAGCAAGCATATAGCTATTATATTCGTGTAAATGATTTTATACAGCTTATGCAATTAAAACAGTGAATTAAAGTGGTAGCGAGGGACGCCCGGCGAATATAAAAGTTTGGTGCTCGAATGCGGATACTTGCGCAACATAATTGTTGGTTCGCCTCGTGAATCGCGAATATTCCGAGTCGTTTGCTGATACGGCGGACGTCGCGCCAGCCGGCGCGGGCCGCGTGCGGTGTCGCAAGCGGCGGCGCGCGGCGGCGCTAGTCGCGCGGCGGTACGCCGGCGGCGGCCGCGCCGCGCGGAATCGCAATTAGTCGTGATGTGTGATCGTTGGCGCATAGCAACAATGCACCGGACACGATCAGAACACGATAACGCGAGCTTCAATTTCATTTACATACAGGCGACCTCCGGAGCGATGCGGGAGCACGTCCGCGCCCGCCGCCGCCGCCGCCGCCGCTCGCGACACGACGCGCGCTGCGTCCTATACCCATCCTACAGAGTTTTGTAACAATGTCTAAAGCAGTATAGTTGCCGTATTGCAACGGCTACTAATGCAATCACTGCAACAGGTAATTAAAAATCTAGTACAGATGCAACTTATTAAAAATATAATTAATAATTCGTTGTGTGTGAGACGAGTCTATTTGCCATCGCGTCGGTAGAGATCGAATATCATTGCTTGTGTTTGTTTATTACGGTGTGCGGTACAACCTTCGGTGAGGTGTCCTGAGGACAGAGGCTTTATAGTTTACTTATTTGGATAACTCCGCATCGTTTGTGGATACTGATAAGTATATGTATATTTCAAACGTAGAGCCAAATACATGCTCGCAATAACTCTTCCTATTCAGCCGCTGAGATTTTCCCAGCATATCGCACTGTAATTTGTTGAACCACTAACTTGTTCAAGTGCCATTCTTTATAAACTTTATGTTCAGTACTGCACCCAAAATACGGTATACTTTACATGGATAGAATAGTGCACGTATTCGTGAATGTCTGTGGCCTAACATTTGGGCGTGGGAGCGGTGGCGTGCAGCGCGGCTCATTTCCATCCATCAGCCGGAGGTATTTGTTGAAGACGTAACTATGTTAATACGCGTAATGCAATGCGTTTTAACCGTTAATTAAAAAGATGTAGACTTACTCTTATACAAAAGTTCACCTAACATTATTTAAAATAATCCTGGAAAATCCAGACAACGTTATTTTGGCTAATGGGCACCAGTATTTGTTGATGGGAAGGCATGACAACTTATTTAAGCATACAATGCGGCAATTACGAAACTGTTGGGTGTCGGTGTCCACCTACCTGCCGGAGCTGCCGGAGCCCGGAACGCCGCGACACAGGAATGCGAAATTCAATTATCTTTTTTTATGCTCCGTCCATTTTGATTCTTTCTGGCCGAGATAACGCGCCCACAGATTATACGCTAAGACGATTTGGCGCCAACTTTTGTTGTTTTTGTTTTTATATTATTGTTATTTTTTTCAATAACGTGGAGTGACTTATTTGTTTGCGTAATAAAGTAAATGTTTATTATTTATGCCAGCTATTTACATAAAAGCCATTCTCATTATAACATTATTCATGAAACATACTTACCGTAGAAATATGATCAGACATTGAGACCTGCTGCCGTTGACAGGTGAAAGTAATGATTAGCTAATTAGAATCCTCGTCAGAGCAGAAGTAATTGGCGAAATCTGACGATCCCTATTTATGTTGGAGTTTTATACTCATATAAATGTCCTGTTGAGGGCTACTGGCTCTCTGATGGCACTAATTTGTAAGAATTTTTAATCCTTAAAGGTAATTTCTTGTTTTGAAGCTGTTAGTTTCCAGATACCCACTGTATTGCTAATTTTTGAAAAAAATCCTCTTACTTTTCTTTAAAAATAATAGTACAGTGTTGTCCTTTAGTGTAAAATTATTTTAACTTTTATTATAATCTTGTATCATTGTAGACCTTTCGTAGTCTTATCTATTTTGGCAGGAACTATTCAATTGTATTGCAATTTTTTCACAATATCATACTTTTATCGGGAAAACTAGATGCCACCGAAAGTCTCTCTGTTTCTCTTATAATATGTATGTAGAGTGGTAGAGTTTAATCAAAGTCACATACCCTGCTGCAACATAATGAAATTCAGGAGTGTTTTATTATGTTAAGGAGCGACTAGACTGATTGGTCACAATTCCATCTCGGCAGCGCGGTAAAGGGATTAGCCAATCAGCTGCGAGAGACTATCGAGGGTGCGAGAACTAATACACACTCCGGGAGAATGGAAATTAAATTGAAAAGGAACGAAGGCTTCTGGCAGGAATTCAGAGGGAAATAGAATTCCACATTACACACACAAGTGTATGCTGAAGCTACTCAAACGGATTACTGGCGTGCATGTTGCAGGAGAGTTGGAAAATTTCTAAATTAAAACGCATAGCCATTCTTCTTTGAGACCTGTACTTACGGTTACTTACCTGCTATAGTCCGATTAACAGATATAAGTAATATTTCTATTTTCTCCTCACATGGTGGGTGGACATCCTTTGCACTTTAATGCCCCTCCTGTTTCTATAAGGAGCTTTGAAACTGGGAAAGAGCGGGGGCTTTAGATCTGTGGATTAAAATATACAGGCATGCTTTTTTATTAAAAAAAAAGGTTTCATATTCAATTCAACACTGCTGCTCTACACTGGATTATTGTGCTTTCGTCTCTACTCCGTCTATAGGTTTTAAACACGTTAATTATTAATTAATGTAAGTTTGTTTTACGTATAACATCTAGTCATGGAAACTTAGTTTTTTTCGCCGAGCCCTGCACCAGTGATGGCCGGTTATAGGAAGCAGCTTTCGAGGCCCTAAGGCGAGGGCCTGGTGTAATGTATGCACTATTCTAACACTCGATTGGTATTCACGCAGGCCCGGGCACGTGTCGCCGCATTCATTAAGATCATTCAGTTTCGTTATTCAAATCGAGTGTGCGTCGAAAGTGGAAACCGTTTTATGAAGTGTAGTGGCGCGGGCCGCGGAGCCGGCACGGTGGTGCGGTGGCGGCCGCTTGCCAAATGCTTAGCTGTCTGTGCCCTGTTGTGTAACACACTCATCACGCGTAGCTTAGGACTTACTGCGGACGATTAAAAAGTATAGATAATTTATAAAAAAAATATGCATGACGTCTTTGTACAAGGGAGGTAGAGTCGGTTTTATTAAACATGTAAGACACATTTAAACTTTAACAATCAATTTATTTATTGTTCATCATTAATGATATTTCGTTCCAAAACGAGAGTACAAGCCTGATCTCCAGAACTAAGATATCTAAACTAAGGCTCAGTAAAAACTAGGCAGTGCGTTAGAGTGACGCAACAGTGTCCACACTACGTACACTTTCACTCGCTTGGACAATGGCTCCAGGCTCTTGTTGTGCATAAAATTCCGCGGCCGACAATAGCCGGATGATGAATACTTCACGCTAATAGTAAACACTAAGACATGTACTCGCGCACGACGTTGTTTTGACAACCTTTGAGGCGCTACCGGGCTGCAGCCGACGTCGAAACGCCTGCCGAGACGTGCTGAGTGCAATGAAGTTACCTAATAATAAATAATAGATTTTTTGTTAAAAAAATAATTAAAAAGTAGAGCACAAATTGTATTGGCATTGAAAGTAAAAAACGGCGTTTCAAATATCATCATCTGCTATGTGTCTCATTTAATACAAGGGAAAATAACAGTTTGAGGGATTTATAATGTTACTCTTAAAGTTAAAAGTAAATACTCAATGAATATACAGAACCATATAACTTATTACTGCATGTGTCATTGCAGTGCCATAATAAAATAAATAAATGATGAATCTCTATATCTCCTTTACAAGATTTGAAAACCAATCTCAAATTTCCTTTAACGTGTTTCAAAGAAGTAATGTATCTGCTCCACGAACCATTAATATGGCAGATAAGATGCATTCCATTTCCGTGAAGCGATCTCGCTCAAACTATCACGTAACAGATGCATAACGATTCCTGTTACATTACCGCCGCTGGCGTGGCGGCGGCGTGGCGGCGGCGTGGCGGCCACAACTGCATCGCTTATGTCACTCATTGTAAAATGATTCAATTTTGTAACAGTTATTGTATAAATGTTTTTTGGAGATTTTCAGTCTGGCTACCTCTAAATTACTTTTCTATTCTTCTTTGCAAAATATAAGATAAATCTAGAAAATTGATTAAGTAAAAATGTAACAGGCGAAGTAATTTGATAAATATCAAGCAACCGTGTTGTAGACGTTTGTAGGCCCTCAGCAACAGAAAGTACGACGTCAGTAGTACGAAGTCGTGTAGAGTCAAAGCTGTTGTGATCATATCAAACCAAAAAGTCTAGTCTTTGCCTACCCCCCTTTAGATGTGCGCGTGATTGTCAATGTCTTACGATCCGCAGACGTCTGTTATCTCCCCACGATCTGATCAAAGTTAACGGCAGCGAGATTACACATGTACGACTCTGTGTTTATACTCGAGACGTGATTATATAAATATCGCATACACTGCTAAAGAAGAAAACTAATCTTCAGACTCACCTAGTTTCAGTGAACAATGATTATTGTGTAATCTTTTCCTTTTAATTAAGATAAGTGAAAACTGCAAAGGCTTTATGAGTTCCTCTGTTACGAGAAGGTTCTTAGCTCGCAAGACGTTTTGCTTTGTGTCTCTTGTTTTATCTATGAATAAGGAGAACTTATACTAGGACACAAATTCAATGGAAGGTGATTATTTACACACAAGTTTTCATATCTGCACATGTATTTAATCAAATTAGAAGGATTTTCTTTCATGCAACAAATAGCACTTGTTTTAAAAACTGTTCTAAAGTAAATCGTAACAAATTAGTTTCACGGTTCCTAAGTTCAAATAGGAGAAATGTGCAGTTTTTATTTTAAATACTTATTGTCGAGTCCTTCGAGACGTAAATATTCTTAAAAGACTTGTTTTATATATTTCCTATGTGGCAAGCGATTCTTCTTTGTCCAAATCGGGAAGTCGGTAAATAAATCTTTAGACGTCAATTAAACCGCGTAGTGTAGCAACAAATAAGTCAATTAGTGGCACTTAGGGAAGACAATTGCTTCTGCCATTAATTACGCTGTAGTCGGTGAGTAGTCGCGTTGATATCATCTCAGCATTGTTCGCGCTACCGGTCGCAGTTGCCGTCGCCATCGCGCAGCTCGCTGTACTCCCGCTTACTTACTTACTTACTTTCAGACCTTTCACACATAACATAATCGGATTGTTTCGGAGTCCCTATCAGATACAACAAATGTATTCTATTGTTTATTGTTGTTACACGTCTCTAACTTATAAACAAACTCGAGATGTTCTTAGATTGTGTTTTGTCCTCTCAATAAAGATATTACATGTTGTATATTACTTTGCAGATTGTAATGTATTCCGACAATATTACTAAAGTGTCGTTAACATTTGGCATGACGATATATTATAATGATCATAAAGTATTGTTTTGTTCAAGTGCTAGTTTTCATTCTTGCGCTAGGTGTAGCATTATGAAACACGTGAATTTTTGATTAAGTGGTTGTCCTCGAGGCAGTCATTAGGATGCTCAGGCCTTCACTCAGTTGCGTATCGTGGTCCTCAGTTACATGACTGGTCATTGTTAGAGCCTCGTGTTTCTAGATGTTCGATGTCAAAATCCATCGATTTAATATTCTATTCCAGAAGCGATTACTAGTATTCACAAAGGTATTGTGCGCATATCTTATTTGATAACATCGCGCATTGCGGCTGCGCGCGCGCTGGCCGTTACCCACTGACTCACGCCTGATTCATTATGGCATACTTTTACTTGTCTAACACCATCGGTTTCATCTTAAACACATACTGATATATTAATGCTTTTAGATGATCTATTTATTTCATATTTAACAGTACTTACGTACTTGTATTTCGTACTCTAATATTTGCAGCGTCACATACAAATATACACGTAACCGAAAGGTTTTTGTAAAGCCTTATTTGTCTGTTTGTTCGGTACCCGCGGTAATGTTTGCCCGACCTTGTTGTTATCGGTCCCACAATACAGGAAAAATAACCGGTAAAAACAAAGCCTAACAAACAAATATAGGTCAGTGTATGAAAATTGCGTCCATTTGTTTCGACGATTACCTTTATTGCTAACATAGAGTGAGTACAGTAAAGCTAACAAGGTGTATTGCGGAATATGAAACCCGATCTGTATCGGCGCGCGTTACGTTAGCTTGAACTTGACCGCGTGCTGCCAGCTGCTGGCCAATGGCGCGGTGGCGCGGTGGCGCGGTGGCGGCGTCCTTCGAGCCGCACGCACTTGCTCCATGAACTTAGAGGTCGCGGGATTACGCACTCGTTTGCTGTGATGGCCCAGTGGCGTGGTCCTTCGATCCTCACGCATTTAGACATCCAACTAAGTGTATCATTTTTGCACTGTCTACTTGCTTTTCTTTAAATGACAAGAGTCATCAACACTTGCCTATCGAAAGCTATACTTCACGCTAATCTTGAAGAAATTCTGCTAACCGGGTTATCAATATGGAATCTTAGTCCAATTTCGTGTAGCGTTAGAAGGTCACATCTCTGCCTGAGGCAAGCCTGCTGGTCTGACTAGAATGATGACCAATCAAAATAAATGTATTGTATTAGTCCGCCCGACCGGACCGACCACAAGTCTACTGGGTCACTGCTTGCCCGGGGCGACCTTGTGTAATTGTTTTATTGTTCATCAATAAGTGTCCGCACTCTCTGAGTGTTTGCCGGGTCACATGCGGGCCTGGGGCCATGTGCGACCGGCAGACATATTATATACATATAGTGTACAGTGCATGTATGACAATCTAAGACGTTATACTTAGCTACGTTATTCTGTTATGGTAGAATTAGACATTCACTAATTGATCTAAGGCTTAAGTAATTACAACAGTGCTGCGTGTGTGCGTTGATTTATTCTTTGTAAAATAAGAGCGTCTCTTCGCTTCCGTGTTGTGTAAATCTTTCATATTCATTATCACGCTTTGTTCGTGAAGTTACTTGTACAAATAGTTGTGGCTAAATAAGTCAGAGACAATGGATATAGTTCGGAAACAAAGGACACAATTACGTTGGGGTCGTGCGCGCGGAATGCTGAAACTTCAGCCTATTTCGAATAATCCTTATTTACATATGTATCGCTCAGACAAGATCTATCGTAGGCTGATGTGCCGCCAGATTAACTTGTCGAGTTGTTTAGCTCCCGAGTCACTCTCGTTTCCATGAATTATGTTGTAAAGGTAACTCACGAGTGTTCGTGAAAGTTTGGTTTATTTAATGCATATTGACACTGAGATATTGACGTCACCCGGGTCTGGGGATTTCCGAACAAATCACGGACCTCCGCATCATTGTGTTGTCTTTGATTCATAGTCATCTAAAGTCAGCCTGAAATCAACTTACTTATACATTATTTATAAATGTTTCTGAAGCACATCACTCAGACGTCAATAATTGATTCACGACTACCGTTAATTTCTAAGCTTTGCCCAAGTCTAGATGTAGCTTAGATCTTTGCTCTTGATAGGCGGTAGCGTGCGCGTGCACAGCGCAAGGAGGCCGCACTTGATTGACGTCTGTCGCCGTTGGGTGAAAGTGTACGGGACTTTCGCGCCGACCATTTCTCTCTCTTTCACACACACGCGCAAAAAACATAACATCTTATTAGTTTGTACTAAATATTTAATCGCACAAAAAATGGTGTAACCGTTCGTGACACAAAAATAGAACAGAAGAATCTGATGGAACGAATGCTAGCTGTATCTTAATGTGTTCTAGTTGGCTAAACGTACTTTTACTTTTAACTTGGCTGGTAAAACTGATATAATGTAAAGAATGTGTTAATGTTATGAATGAGTTTGTAGTCGTCAGTCGGTACGCAGTGCGGGCTGCGAGGCTCTCGTCAGCGCACGACACAGGATGTCACAATTAGCCGGTCGCCGAGAGTTCATTTAACCATGACATTTGCAAGTGCATATAATTTAACACCTTTGTCTGCGCGTCGATGTCGCATCAACGATTTATTACCCGTCTTACATAATTCACGTAACCGAGGTAGAGTCACGGCGGCGCTAACTAGCGCGAATTGCGAACAGCATGGCCGCGCCCGGCGCCGCAGCCTCTACCTTATGTACTATTAAGTAATCTGTGCCTTTACTAAGGTGATACCAATGTCACCGTTTGTTTTAACCAAATTATTAGCGACATTGTAATAAACGTTATAGCGGTTAAAGTCAATTTAGCGACGGTGAATGATGACGGCCGCATTAGTACGATTAGACCCTTTAATTTAGCAAGTTAAGACGTAATTTGCAGGTGGCTGTAAATTTTCAACTTTGTATTATTTATTGCCGATCTTAATGCTTCACGAGATCGTAAAGACCGAAAATTGCGCTAGTTGGGAATTACGTGATAATTGTAATAGAGCCTTGATTTCTTAAAAATCTAATGTTCTACACACCTTTAACAACTTTATTATTTATTCGTATTAAAAAAACCCTGGTTTAATAATGTTTCTTATCCTTAATTCATCACATTGGTATCTAAGGACCAGAGAACTGCGTCATCCTGTTTAAGATTGTCATTAAATGCTGAGATTAGTCATTCCTCAGATACAGTGGCTACCTGCTTAGTAGTCAGATCGCGCGTGAGATGATGTGTGATGTGGGTCACGTCTGTAGGAAGCTGGGACGCCGCCAGGGTTTTCCTGCAGCACCGCGGCCAGCCTCCAATGCCAGCGCGTACATATGCAGCATAGGTGCTCGTAAACTATTCCATTGGTGATCATTACATGGAAAGACTTCATCTAGAAACTGATGAATTTAATTAGGCATTTGTAAGGTACTCTTTATAGGAATATCATTTTTCAATTTTACAGCCTGTCCTTTGGTACTAGTGAGGAAGAAAAATCTATGTATTTAAACTACATATTGTTTTTTAATATTTTCTACCTTTTCATTAGTTCTTTCCTAGTATCATTCTGGATGGTATATTTTCGTAAATTCTCGATTCTATAAATAGCGATCCAGCATTATAAATGTTAGCTGCACATATACTGCATAAGTGGTTATGTAAGGCTTCACGTTCAGTTGGTGCCAGTAGTGTCCGTCGCCGCCCTCGGTATGCGGCGCACGCGCAGCCCCCCCCCACACTACACGTTCACACATACATTTCTAGTATTTACTATAGCTGGTAGTATAAGCTATGTAGCCTGGATTTAATTTGGAGAAGTTACTGTCTTCTATTTTTGGCCTGTAATGGCCCTTACCTACTGAAATGTGATCTTACAATACAAACATAAGTTCTATTTTCCTCGCAATGTCCTCTCACTAATGTTATTAGATTTTTTATTACTTTCCTTATTGCGTTGCCTTCTGTGCAATCTAGTCTACATCAATAAATAAAGCAGCCCATTATGAATAGTAAATACTGTGATGCATCCTTTAGATAACAAGTCATTGTAAGGAAACTTTATTGTGAACATAATCGTTCAATATGCTTGTAGTCCTGTGCGTATTTTGAAAATACCCAAGAATTTTTACCAGAGCAAAATCAGCAAAAGAAATACCGAAAATCCAGCGGAGTACGAAATACCAAAATTGTGTTATTACGCCTAGTGTGTCGATGCTTCCAAATAAGTAATAAATACTGTTACGGACGGTTTTTATGACATTGGCGCTACATTGCGGTCCTCAGTACCTCCCGGGGACTCGGGTGCCGGGGTGACCGCGGCGTCTCTCTCGCGGAGGCTCGGTAGCTCGCCGGTGACTTACGTTGAGGACTGCGCCAAGGAAACTAGCGTAATTCGGTTCATTTCATATTCTGAAAACGTACGCTGAAGGTCGCGATGGACGTACGCTACTATATCATGTGAGTATATAAGTTAGGAGAGTTCCGTGTTTGTGACAAGCCGGGGGCGAAACAATAACGTGTTACAGTGGACAATACAGTTAGCTGACGTGACGTTTGGTTAGATTCGTGACGGTCGTCCACCCCGGCGCGGCCGCTTCCGCGAACCGGGGACGTCTAGCATTTCTTAGGAAGATGGCCGGACTGTCATAGGAATGAAACATATCCGTTATATTTGACGCAGACGTGAGCCACAGGTCGATTAGCTCGGTGCGGTGCTCCCCAGCCATTACTCCGAACTGCACTCACTTTAATTATCTTTTGAGTATAGTATAGCTCACGTTCAAAGCCACTGAGAATTTACTGTGCATAAAGGCAGCTATTCCAACTAGGTTTACTACTAGATAGATATTGGAGGGAACTAACTTCGGCTTTATACAAGCTTGGATAAAGCAAGGCTTCTATTAAACCAAAGTGGTTATACTCTGATCTTTTTTTCCTGTAATACCTACGTAAGTGTTTGTCCTACATTTAAATTATTTTCACCAACTGGTTTTACAAGCATGACTAGTAAGTACCATACCTTACGAACCCAGTATAAAAGTCGCTGGTACAGGTAAAATGGTGACACCGGTATCTCCTTATAAAGAAAGGAGTAGTAATGAATATGCGGCGCATAATTCACGAAAACGTATTGCTCATTATTGTGGTTTACGGCAGGCGGCAGGCGGCCATACTGCCAACGTTGTGCGGAAACTGCCTGCAAGGGCGCGCCCGAGACGCACAAAAACTTGAGTAATTAATATTTATAATTTATTTCGTTATTTTTGCAGAATGACTAAATTATAATTTATAAATTTTAATAAGAAAGAGCTTACAATGCTTAGGCACTATGTTGTATTGACATGATTATAAACCTATATATCAAGGAGTTAGTTTATCTACGTCAGAATGGCTTACTTTAGTATATGGTAATTCGTGATGGTAAATAAAACACCATCGTTTATGTAAACAAGGCTATTACTAGGAGTGGCGCGCCGGAGCCTTCATACTGCTCATTAACTTAATTAAACATACCATAACGGAGAGTATGGAGACTCTTCGCTAATAGCCTAATTACTTTTAGATTTATGGATTTTTATTTAGTTTGCAGAAAATTACCTTCAATTACAAGAACTTTTACAAAAACGTATTTTTTCTAGTTTATTACTACTATTCGCTCCCTTTTTAGATATGTCCATTTAATTTAGTCAGAACGCCATTTGTTTACTCTAACATAATATTATCGTGTTCATAATCATGAACTTCGTGTCATATAAGGCTACCGTTAGCAACATAACGAATACTTAAACATGAAAAGGAAAGTGAAAGAAAGTTACAGAAGTTCCGTTAAAAAAGAAAACTCAGCATAGAACAGTTTTTCTTAACCTCTAAATGCAAAGTAAGAATACTTTATTAACACTATAAAGATAATGCAGGCTCGAAAAAATTATACCTCGAACAAAACTTGAAAAAAAATTACTCTAGTTCCACCAAGACTTGTCTACAAATCGATTCTATAGAAAAAATAATCATTTTTAATACACACGAAGGCTAGCTTTCGTTGAAGGCATAGAACAGATCTTCATTTACATAAATTTCATTGCCATACCTTGTAGCAGCATAATAGAGAAAGTGTCATAGCAGTAAACCTTTGAGCTGAACTGTGCAGATCTTCTGTATTGCCTGTACTATGCGATGACGGGAGCGGACACGGCCGGACGCGGCTCCGGCTCGGATCCGGCGGCCGGAAGCGGCGACAGACTCGCGCGCCACATCTCTTTGTTTACGCCGAGTCTAGACCCACAGCCATGGAGACAATCGCCATGATACACCATTGTGACGACACTTCGACAATGATATATACAAGGAAAATGTCGGAGGGCAATCTGGACTTCATTATGTGGTTATTTAGGTCATTGTTGATAAACATGGCATTAATTGCTTCTTCCGTGTGTAAAAAGATCTCCTTACAGTGAAGGCCAAATCCATAAGAAATTATCCTTTAACAGTATCAGAATTGTATATACTTGTGCCTAGTTTAGTTGTAGTTACCATAAATGACTGATCACCTGACATGCCTTACAATTGACATATTATGTAGGTAGTCACCAAAACGAAACCTTATTTTAATAGCGTCACGGAAACGAAAATAACAATTTTATATTCCAAGAATAAACTAAACATGTCTTTTTATAAGGAAACTTATAACTGGGGCTTCCCACCGCGGCAATATTTGTGCGGGATTTTATTAGTTTTAGGGAAATGATAAGTTGGCGTGTTTGCCGTGTTCGGGGACAATATGTCACGCTGCCGTGTCGGCTACGTGTAATGGCGGGATCACGTCGATTGCCGATGGTACTACACGTCTACACAAGTTTTGAATCGCCTGCAGGGCCATTCATGTGTAGTTTACCGTAAAAGCAATATGTTTCGTTGTTATTGCTATTACAGAGGTATTGACAATAGTGTATCATGCCATTATGTCAAAAATCAAGTATTGTGGATAGTTATACTAATATTTGTTTACGATTTTCAATCAAACTCGATTTTAACGTATATTACACAAACAATTATAGGATAGCGTCATTGATGTTCATAAATTCATGCTTTGTCGATATAACATGATCACTACATACGTAAATAACGCTTTTTTTCTGTTTCGCGTGTCATGTATTCTCCATATAAAACACGGATATCTGTAGTTAATCGATTAAAAGCCGAGCGATTCCGTACACAAAACATTGAGTGTAAACACATAGGAATTAGCACATACACTCGTATTGATTCGTTCCATACATTGTGTTCACGTTGCTCTGTCCGAATGTATCGGAGCTCCAAACATTTTAATAACCGATTCGTATGAATTCATACATTTGTATAACGTTCCAAATTCGTATTTGAATTTGGAATGCCATCGTTTGTGATGTAAATAATTGTGTTGTGGATTGTACAGGTTGGGGAGCGAGTACAGTTGAGAGGTTAACTTTGCTAAATATATTACAAGTTTTGATGTAGTTGATCTTCAAACTGCGCCTGTATGTCTGAATTTCCTTGTTTGATATTGGACGGCACTTAATTATTTATCATTTAGCGTTTCGTTGCAAATATTATCTGTTTAACCTATCGAAGCTTTAACCAATGGTTGCTAGCAACCGCAACTACTTCAGTAACAAGGGCGTATATTTGTTCTCGCTGACGTGTGAACAGTAATATATTAGGGTCGGTGTCACCATAGATCATGACCGCCGGGTGACGTGTCGAACCCGGCGGAACCCATCACACGTCACACACCCGGCTCGCGGTTACCACACATGTGAAATATGAGGTACACAGATGCTGCCAGCCGAGAATCTATGATTTATGTATGGACCAAGTTATAACTCTCTTGGTTTTAGGTACCATCAGTTCTGTCATGGTTACTGAGTATAACCTCAGTGGAATCAATGAAGACTTAGAAAATCTTTGTATAGGATCATCCTTCATTTATCTACTCTCTGTAATTTTGGCAACCATTATACCAAAAATTCTTAAAAGACTATAAAATTTCGTTAATTACCCACATTCCTTGCAAGTCATCACGACTCTACATTTTAGCCTCAAAAGTTACTTTAAACGTTTTATTGCTTTTCACAGAAATCTCGTTAGATTACATCAATTTTATGTTTATAGCTTTTAAGTTTAAAGCTTGAAGTACATTACTCAAAACAGGCCAGGTCAATATACCACATTAATAAGGAAAAATGTGCGGAATTCAGGAAAATCACGAACAATATTAATTTCTACAACGTGGGAAAATGCAAAGGTTTCTTGTGTCAAAACTTTTTACTTAAACCTGTGCTGAAAATAGAACCTACGAACGAGTGTATTTAAAGATTAGTCAGAATCTCATAGAATTTCATCAGCCAGCAACATGTTGTGGTGTCATCGTCCTTAGAGTTGTTCCACATCCCGGGCGTCTATTAATACCGGGCAGGTTCAGGTCCCGCGGCCTGGACCCGCTCAGGAATCCCGTCCGACGCATCTCGCAGCCTTGCGTAATTACAGCGCAACTAATTATGATGTATGACTAGCTAAGCCACTCACCTGCCTTACTTTACTTGTTGTGCTCTGTGCGGTTCTCACTGGACGAGAATAGGTTTTTCATTAATTGGCTTTGTATTAGTATTTGATCTGGATTCTTGAACGAGTTTTATGATGGCCCATGTTAGCCACTGTGGGAATTTGCACAGAGTTTGTAGGATTAGTAAATTAGTTTTTATAGCTTTAAGAGTTCTTAATTCTTGTCCTATGTCTCCTTAGAGAAAAAAATTATGTGGCAAAACATTTTTTGTCCTGTAACTATTCTTAGAGATATTCATTGAGTTCCATATAACTGCCACGTACAGCCTCGAATAACCTCTCAGTTGTCAAATAGGTCCATTGACCGCCATAGTGTTTATGTAACGTGCGTCAGACTGCCTGGCACCGAACTGCTGCTAACGATGCAACTAAACTGCATTAACTAACACACTTGCATTTGTGTGCACGGACAGCAAATAATAACAAAGAAGTTTATATATTCCATAGCTGAAAAGTTTATGTATGAATAGAAAGACTTCTGTATATATCCCAAGCTAAAATTCTAGTAAAAGTAAAATAGAGACATAGTTTGCTTTTAAATCGAAACCGAAATTAGGAGGTTTTATAAATCGTTGTTTTTCCATTGACCATATTACAATAAATGCCTCATCAGTCTTTAGTTACGCACTAATCCATCAGCTAGACAAGACAACTGCATAAACTCGTATCAATTAACACGCGCATCGGCGATGCGGGCGCGCACCGCGCACCGGCGCCCGCGCACCTAACTGGGTCATTGACAATGCGCCTGCGACGCGACGCGTTGCACAACCGCGTTATGCGATGACGATGCATTTCCTCGGTCGCAGGCTTTCATTACCGCCGTACACAAATACTACTTATAAGAAATTCTGAATATTATTACCTATGTCATGTTAAAAGTTTGGAGTACAAACTGCTCGTTCGCACTACACCGATATTTTTTATTTACCTTAAAATAATTTATATTATTATTTACAGCTATAATAAATAATGAAATCCATGTAAAACTGTTATCTGAAATAAACGCGAAAACGCCATAACAATTAATTTTATAAAACTAGCGAAACTAAAATCGTTAGTGCTAAAATAGTGTTATGCATTGCATTGCGCTATCAGGATTGCAATTACTTGTAACACTTCAACATTTAATTCAATGGAATACGTTGTTAGGTGTTATGCGAAGTTCTCGGCTTACGAGGCTTTATTTATCGCTCGCTTTCTATAATAAATGTAATGGTCGTTATGTTAAGATATAGAGCCTGTGGGTGCATCATTAGTTAGCCTCAGCTATAACAATCATCCGCAAATAGTTGGCGCAGCTGCCTCGCTGAGGCTGTCAGGCTTGTTTTTTGCAGTTAAGTATGCAAACTAAAGTTCTGATTAATTGTTTAGACTGTAAATAGACTCATTGGTTTTTATAGATGACCAGCTGCATACCATTTACCTTTGCGATAGATCGTTAATGACTCTCCAATTCCTAAATAAATGTAACTTGCTTTTTTATATTAACAAATTTACTCAAAGATACTTAGTTTACTAGGAAATAGATATGGAAATAAAACTACTGTTTACGGATCTTATCGCGGTATATACGGTCGGGAACTAAAACCTAAATATGTACCGCGATAAAATCCGTAAAAGTAGTTTTATTTCAATGTCTAACATTAGCGTAACCTAAGACAGCAATAGGAAATAGATTTTAGGAAAAACATACGGCCTTAATACGTTGTATGCAGAACCTCTACGGATGACTTACATATAATACACATTGTAAGCAATGCATCTTTATCATATTTTTCTTTAAACCTGTTGTAGACGATCCTCTTAGGACTTTTTTTTATAATATAATATATATACATATAATTATAGGATATTTTTTTCCCTTAGAATTTTCAGACATTGCACCTTGCAAATTAAGCTCAAATTAACACTTGCTAACTTACGACCAAAATAATACACAAGAATTAATACGTACAGTAGGAATAATTCGTAATTATTTTGATCTTAGATCCAGTCTTTGCCTAGCCCATAGCAACCGAGTGCGTTGTGCCCGATGGTCTCCGCATAAACTGTGCCATGTAGAGGGCACTAGGGGGTAACGTGTTGGAACTAGTTTGACTCGTGGAAACTTGCAGATGCGCCGAGCGGACACCGGACGCCGGACGTTGGCACTGATAACTATAGGCCCGGCTATTTATACGCTCTGCCATCCCTCATATGTTAGACAAAGGAACGTTCTCAAGGTGGTTGAATATCGTTACTTTTTTACGTCCTTTTATAATATTTTTTTTTCTTCGGAACTCAGCCATCTATTCCAGAGGCTAATTACATATATGTATAAAAGCGGAATATGTATGAAACCCTTCAGTAGGTACTCAAATTAACCTCCGAGTAACCTAAATTAGGGCTTCGTCAGCAATTCCTTAAGTGTATTATAGCTTTAGTACAAGTTTTAGTATTCTACCACTCAGGTTAGTGTTTAGTGCCAGATGACGATAATGTTGCCAGATAACACAGCATTGGAGTGGCAACTGGCATGCCAACGCGGGTCGTTTGGCAAAACATCCCGGAATCACAGTTGTAACGATAGTTGATAGTTTTAATGCAGTCGGTGGATGTTACACGTTGTATGGAGTGCGCAACACGCCTGGATGATTGGATGCTCGTTATTTACTCGCGTAACTGTCAAAGTTAGGCGTTCTGCTCTAGTTCACATGGAAAGCAGTACGGTGGAGCCAATGTTTACTTTTATTCTTCTTTATAAGGGTCATGTGATTACGCACGTATGTAGGTGAAAGGAGGACTTTTCTTCTAATAGAGTCGATGAAATAAGGTTTCCTCGATCAATTAGCATAAATTACATACTAATTTAATTGCTCGTTAACCATAAACGTCCTAACTATAAATAAACTACATATTTTATGTAACAACTAATAAAATAATATCAAACGCGAACTTTCCTAACAAGAGTGTTTTCCTATTAGTTATGCATTACCGTTCGTCTATAAATATTCGCGGAGTAGATGATGTTTTCCTATATTTCCCGGCTGTGGGCGCGTTTCCCGGCTCGTCCTCTCTTTATGTAAATGTGGTTACAGTATCCCGGAGAGTTCCCGTTTCGTGCGAATTGCTAATGTAAGCCATATTTTTTCACTTTGCTGAGTCTGGGAATGGTGCTTATGAGGCTTGCTTGATAAAGTACGGATGCGTGCCCTAATGTATATGTAGAAGAACTCTACATTTCTTTGTTTATAAAGTATCTTACTGGGTGTGCCACATGAGCTAGACTTTCCTTGAATGGTTTAGTATATGCGTTAAAGAAGAAACATAATAATTTTGTACGATTCTTAAAGAAGGCCGAGGCACAATATTTCCACAATATTTTATTGCTTATTATTAACAACCAGGAGTATCCTCAACGTATAATATTCCTCCATTACTCTCAGTATAATGAGTTTATTTCCATCAATACAAACCGCAGCAGTTGGCGGCGGACATCGCATTATCAGCGCAGACATCAGATTGTCAATTTGTTCGGCCGACAAATACTCGAACAATTTGTTTAGGGGCTCCCGCGTCCATCATAATTTCCTCTTTGAATTACATTATAAGAGAGTTCTTCATTGTACCTTTGTTATTGATTTAATAAATACATTTTAACTGATATATAGTTACTTTTTGTTTGTGGGGTTAAATCTACCAAAAATCTTTAATTGGATTTCAAGTAACTAAGGAGCAATGAAGAAAAAATAAAATCGTGTTAACAGCTTTGAATTTTCCAACATTTCTACTTAGCGCACTACCAAGTTAAATTCGAATATATTCAATAAACAGTTCCAGTGATATCAATATAATAGCTATGACTCGATACTTAGATTAAATATGAGTGAGCTCGTAAATGTCATTTGTACGGTTACGTTTCGGTATGAACGCTGGTATGAGCAACAAATATTTGCATACCGCATTAGTCACTCCAAATCATTAATATGTAGCTCATTAGAAACCTGCTCACAGCCGGGTAACGGCATCGAATGCCATGCTTATCTCAATCGTAAATACATCGTATCTATCATCGGGGGTTATCTTGTAGGAGGATACAGGTCGTCATGCCAACATTCTTGCATTTTAAGTCTTTCTTGCTTTTAGCCGTGTGGGTCCGTTGCAAGTAATGCTAATATATTTTGAGGGTCTGATAGCCGCAGTGACGACATTTTTGGTTACCTTGCATACCGTAAAAAGGTGCTTTGTTTTGACTTAAAAAAATACGAAATATTAAAAAGTAATACGTTTTCTTTTTCGCTATAAATTGGTTTTTTGAAGTGTTTGATTGAGTATAAGTACTTGCAACAGGAAAACCCTTCCGCAGACATATGGTTATAAAAATACCTATGTTGTTTGAAATGGATTTTTTTACCAACCAAAAAGTTAATCAGTCTATGAGGACGTCAGCACACGTAGAAACAGATGAATCAGTATAACTAGTTAAAACAGATTCACATGATATTGGAGGATCGTGGCCTGGGAGTGGCGATACCAGAAGTGGTGATCAATTAATAATGACGCGGTGTAGACACGGAGATGCCGCGCCTGTCAGCGACTTGTTTTATTGCCAGTTGCACTTGTTTTATTGCTTGTAGCCAAACTTTTTATGGATGTACAGTCGCGCGATAAATTATGTGCAAAGTAAATAGACATTTTGACCTACTTTTTTTTAAGTAAAGCTTATAGCTAGAGGCTTAATAAAAATACTCGCAATTGTATTTTTGATATGTCTTCGGAGTTTTTAAGAAAGCTTTAATTTTTGCGAGAAAAGTGTTGAAAGTAATATAAATTCCTTTACAGAATTAAGGATCTTTATCCACAAAAACATTTAATGCTCATAGAAATAAATCATACTCATCAGTTTTCTGAAGTTATGAAGTTTGAAATGTTTTTTTTAGAACTTGTTAAATTTTGATTTATGTCTTGTGTTCCAAAACGTCATACAATTATGAGGCTAGTGTTAATGGAACGATAATGTTTTCTTACACAGAGTTTGTCAAATATTGGGTGTGATGCGGGTATCGGTGATCGGATCATCGCTCTCAACGGTCCGGGTCGCGACCGGACCAGCGGCCGGTTTGCGAGCCGCGCCAATGTTGACGACACATTCCTCGGGACAACTGTTTCACTGTCATGTACAACGTAGCTGTTGTCAAGGAAATAAGAAAAATAATGAATGCACAATTTATTACTCCTCTCTCCAAAAGCTGCCTAGATCGCTGGCTTTTACAAAGACTACTGAAAAACAGTCCTAAAATCAACAATAATAATAATTATTATTATATGACTCCTAAATAGTCAATAATTTTAATAGTGGACTAAATTCAAAAAGCATGATCATTGGTAGAGATAGGTAGGTAGGTATATTATTAAGCTTAATATTGCTCCTCGTCGATTTGATGGCGCACCACAGATGTAAGTGTTATCGACATCCAAAATGGCGACACAATTGCACCTGTTAAACCGAGTGATCACGCACGTCCACAACATGCCACTTCACCGAACAAAAAACACCAAACCGCAATTCATAATCGAAATTCCGAATTGAGAATCAGTAAAAAATCGATTGGGCGCCGTCATCCAATTCTCGATTGTGCACGGTGGCGCCAAAACCGCTAGCTCTGAGGTGTTGTTTTATTATTTTCATACGTTATTGGGTCAACGTACTTGTGCGATATTGGGGTCAGTGACCATTTAGATAGGTGACGGGTTGGGGCTCGGGCGCTGCCTTTATTATAAGTGATGATGCGGCGCTTACGATGCTGCGCTCATGTCGGCCGCGCGCCGCCAGGAGAGCCCCGCGCTGGGAAAACCCAGGAAATCAATACATCTGATTGGGTTCTTGAGAACATGACTCAGATAATTGTAATTTTAAACATGTCTGTACAAATTCAAATTGCGTTCTAGGTATAAAAACATTAACATTTTGATTAAACATCGTCCGACGGATTATTACTGTAGATGACCAGAGGAACATCTTGCACGTTCACATTATGCTTTGTGTGCTTAGATGAAAAAGATGTTTATGTGAATCAGTCATATGCGAAGGCTAATCGATTTTGTTTAAAGAGTGACGCACAAGTAAATGCAAATACATGGCACAATGTTAAATTATCTTGAAAACAAATAACTTTTTATGCGGGTACCAAACAGTTAACAATCGGACCGTTTTTCCGTATAATCTGAATAAAACAGTGGAATAAGTGCTAATTGTTACAAAGCACGATTATGTTATTATCGATTCGCGTATTTATCGATAATTGTGTCCGCTAATGAAAGTTACGCAATTAATGCGCGTCGCGTTCACCGCAGCGCTGCCACGCTGGCACGCTGGCAGCCGGCGGCGGCGGCCAGGCCGAGCTAGCCTCTTCCGATACTTATGCTTCATTTTCTACTCATTACGAGTCTACGGGGCATAACATTCACTTACATAAATTGATTGAACTCTAGAAACATACCTATTGGCAGTAATAACTGTCAACTATTTATGAATAATATTAAATTGTGTGTTTTTTATAATCATGACGCTCATTACATTTGTGCGATGCATCGACCTTCATTTTTTTGCGAGTGCGATGGTAATTGTCGTCGTTACCGCGGAGTATACATTGATTGACAGTTGCTCCGCGGAATATGTTGAAGGTTCGGTACGTTAGTCACTGCAAGATATTATAATTATTAAATTTTTCGAGATGTGGTGATGCTGAACACAGTTTGCTTAAAATATGCAAGTTAGAAAAATATTATCCTTCTTTTCTCAGATTCCAAATGTTGTCCTTTTTAACAAAACTTTGGTGTATGAAAACTAACTTAATACTACTTATTAACGACCTGAGTACATAAACTCATATGCTAGTGATGTATTCTGCAGCGTGTTACAGCACCGTCACCTGATGAATGTGCTCGCCATCAATGGATGCACGTGTCATTTGCATCAGAATGACATGACACATGTTATCCCACACAATATATTACTGCACCGAATACATAATAGTGTTAAACTGTGACGTCATCGACGCTAATATTTGTCTGGATCATTGTTGAGGAAGACTTTCTGTCATGTCACGCTATTGTGCATACAGGAAAAACGTTCAAATATACAGTCGAATATATTGCATCTTTAGAATACTTCCAAGGTTTCTAAACTCTTCTGAAGGCTACACTGCACAAGATTCACTATAACTATGAAGTTTTCAAATGGAAAATACTTTTCAAAAAATGAATTACATGGTTTCCTAATGTCTGGAGATAAATAGACAAATAAGAATTCAATATTTAATTCAATTTATAGATAATTTAAAAGCCACGATTGTCCAAGATCGACTTTGAACCAGGTGGTATATTTTACCACTTCATTTATCCAACATTTATGAGTAGAATAAGCCTGTGTCGACTATTCACTGTCTTGCTAGTTATTACCTATTAAGTGTTCATATGAAATGTGCTTGTGCGTAAGTTTTTACTTTCGTGTCCGGTGTCAGGTGACGTGCAGAGTTACGCTCAAAAATTTGTGACTGTTTTAAAACATTTTATGACGTGTCTTTGTATCGTGACCATGTAATCAGAAAAGACGGAAAAAATGATGACTTAGAAGATGATTCCATACTGTCAGGCATGTTAGCTCTACAATTTCATCGATTCTTTTAATTTGGAAATTACGCATATACTATTCCAAAACGTTTTCCTGGTGGCATATGTATAAATCAAACACAGTGTGATGACCTATATGATTTGTTCGTAGATAAGGTTTGTCCAGCTGCGCGACAACGTACTGTTGTTGACTCAGCTTACAGTTCCGTGTCCACAGCGACACCTGTCGGATAGAAATTCAACCAAATATATTTATTTGCGAACATATTTCGCACTTATTTAACAGTTATTTTATCTCGTGTTTTTGACATCGTTAACAGCTATCCTTGATGTTGATTCTGTGATGAATCAAACAAATCAAACAGAAAATATATAGAAAAGAATGCAAAAGTATATATTACTTATATTAAATGAGACTTGAGGCAGAAAGCTCTCTGTCATGTAACCCGAGACAGTTAGAATGTTCCCAGGAGAGACTTCGCACGGTGATCGCAGCCGGCAGCGGCCGCGGCAACCATTATCCTATTGAGAGCAAAGCGATGCGATTGATAAATCACTGCCGCGGTCGGTTACCCGCGCCCGACAGCCCGCCGGCCCGCCAGGCTGCCCGCACACCGCACCGACCCTCCGGGGAATATCGACACTTCCCAATTGATTCTCTAATATATTGTCTATTTGTCGCACACTAGCCGGACCGTTCGGAAAAAAATGGCTAAAATTCGAAGCTTTAAGATTATCCGATTGATTCCACCCCGATTCGATTTGACTGCCCCGTGACGTAACAACATTCAGGCCTTACAGTACAAATGCAAATGTTTCCAAATTTGAATTGTTGTCATTGAATTTGTTTCGAATTGAGTCGGGATGTTTGGTATGCAGAATATATTTTTCTATGATTACCAATGATATTCTAATAAAATGATTACCATATTTGTTGTCATCTCGATGGATTTAAAATGAATCTCATGCATAATGCTACATGAGTTACTTGTTAATCAAACTGATTGGGTGGCTAATATACGCACGCCGAAATACCATTGTTGTTAAAAATCCTGTTGTTAGTTGAAGTTTTTGCGCAGTTTACATAACTCAACAAGGACTCAAATAATGTTTTATGATAATGTGATGTTAATCAGCCATAAAATCGGATAGATTACGAGAAATAATGAATTACCTGCGAATAAATAATTTTAAGGAAGATTGTTATTTACTCAAGACGTATATTGTAAAACATAAAGCTTAATGTTATGCAGATATTAGCTAGATTTTCCTTAAAAGACACAATCAGTATTCTCAAATAAGATAATACAAATAATAGAAACAAAGGTAATAAATAGATAGTTGCGAACAATTTATGAAGCTGTGTTGTTACACCATAGTTGGTGGATGGCATTAATGTGACACGGTTCCCATATCGAGGCACATTCGTCTCCAGCGGGTCGGCGCGCGGTGGGCGGAGTGATCGCCGCGATAAGTGGCCTTCTTTATTTACTGTACCGCTCCAGTCCCCGAGGGTCCTTAAACGATTGTTTCTGAGTATTTGTATTGATCGCCGTCATTATTGCTACTTATCCGTCTAACGATAGCACTTACACATACATTATTCGCTCGTCTAATTGATAGCTTATTAGGTTTTCTGTGAATTGTATGGACATTGCTGAGCTAGGACTAATCGTAGGTGGATATTATTGTCGCAGTACAAGGAGCTGCCACTCAGCAGTAACGCCGTAGTTGGTCGGATTGCTTGTAATAAATCCTTAACAGAATGGACGCTATTTGGGTATTTATTGTTGTTTTTGTGCTGCAATGAATGGATTACACAATATTTATGTGACACACAGATGCATATTTTATGCTAATACAAACATAATATTATTGACTCTCTGTCTGGTCATCTGTGCATTTAAGATTTATGATTATTAAATGTCTGCTAATGTAGTCAATGAGAGACCTGAGTGACAAACAGTTTCTCTTCTATTATCTTAACCTTTAGACTCTTGGCACCGTTAGCAAAACAAGAGGTGAAAAAATGTGGTTCCAAAGTCCTGTGGAACAGGTCTAAGATTGTTTGCTTTAAAATACGTCTTCACAAATGTTATATTTTTCAAACCTACATTCCAACAACTCTAAAAGTCAATGTGACTCGTTATTATGATTCTCTTCATCTTAATTTACTTGGATACTTAGATGAGCAAGATGCTATTCTGTTTTTGTCCGTGTATCCTAGCAATGTTGCGTTGTTTTGTAGTCAGTAAGCATTTTCTCAATTCACTTCTTATTTATTCTGAGAAACCTTATAACATAAACCTTCGAGATAAAATGTTTGTTGTACAAAAAGTGCTCGGCTCGCCTACAAAAATAAAAAGTCGTAGTTACATGAACTTGCGGAGGCTATTGCCTCACATGTGCGATGATGATCAAACCGGCTTCTTTCCCTCGCGTAACATTACAAAGGCTCTGATCTAGGGGATGTGATTGCGCCGGCGCGGGTCACTGACCGCCGCTCTGCGCAGGCGCCGCTTTTTGCGATGCGCCTGATATGCATTTTTGTTGAGCGCTCTTACTTGGCGATTGATTGCCTTGTAAATTACTTGATAGTCGACAGTAATGTTTGTGATCAGAATTACGTAGGCAACACATATTTATGTACTTGGCTGTGTATGTTTCTGTGTAGTTACTTAATACATTAAATAACTTTTATTGCTCTGCCGCTTACTTCTTAAAGACCTGTAAAAGTTTAGATATGAAATAAATGTAACCAAAACTGAAGCTAAAAACATTTGACAACGATCACATTACCCATTTATCAAATGAATCAACATAAAAAGCTTTCAGTGATTGAGTAGTAAAGTTTGTGTGTGTTGGTGAGCAGTGAGTGACGCTGATGTCGTTTGTTTCAGATCGCGAGGCGACACGATGTCGCGGACTGTCGCGAGCCTGCTGCTGGCGCTCAACCTTGCCGCGCTGAGTCGAGCTGGTGAGTTGGACATCTTATTATTATAACAGTACGGCGCCCTAGTGATTGTTTGTCCCAATGGCAGATAGGAAAAACAAGCACTAGGGCGACTACTTACACAGGGTTATAGATTTGGTTTCTGAAAGGTAGTGTTAGTAGTGATGCGCTTTTTAGGAGACTTTGTTCACGTTGCGATTACCCATATGAAAGTTTTGCATTAAAACGTTATACCTACATGTTTGACATCGCTTGGTCACAAGTCAGTCTCTTTCGGTATGTTGTCTCCAGGAGGAAACGGACCAGGAAAAAACTAATAAAAATTGGTTTATTTAGATTCCTTAATAGCTTTTACACTCCAGGCTTGGAAGAGTAAAAGTATAAATTAAATATTCATAAAGCGAAAATGGAGTCACAAATAATAATCTATATTTTGCGCCCTGGCTTCTGATACATAATCAGTTTCTTTAACTTAGCAACGAGGAGCGAATATGTTGTACAGTCAGCTGCACAGTAGTAGTAGCACTTTAACATAGTTTCCACCATTATGTCAACGAGTTAAAGTTTAATTTCTCAATTTACTGTTACTATACTCGTGTGGTGTAGTGTACTCGGGGACGGTAATAATAGTATTGTATTGTACCAGTTCCGGTGTGAGAGTCGCCTGATTGTTTTCATTAAGGCGATAGGATACCCCAACGTCCTTGAGCATTGAACGTGAAACAAGCGGCCAGCGCTGACCGCCCCGCGCGCCCGCGTATTCCCCCGCACGTCAAAGAGTATCACCGGAGGCAGATGCGTTCGAAGCATTTTTGTCGCTACCTATTAGCTTTTACTCGTATTACAATAATCGATTGAATGTGTATTTTGAGAACAAAATATTCTTTAGTGAATACTGTTATTGTAGTTAAAGTGAATCAAAATATAGATTTCAATTAGTTATTTTGTAAATAAATAATAACGCTTTTATAAATGTGCTTACACAAATAAAAAAGGTCCAAGTGCGAGTCGGACTCACCCATGAAGGGTTCCGTAGTAGCATTAGCAAGCAAAGTTTTGCTTTTAGCTTTGTTTTTCATAGTGTGTGTATAAATGAAAAGAATAATTTGCGGTTTTTGAACATGTCCTATATCTAGAAAACTTATGGCTACGTCTCGTTTTAATGTAGTTATCTAAATAGTATAAATATATTTATATTTAGCGTCTACTCGCAAACAAATCTTAATACCTATTTACTAATAGTTTATGCACTAGTAAAAATAACACTAAAACAACAACAAAACTTAAACTAAATATTCACAAACGTCCAAGCGCAGACAAAATGTCCGATTCCGAAGATCAACCGTACTATTGTACCAAACTTACTATCTGCATTGTGTTCTCTTTGACTGACTTTGACTCAATTTTTATAATGCGGAGAGCGCTAACATGCGACACAGCCTCCCCGTGCGAACGCTAGGGTGAGACTGGCCCTCGCATCTCGTGACCGCGACGGGCTTGAATATTATGGTATTTTTGATTTAACGGCACGTAAGTAATAATTTTGTAAAATTTTGAACTTAAATTTTATAAAGCATTAAATTGTTTATTATTGTGTGAAAAAAATATTCAAATCGCTTCAGTTGTTTGAGAGCAGTAAGCAAATTATTGAAAATTTAAAGAGGATATATTCGATTTTTTTACGACAAAAGTATGAAAAATAGTAAAAAAACTAAACTTAAAATTTAAAGTTAAACATGTTATGCGTATAAAGGTATTTTTTTAATGTATTTGGTCTATCCGTCTAGTAGTAGTAGTCCTTCAAAGAGAGGTCTATTTTGTAGTTTGGCCTACCCTTTCGCCTTAACATTTTATCTTATCGCCGATTAGGGATCGCTCGAGAAATTGAAAAACCCTTTCAGATTTTATGAGGGTTGTAAAGGGAGCATGGCTTTAAAGGTGCCTTGTTTAGGTTAGAAGAGTTTTAAGTATTGTTCCTTCAGAACGCAAGTGATTCGTTATAAAAAAGTAAAGAGAAAAAAAACAATACAGATACCAAAGAAAACCATTTATTAACCAGGGCCCTTTCATACGTTAAGATAAACATCGCAATATCACAGAGAAGTATAAATAATATGTTACAATAAACTATAGCAATAAATAGTGATAGTATCTGGCCACAAAGTACAAGTTTTATATGCAAATGTAACGTCAGCGGTTACTGTCGAGTGAAGCCGCCATTAATACTGAATGAGTTAATATATTTGTTACAATAGGGACATTACATTACATATACTGACATTACATTTCAATTAAATCTATATTTTTATTAGTAGAATGGTAGGTACTAATTAGTCTGCTATTTTTAGAATTGGGAAAATACAAAAGTAAACTTTTACTGAATGTATAGTTCGATTACTAAAATAAGTAAAGACTCAGGGAACAATACTATAATAAATTACGAAAACAAGAAAAATAAACACTTTTGTAGACTAATAAAAATGGTATGTTAATGTAAATATCGAGTATCTGTTTCGACGTAAGATATCTCATTATGTAAACAATATAACGCGAATTATGTATTGTTTGCTCATAAAGTCGCTTGACTCTTGTGTCGGACTGTCGATGTAATATTGTTGCAACAATGACATAAATATTATTGAACACACCGCTTTAATGTCAGGAATGTCACAGCGATGCATAACACTCATCTCGAATGCATTGTTCATTTGTTTACATTTTATTACAGTGGACAGGTAAAATACTATAAAGTAAGGATTATAATTGACATAAAGACTGCTTGTTTTTTTTATGAACGGTGAGAGATATCAGCAATGTTACAGTACAGTGATCCATACTTTGTATGATAAATGTATAATGACCTCTATATCCAAGGCGTAAGGTTCATTTTCCTAATTCGTTGTGTTTGGTCAGCTGACTCATGGCCCAAACCGAAGGTCATGGCTGTCGGTGTGACGTCACGCTGCGCATGCGCCTGTCTGCACCGAACCAGGATATACTCTCGGATGTTTAGTTAAATGGCCAATTATTGATAACTGTTAATTAAATTCAATGGTAGATTTAGAGATGGCATTGTGAAAGATTTAGGTGTGCCGTTTCCGGTGAAACTAATTAACTGAATTCACAATTTCCGCAAGAATTAGCACTGTAGTTTTTAAATAATTATACTTGATTGATGTTTAATTAATAGAGATGTAAAAGCTTATTTATTTTCGACAGTAACTTGTTGATCT